>UYYA01003966.1:0-149523 GCA_900624975.1 Angiostrongylus costaricensis | reverse complement strand
GTTACCAAATGCGTTCTGTTTGCAACGCCATCGGTGGCATGTACCATTCCTCCCACAATGTACACGCAATGTGTACAATGCCGCTAAGCGGCCAACTTATGCTATGCATTCTGCTAAGCCGCCATAGGCTTATCAGTTTTGTAGCCATTTATCATACTTGCCCTTACCCTTACGCAATGGTGGCACCCATCGATGCTCAAAGTTCACGTTGCTGACATAGCGTTATTCACGACCGCTGAAGACAGAAGCCGCCTGACTGTGTTGCGTAGATGACTCATCATTCACTGTTCATAGCACCGTCAACGCTCATGTAACTTACAGTCCTCATCGATCCACTAAAATGCTCCTCATCGCTATAATGTTGAAATCTTAGCTTGGCCGAAACGCGGCCAGTCTGTAACCCTCACCACTTCAGCATACTGTCTCCTTCTCCTCGGCATACAAATGTTTGAATGCCACTGCCTCATTGTTAGCCTCACTTCACTACATGCCTTAGCACCTCAGAGCTCTAACTTGTCTCATTCCTCTACTATTACTTCTCTATCGTTACTATTATGTAATCAGTGTTGTGTTTATGTATTAAAGGTTTAATTACCCAAGTTTGAGGCTAGGTAGGTCAACCACAACAACTAAAAGACCCGCGTGGCTATTATTCTACATCAATCTGAACCGCTACACTTCGCCGCTAACCATTTCGTTACAATGTCCTCGATGTGAAGGGAGTGGACCGACAGATAGGTAACATACTATCAAACTTGTTCACTGCCACTGTCGAGCATTTGGCGAGAAAACTTATATCATATATTAGGTAACAAAGAAAATCTTGGCGTGTAGATAGTTGGCACTTGTACCGTTTGGCTCTGATCTTATAACATTAAGAATTCCTTCATGGAAAGCCTGAACGAAATATTTCGTGCAGTTTTTGTTCTTCGAAGAATCAGAATAGAAAGAAGAATTCTAATTTGCGACAGTAACGAATCCACATCTATTGAGGCCTTGTGGAATCCTTGATGGGTGACGAGTAGAGAGATCTTTTGCTGCCAAAGATAGCATTGTTTTTAAAGGAGTAGGAGAGAAATAGTTTGTTTCCATTGTTTATTTTATCGGTACGTGTTCATAAAAATAAAGGCGTCTTTTCATGGATAGAGATTTGAGTACTTCATTACTTGGACTGTCAATGAAAAATCTAGAGGATATGCCTTTCCACCTGTGTCAGTGTTGTGAAAAAAATTGCTAGAAATAGTTATTTATGCATTTTGTTAGACAATTGATGCTTTCTGTTGTTGTGCGACGATTTTGGGACAATATAATACCAGTCGTACGTAGGGCTAGAAAGTATCTTCGGAATTTAGCTATCCACAGTTGAAACAAAGCGATTCTATTAGGAATATGGTGGTTTCAAAGGTTGATTATTACATAGCAGTGGTTATATAGATTAGGCATCAAGTCAGCAAATCAATTATCAAAGTATTAACTGGATAAAATAGGTTAAAAAACGAAAAATAATGAGATCGAATTGTATTGACTCTTCACGTTACACAGTATCCAAATTGTGCATGTTATTCTTACTATAACGTTAAAGTTAGCTATTTTGACTCTAAGGTACACAAAAGTAAGGGTCTAATCCAGGAGGATTTACACCATGAGGTTGGGGGGTGCTAGGACGTGGTTGCTGTGGCGGTGGTTGGGTACCAGGTGGTGGTGGGTAGGCACCGGGAGGTGGTGGGTAGGCAACTGGAGGTGGTGGGTAGACGCCGGGAGGTGGTGGATAAGCACCTGGAGGTGATGGATAAGCACCTAGAGGTGGCGGATAAGCACCTGGAGGTGGTGGATAAGCACCTGGAGGTGGTGGATAAGCACCTGGAGGTGGTGGATAAGCACCAGGAAGTACATTCGGTGTACCTCCCTGTGGTGCATTTGCAGCATTTTTAATTCCTGGACCTTTGGGTGCAACTTTCTTCGTCTTTTTGGACATAGTTTGCACTGGAGGACCGCCCCAGTTACTGACACATTCATTTATTGTTTCGTCGTCGTCCTGTGGTCGAAATTCTGGAAGAAAGAATAATTACTGTGTTACTACTCCCCTAAACACCTATACATATATATATATATATATATATATATATATGCATACAAGTGGTGGGTATATATAACTGTATATATACACGTATACATATGCATATAACGTATATATATATGTAATGCTTATATATATATATATATATATATATATATATACATGGGTATAACCAAGACCGACTTTCTGTTTCTTCAACTCGGCATTGACCGAATAATTCTTTATATTCTCATTAAGCAAACCCGAGGTGTTATTTTACTCTTTATGAAGATGAAGCTGACGTATCGGTAGATATAAATATATATATACATATGCATATACACATACATTACACCTAGGGTTCGTGTACCGTAGTGGTAGGAGGCGCTTTGCAATACGCACGGGTTCGATCCAGGCGCCCTAGACCCACCAAACTCTTTATATCTCAAAGTCGGCAAATTGATACCATACTTCCCTGGTAGGACAGCAGCACTGCTCTATACATCGGTAGGCCACGATGAGTCATTTTAACGGTCTGACAAGCATTAAATAACGTTAACGATGTTTAGTGAGGTAGAGTGCATGGTACATCCCTCAGGGATTGATCAATGCCGAGAGCTTTATCCTTTATTATTTAACCTCAAAATAGGGTAGGAGATCGTTCCAGATTTTCTGGTCCAACAGAATGGCTTTTTTCTTTTGTCTTTTCTTCATTTCTTACATCAGGTTAATAGAAACTTAAAACAGTGAAAGAACAATACCTTGCTTTTTCTTTCTCTTCTCTCCGCTAGCTGGTGAACGTTGCCGATTTTCCTCAGAACTCTGAGAGCTCTCGGATAAGCTGCCTTCTGAGAATCTCTAGGAAGACAAGGATCTATGGTAAATCTCTTATTCTGTTCTAAATTTAGACGAAGTCTCGTAAGTAGTCCTTAAGCAAATTTTCTGTGTGAGAAAAACGATAGCTTTGTGAAAATCTGAGAACGCTTGTGGTAGTCTCATAGTTCAGCAAAATAGGTATTAGGGAAGAAGAAAAGCACTGATCTGTCTTTAGAGGTAGTATTAACGTAGAATAACTTTTATCGCATTGTTGTTGAATGATAACTTGTGGTAAAATAAAGCCAGAAGACATTGAAAAGATGCGTCTGAGAAAAAATTGAATCCTGAATGCATGGGATGGAGGTTTACGTCGCGTGGTATGATTTACTTGATTCTTACTTGCTTGGATATTTGGACGGCCCATCCTCACTAGTTGTGCGAACCCCAACACAATCTCCATTTTTCGGGCTTTTGCTGATTTAGCCATTGTGTTTCCATGGAGTCACGAGATCAGCCTGGCCGAAGTCTGGCCCAGGTCGTCACCACAACAGGCAGTCGCAGCCGTTGTGGATCAGAGAGAGATTTGCCACCATGCGAATTTGATACTACGACGGTGATGGATCATGGTACTGGTTTACACTTAGCTGAGCTTCCCTGGTGGAAACGCCGGGCTCCTTCTCAGCTTGGGAGAACCTGCTGGGGGATGAATCTTCCGCTGTACATTGCGCAGCCCGACTCCGAGAAACACCTACCAGCCACGTTGAGACGGTAACCCGTTGGTAGGATTTACTTGATTACTGCAATAAAGTTTCTTCCCTAGAAATGCACTGATTTCTGATTCCACAACCTACTGTACTAAGTATGAAACTATGGTGTAGTTTTTGGTTGCGAAACTCTCCACGTAAATATAAATGGTTTATTAAATGGCTGAAACAATCGACATACCTCTTTTGAAAACGGACATGTTTTAAAAAAAGCATTAGTCTGGAAAAACGATACAGGTAACAAGGGCTTCACCTCCAGCTGGATTTCTGCCACTGCATAATGCGATCGAATAAGTTAAAGCAGTTAAGGTAACAGTAGTCAAAATTACTAGCATCTGAGTCGTATCGATATAACGCTGAAATTCCATAGTGCTGTCGGTCATGCTTCTCTCATCTATGCAATTCTCTGGAAATTTTGATACATTACTTTTACGAGTAGGTCTAGATTTTGAAAGATAACTTCCTCATGGAAATTGGTCTAAAAAGTTCAGTAATTATTCTTTTAAAAATGTCTCGCTCTATTTCGTTCGCTAATTCATGGAGACTGTGACTTTGGTTTTGGTAGGAATATCAGCTTTCCATGCTCAGTCTGTAGATATTTCAGCAGTGTTTAATCATTTCCAAAAAGATTTGTAAGTGATTAGAACTAGACCTTGATTATTATAGTGAGATTGATGCGATTCTGCTTGATTTGATTTCACCTGTTACATGTTGACCGGTCTTACTAATCCCGGGAATTTCTGCTGCACTAGAAGAATACTACTTATGAGAAAGCAAACTATCTATGGTGCACAAGGGCTAAAGCAAGTCTGTGGTGAAGACATGAGAATTCTTTCACGTTACGTCGCAATTCTAAAGAGAAACTCGTTCAACCAGAATTCCGGATGATGGATGAATAGAACAGAGCATCGATTGCCAGTTGAAAAACAGACTAGCATTATCATCTCTATCGACACGATGAATATAAGTGAGGTCAAACCAAGTGGAAGAAGTGCTTACGTCTCACAAAGGAAGAGGCCATATAGTATTTGAGTGTTGGTTGACATCAGATGAGATTCCAATGAGCCAAGAACGTTATTTTTTTGGGACGAATACGTGGGAATTACTACAAAGTTAAGTGTGCAAGCAGCAAACCATATTCGAGTGGCGAAAGAAAGTTTACAAAGAATGTGGTATAATCTTTTTGAGAATTCCTTGAAATCCGTTAAAAGTAGTAAGGAGAACCTACTTTGCGAGTTCACTTCCGAGCGAGTGTTCAGAACTCAATTACTTTAGATAACTGAACCTTTCTCGCTTCAATTTTATCGAGAAATAGTGGAAGCATATCTCTATCACTATGATACCTTTAAAACTGTATTGATATGTGTGTTCTCTCTTCGATAAGCTTACACGAGGTTGATATATGATACTTATTGGCTAACGTTTCGACATCTTCGCCCTCATTAGAGCCGACGATCCGAGTCGATAGTCCACGATTCTTCTGTCTCGATGGGGCATCTTCGCCTTCGTATCGATATCGTATCCTCGAAACGTCAGCCGAATAAATATTATATATCAACCTCGTGTAAGCTTTCAAAGAAGAGCACATATTGATTAGTCATACAGAGGTTAAAGGAAAGTCGGCTTCGAAATGCTGTATTGATAATTAGGTCGGTAACTCTTCATTTACAGTTAGAAATAGATTCATTTGCCGTCTAAATGCTAGTAAATTTGCGAAAATACAAATACTAACAACTTGCCATGCGTCCTCAAATATTTTTTGTTGTCATAGGTTATTCAGTATTTATAGTTATATTCCAGAAGGAAAGGACTCGTGTGGTACAGGTGGTTGGAGGAGCCACGGCGACACATACGTAGAATCGATCCCCGCACCCATGGCCCACCAAGCCTTCTATACGGGGTTGGCAAATTGGTACCAGGCTTGTCTGAGAGGGTAGCAGCACTGGCTCGATGCATAGGCAGGCCACCGCGAGCCATTGTAAAGGCCAAATATGCATCCATTCATCTCTAAGGATACTTAATAAAGTCGAATGCATGGCGCATCCCTCAGAAATTGATCAACGCTGAGAGCTTTATCCTCTATCCTTTATTGCAGAAGGAGATCGCTCAACTAGCATGCTAAGTACAAATTGCAATCTGTTCCCAAAAATTTATCCTCACATATGCACATCTCACACATTTCCACTTACGGCCTAGAACCTGACCAAGATCGATCCAGATAAGTTAGCTTCCGAAAGAACCACATCGAAATCGTAATAGCGTGATAGATACCTATCAAGAGTAGTACCACCTAACGTTTGTGGAGGTTTTTATTTTCTATAAAGACTTTTTGACTTAATCAAGCCGCCCCCTTGTTGGCGGCTTTGGTTGAAAGAGGAACGTTACCGTACAGAGAGCTATGGTGACACTGCTACCACGACTCTCAACAATAATTCTTTGCCGATGAGGCCATTAATTGGTTCAAGTTCAAACAAAGTTTCCACGTATTTGTGAGGCATCTAACAATGTGAACGAGAAAATCGTAGAGTTCATAAGGTGGCCCGAGAGCATAGAATACTTTGCTATACTTATTATTGAAGAATAATAAACGCATGTTATAGATGTTTCGATATTAACTGTAGAAAAGAAAAGGAATGAAGAGGATTCTCTCAAGAAGGACCGAAAGGAAACTGCTTTTCATTTCTCAGTGTTTAAATTAATCTATCCTAAAACGGGCACATCACCAAATGGCACCAAAAGCCAGAAAACAAAACTATACTGGTTCATTACCTCTTCCCTAACCCCTCACACACAAGGCCGACGCATGTAAGCAACATGTTTCGAACAACGAGCCACTAGTGTTTACGCAGGAAGATGGGAGAAGGAGGAATCCATGGACTTGGCGCAGCAAGCAGTTATTTCCAATGGCTACTAAAGCGTACTTCTTTGGGATAGGTGTAGAAAAAGAACTATCTCTCCAAACGAGACGATATACGGTAACCGACATATCTAACGAGAGTAAAGCCTCGCTGCTGTTCTTCATTTCCAACGAGGTAAGCGCGTTTATAAAACGTCGCTTAAAAAGGAAAACACCACTGAGCACTATAATCTAAACAGTCGTCGGCTAGTTCGTGATCGTTTGCATAACAGTCTATGCACGCAAAGTTGCTTGACGTGTCCTAAAGGTAGGCACGGTGACTGAGTTCGGGTACGGTTTATCAGATATTTTGTAAAGCGTGTTGAGACGAATACATTGGCGAAACGTGTAGACCATTGTGCGTCCGTGTTAATGAACCCTTATTTTGTAAACCTAACATAAAAGCACATTAACATAACTACCATGAGGCTGAGATATTTGCAAAACTCCGAGCCGCAGGTGTCTGTGGTGGGCACCGAAAACGCTGTTACGCTGTCCGGGGTAGACGCGTTCACCACAACACCATGCGGGTCCTTCGTTTCGCCTTTTTCTCAGCCGGGTTTCGTTGTAGTTATATCTCATATCACACCCTCCCATAAAAAAAATAGGGAAAAAATGAAAAGCGATTACACAACAATAATAAATGTGATAATAACACTGATATGACCATTTTGGTGGGAGCATGTAGAGCAGTGATCAGATGTGCCCTTCAGTACACGCGCAGTCCATGGTTGGCAACCGCGCACCGGGCTCACTATACCTTCAAACTCTACAGGACAGGCAAGTTGGCATCGGACTTGTCCAGAAGGACAGCAGCACTGACTCGGTAGGCCAGATAAGCCATTGTTTAGACCAGAAATGCATTCGTTCACTTCTAATGATGCTTAGTGAAGTCGAATGCATCCATTAGCGATTGATCAACGCTAAGAGCTTCATCGTTTATGAGTACCCAGTTTGGTTGGCATTTTTTACATCCAGGCGATCTCACATTGTTCAGCTATTGTTTGTGAGCATATTAGCCATTTATTATGTTACTACACAACCACACTGCATTCTTTCACA
The DNA here is from genome assembly GCA_900624975.1 of Angiostrongylus costaricensis. NCBI lineage: Eukaryota > Metazoa > Nematoda > Chromadorea > Rhabditida > Metastrongylidae > Angiostrongylus > Angiostrongylus costaricensis. Next base: position 141,929 of record UYYA01003966.1, on the reverse strand, counting down.
CAAAAATTAATGTATATAAAGATAGCGCTACAAGAAAGCTTGTAAGATATTCATGGTTCCGTTCACCTTCAGTATGTTACGGTTGGTGTGCAGATTCCACTGTTTTCGTTTGATTCAACACACAACGTTCTATCCGCCTTCGAATTGTCCCACATGTGTTTCTTCGTTTGCAGTGGATCGTTTGGAGAATGATGTTTACCAATGTTTTACATGCGACATTCGATACGTTGGATGATTGTGACGGCATTTTTACGCAATGTGTCGTTCTCCGATTACCGTCGCCACCGCCCAGATTGTCTTTTAGACTCGTACTGGTCGGATTTCATTTGAGACCGGCGGACTCAACCTGCTGAGCTGACTTCTCCATTCTCCATACAAAGCCACAATAGTAGTAGAAGAAAAATGAAGCTCATCCTAAATTTAAGCACTGGCATCTATCAAAAATAATTTCATGTTGGCTTGCATTATTATTAGAATAGCTGCATCACAACACATAGTTATTGATCGGAAGGTTAATCAATAACGCAGCAAAAACACCTGGAGCTTATTTCGCTTTCTGTGTCTTTCTCCTGGTTTCAATGTCATCGCTGATGATTTAAATTGCTGAAATCAGAAATACTAATAAAATCTCGTGTCCGGAAAATTCCCTAACTCTGTCGTTAAACTTCCGCACGAAATAATGTGGTTATTTGTGAGTAGACAACGATAGTTCATCTCTTTATAGCACCCTAACGCCTAGCTATTACAACAACAACGATGCTGAGATATTTGCAAAACTCCGGACGGCAGTTCTGCGGTGAGGATCGAACATGCTATTACCCTTTCCGGAGCTAACACGTTCACCACCACACCATGCGGCTCCTTCGCCTCTCTCTCTCTCAGCTAATTTTAACTATTACATATTTAACTATTATCATTTAACTATCATTACTAATTGTTATATCAATACACTTATCTAGTATTCTTCTGCTCTCTTGGGGAACTCTCCACGGTTTGCATGTGCGTACGTTTTCAGATAGATTAGAGAAGATATTGCGCTACAGTGACCCATTGTGTGTGTGTGTGTGTGTGTACGGCTAACATTCCAGCACTCACTGACACACTTGCACTGTCCGCTATGCAAATGGCGCCATGACGGATTCGCTATTGTCTGGCTGATCGGAAGTCATGCGCCTTTAGTTTTCGGACGCTATGCGTGAATGAATAATGTCGATGTTTCACCGGCATACATACGAGCGAGAGACGTCATAAAAAACATTTACAATAGTCAGAACTCTGAACCAATTAAGGTAGACGTATGCGGGATCAGGTCAATTAATTAATTTTAGCTGATGATTGAAATAATTTCAGCTTTATAGTTTCATTCGGCTTTCCTATATATAATATTCGTCCTCTTCACGATAGCTTAAAGATTAATCGTGGCCGTTAGATGTTCCCGCATTTAGAACTGTCATGTATAGCAGAAGATTTTTAATCTCGACGGAGTCATTTAGTTTCTACTAGAATCCAATATTTCTACTAGTTGATTGGCTAAGGGCAACTATGTCTATTCGATCAATTTTTTGGAATCTAAACATTCTTTACGCTTTATATTCAGAGAGTGTCGAACTTACACATATCAAGCGCATTGAAAAATTCTGTTGTGCGAATTTGATATGAAGGGAGTGGAAAAAGGACTTTGTGGAACTAAAGTTTTTTTTTATAGAAACTCCGAATTGATTTTTTACTTCTTTCTTTTGCTATTGAAGACATCCTGACATAACTGTTTACTTTAGAAAGTACTAAACAGTTGGCTTTGTCCTCCATTGTTACGGTGATTTTGTTTTGTACACATTTGACATTCATGTTCCTGTCATGTGCAATGCTACCAGATAGTCACATTCCATTTGGTGGGCGGTGAGGACCCTTTAGACTACGAAAAATCAACTCAATAACGTTTCGGTCTTTGTTTTCCTCACCGATCTTTTAGTAATGGTCTCCATAGATTTTACAACATAAACATACTTTTGAGGAAACATTGACAAGCATAATGACGGGAAAAGGCGGAGTTTAACAACTCTGACATTGTATTAACACAAACATATGTAGGCGAATATCACTAGTAGTCAGCTGACATCTTAAGTAGTACTAGACTGGAGCGTAATTCGATGATATCCACGAAAATCCGTTCAAGTCCCAGCATCTGCTTCATGGTACGCAAATTCGTTCCACTTCACCTTGATGAGTGCATAATGGTCTTACTGTAACTCACTCAGGTGTGAAAAGATTAGCATGAAGTCTTCTGGGAAAATTGCTACAGGAGAATACGCTCACTAATACATTAGAGACGAATATAATAGCAGAGGATAGTGATGTAGTCAGGCTATTGACACTTGGTGACGATTGGCACTTGAGTGAGAACAGTTCCGCTTGAGGAAAGATACACACTGTAGGCGGCTATGAGAACTGACCCATAGCATCTAGTTGAAGTGTTGAAGCCCAACAATAAACTCATTTTGGGGTAAAAATCCTATATTAGATTTTGACCTCATCCTAGCGTTTAAAAAAGTGTATAGTAATTTTGCTGCAGTTTTATCACTTTTTTCTTTTCGCACACAAGCAGGAATTACTGTATTAGAAAGTAAAAAATATTGAATCCTAGCGCAACTGTCATTTGATAGCTGTCCTTCTCGTTGAGGACGCGTTTTCCTTGAGTTCGTGCAACGATTTCACTATTCTGCGTCGATAACAGTCGTCGACAGCAATTGCGACTTGCAGGGAAGTTTTTTGCCTTTGGACGAGATTTCTTCTGGAAAAGTAACGATATTTGGGATTGTTTTCTCGTTGCTGAGCTGCTTGATGGAAATGTTGAGCTCTTCAGCTTGCAGGTGCATAAGTGTATGGGAAGATCCCTTCGAATCGGCCTCCATGGTATGGTAGAGTTTTAACATTCAGCCCTATGCCTCAACCACGATGGGGCGGTAAAGTGTTTACAAAGACCATTTAGGCGATTACTGCACAATTGCAATAATTAAGTGCTATGTTAAAAATGTTGACCATTACGTAGAGGTGTTATCATTGTGCTACATTGTTAGGGTTAATATCGTAAGCCATTTTTGAGCCTGGTAAAATTTCAAAACAGACGTGAGTTTACTCCATCACCAATAGAACAAGGAAACTTTGAAAAAAATAGTTTGTTTCATCTAGAAAGACTATGTTCTGAGTGGTTTCTTTTGAAATTTTTTGACTTTAAAAAATTTTTTTTAAGAAAAGACGGCAACGATTTTTTCCATAGAATCTATTTATCTTCTTTATTTGGAGATATGCTTCACTAGTGCTTTACCCTCACAAGTGGGATATATTTTGGGGTTCCGGAACCAACGCAATTATTGTGGTTCGTGAAACTTTTTCCTAGGTTGTTTCAGAAAGAGAAAGCTTTGTTTTCGGCAAACCATCAATGTAATAATGAACGCTAATTTGGTAATGAATAGATATTTCCTACTTTTTCAATCCACAACCGACCATTTTTTAGGATTAATTGGCCCAGTGGGGTGACGAACCAAGAGCTTGCACATATTACTGAACGGTGTATTCACCAATACGCTTCTTCAGCCTTGCAACTATGAATAGATAACAAGTTTCGAACGTAAGAAAACTGAACATTTTTCGTAAAGTTATGTTCCAGCGAGCTCCAATGGGCCACTTAAAGGCGAATCAACTTTCTGAATACTCGTCTACCAGGCCCTGTTGCTGCTCATTTAATGAAATTTCGTTGTATGGTGAAGGACTGACAAAGAAATGGAAGGATTTGTTCCTGTACAACATAAAGAAGCAAAACCGACTTCCGAATTTAGCAGATAGCGAAGCGGTAAGCTCCAGCAGCTTCCAGTACCAAACCAGGAAAAGGCACAGTAGAAAGCAATAGAATGCTTTATGCATTCGGTCGCTTTCGGTGTTTTAAATCTGTTCCTTTTAACCATAATGTTGCTGCGATATTTGTAAGACTTCGGACCGCTGGTGTTTAGGTGGGGACCGAACAAGCTATTTCCTTTCCGGGGGTTAACGCGTTCACCATCACACCATGCGAGTCCTTCATTTCGCCTGTCTTTCACCGTGTTATCTGTTCTTTTATTTTTTTTAGCAAAGTTGCTATTATGAATGTTGGAATATTACAAGCAAAATACTTGGAGCAGAACAAAGCCCTTTAATACCCATGTTAGCCGGACTAATTTTGAGGTCTCGACGTTCGATTGTACTGAAATATATCGTTATGAGGCCACTCAGAAAAGTTTTCTACACATTCATTTTTCACTTTTTCTTTATGGCTTTTACGTATTAAAACAAGCCTGCAAACACTTTTCATTGCTGCAAGGTGTATGCAAAGAGAACTCGGGAAAATAATTAGAGGAGTAGAAGAGTTTTCGCCTCGTTTTCCCCTTTTTCCTAGTTTTCGACGCTCATGACTCTACACGGAGTCAATTGGGTGTATTGATGCCGTTGCTGCTAGTCTAATGTCTAAATTCTCGTCATCGGATTGGTAGTGAAAACGTCACTGTTAATCTTTCGAGAAAAGCCTTCAGTAAGTACTTACCTTGCCAATTATGGTAAAAGTGCAGTGGAATAAAGTATTGATCGTTACTATTGAGGTTAAGTGGTGGTCGGTTTAAAAAATATTGTTTTCCTATTTGCTCTGTGCTAGCTAACATAATACCGACCAATCCAGGATGGATCATCCGTTGAATAACAAATTATTATCAACGGATAGTCATAACAACAATAACCATCTTATATACAGGAGCAGTGCCGGTTGACGATGCCTCATTCGAGTTGCGCTCCAATGAAGAAGATTCGACTCGATACGACGAACATTAAGAGGGCAGACAACTATGGACATTGACGCGGAACATCGGCTCTGAGGAAGACGAAGATGTCGAAATGTGAGCTGAACGAAGCATATTTATCGTCGTCGTGTTACTTTAAAAATCCAAGAAGGTACAGTGGAAGTCATTCATTCTCGACGACGAGTCTTCAGAGAACCACAGTCTATTGACAGTGGTTCGGATTCGTGGATACTGGCAAACATGTAACGAAACTTCTAGCCTGCCAGAATCTCATATTTGATCTATGACACCTTTGTTTTAAAGTGCAACATTAACCGCTTATTTCATGTTACCACTCCGGTCCTTTTGCAAAAAAAAGTTCTAATAGCACTCGAACTGGAGAGAAGTTCTTTTAATCGGTGAAAAAACAGGTGCTACGCTGTTTGGACAAATCTCTGGCGGAGAACATGCACTGCTCATAGCCACAGCTGATTCCCCTGGAATAAATGAAAACAAGGTGTCCCTAGTAGTGCACAGTAATGGGCACATTGTTAATTGGAATCAGTGCTGATTTTAATTCTTTCGTTGTTCCAGGCCTTGTTATCTAAGAAAATAACGCATAGAAAATAAAAAGGATGAAGCTCTCGGCGTTGATCAATAGACCCCGGAGAAATGCGCCAAACTTTCGATTTCATAAAGTATCGTTAGAGGTGAGTGTGCATATCTGGCCTATACAATGACTCGCGGTGGCCTGCCGATGTACCGAGCCAGTGCTGCTATCATCTCAGACAACTTTGGTACCAATTTGCCTGCCCGGACGGATGGAAGGCTTGGCGAGCATGGGGCGCATGATTGATCCCATGTGTATTGCAGGGCGCCTCTAACCGCTGGGCTACACGAGCCCAATTGTCAAAGAAAACAGTGTATATCGCTTTCAATATTTTATATTCGTCTTCGCTGTATGAAAGTTGATGGTCGTTTTTCTGACTACCATGATTTTGATTTATGAATATTCAGTATTGTCTGCTTTTCTTTGTCCTATAATAAGTGGAAGGAGCGCGTGGCACAGTGGTTAAGGGCGGCTGATAATACACGTGGGATCGATCCCAGCGATCCAGGCTCACCAAGCCCTCCATCCTTCCGGGGTCGGCAAATTGGCACCAGGCTTATCTGGGACTCATTGTGAAGATCAAATATGCATTCAATTACCTCCATGCTTAATGAAGTTGAATGCATGGCGCTTACCTCAAGGATTGACCAACGCCGTGAGCTGTATCCTTTTTTAACATTTATAATAAGTGGGCATGTAGCGAAGTGGTTAGAGGTGCCCTGCAATGGACACGGGTTCGATCTAGGCCTCCAGGCTCACCAAGCGTTCCATCCCTCTGGTACCTGGAAACTGTTACAAGACCTGCCCGGGATGATGACAGCATTGACTCAATAGATTAGTAGCGAGTCATCTTATAAGAAAGATATGCATTTAGTCACCTTCAACGATGCTTGAAGAAGTTGCATGCATGGCACATCACCCAGGAAACGATCTACGCTGGCGGCCTAACCTTTTTTTTATAATAGTTTATCGGATCGACTCAGATGGTATTTCCATCAACCCTCCATCCGTAATATTTAGGAGAGTTCTTAAGATATGCGACGTTCTATGATAGTTATCCAACCTTTTGCCATGAGTGTACTTTTACTGTTGTTATCAACACCTCCTCGACGTTACCAAAGGCTTTCAGCATTCATGACTTTTATTTTCAAGCTCATTCTCTCCAAATTCAAACTGTTCCCGTCAACGATGAGATTCGCTCTTTGATGATGACCTTTTCCCTTAGTTACGCATTACTTCTTTGAACGGCTACTGCATCACCACCTCTACTCTTTCACTTATACAGAAATTCATGCTACTATCGTAGTGAATCATGTCAAGAAAACATTTTGGCAAGAAAGGGCATTTCATAGAGAAAAATTTGAAAGTGAAAAATTCTATTAAGGCAATAAATGACACAGGGCTTTATATACTGCGATCTCTCTCACTAAGTTGAGACTCTTTTTAACTTCTCTTTTTTCAGTATCTCATTCCGCTCTTTTTCACTGTTTGCAAAACGGTTTCCGTTTTAAGTGGAATTTTGTTAACAAGGTTTCCTTCATATACTGCATTTGTTTTGTAATGAATGAAATGTGCGACACTCTTGAACAAATCAATATATTTTTCATTCTATTTCTATTCTTTCATTCATTCAGACCTTCATATCTTCAGAGCAGCTTGCTCTTATTTTACCAATAGAAACATTTTATCTTGAGTTTTGTAATATTTTTTACGGAGAGGAGGTGACAAAATAAGGCCTCCGCCTTACCTTCTTTATATTTCATTTCGAAAAAGTCTAGTTGGTGAGAAATAAAAATATCTTTAATTCGGGTTCCTTTCTTTACCATAGATTTCTGCTCGGAAGCTAAACACGTTCCATCTTACACTAGAAATAGTTTTTCAACGCAAATTTCATTTCAACAAAAGAAAAACGGTAGCTGGTTTATAGTTATCTATACAGCTTTTTTAGTTCAAGTTAAAATTCACAAGACGGATCATCGCTCATCGAAATGTCAAGTATTTTCTGCGTATAAAAGAGACTAATGGGATGCAAATCCTCTTGCTAACCCGTTAACCCCGCCCACCCTACACCTCATAAGAGTGGGCGTGGCCTGGAAAAGGTCGCGTCGCATTCCGTGCGACATGGATTACCCCCTAGACATCTCGACCTTGCTTGATCTTCTTTGTAAACATTTTCAAATTAACAACGAAAAAACGAGAATTGTCAGTTAATTTGTCGTAACCCTTGAAGTGATAAACGTTAGGGCTTAAAAAACCGTCTTCGTATTTCAAGAAAAAGTAATTAACTGAGGCAAAAAGAGTAGAATTTAACCGTTAATGTGCGCAAATCGCGGTAATTTCCGTATGGTTAGAGAACCCATTGCGGTTAAGTCGAAAATAATCACAGATTTGAGGCGTTTGCAGTCTCTTCCTATTTCGTAATCGATTTCCATGTCTAACAAAACATTTTGTGATTGTATTCCACCTAAATTTTGTTATTTTTATTATGAGATTCCTTGCTGGGTACTATCCCAACCTTATTATCCGACTTTTTACTCGGCTATCTAGAGACCTTTTTCCGCTTACATCATTTAATTGCCTATTACGTTAATAGACAGCGGATTCTCTTAATCGCCTTGCAATTGTGATTCCTAAAAGTCTCATAGTGAAGCTAATAATTGAATTTTAGTACGATGCTTTATATGCTTTACTCTTTCTTATTCGTTGTTGATGCCAAAAAACTACCGGATGTTTTCTGGAACTCGACGAATTCACTGTAAGTCCACACATTTCTCCATATTTTATTGATTTTTTGTGGCAGTATCTAGGAACTTGTATATACTGTTACCTGTGAATACTTGTTCTTTTCGCCGTTGTTACTATTATCCTCATGCAAGTTATTGTATTTAAAAAATATTTTTATGTGATTGGATAAGTGGTAAAGCGTTCAACATTGACCAATGCCATTATGTGCCATGCATTCAATTCCATTCCTAGTATCGTAAAGAATGCATATGAATGCATATTTGGCTTATACGGTGACTTACGGTGCCCTACCGATGTATTAAGCCATTGTCTTTGTGTCGCTTCAGACAAGACTGGTACTAAATTGCTGGTCCGGGAGGGATGGGAGGTTCCGTTTGCCCAGTCTGTGAGGTCGAACCAGCAACATTTCGCATGATATTTTGCATAGAGTTCTCGTTTTATCGTTAGGTAGAAAGAGTGTGTGAGTGAAAATAAGAGCACTGATCAGAACTGAAGGTGATTTAGAAAACAAGAAGAAGAACGGAAATGTAAACGTAGCAAACGTGTTTGAAAATCGATTTTTTGTAAAGTTGTAAATTACTAGTTTATGAACAGTTGGACGAAAATTCAATTGATTCATCGTTACAAACCAAAATATAGGAGAAGCCATTGCTAAACGGTTTAAATCACTTCTGAACATCATTTGCCTTTTCCGAGTGCTATTTCCCCCAAATTTTTTCCAGCCTTCTTGTAGAAATTGAATGATATAAATGGCGTTAACTACCTCCCATGAAAATTTTCAGATTTTTTGCGTTTTCGTATTGATTTTATCAGAACCCCTACCCCTCAGTTTACAGCTTTTCAATTTTTTTTGAACTGTTACAACCTATCTGAGGGTACCAAGAGTAGTTCGTGAGCTCCATCACTTATTTTTCGAAGGAAAAATAATTTCACGTCAGCCGTTGTGGTCTTTTCATGGACTTCGCCTTTATTAGTTCTTCAATTACGTCTAATATGTGCTGCGTTTCTGTTTTGAGTAAATAAGATTTCTGGATACTAGCAAGAATTCTCATTTATCTAAACATCGCTCCGAAATAACCTCGAAACAGTCAACTGATCTACGAGTCCTTACCACTAGAGTGGAGTTGTTAGGGTGTTTATTGACTGTCATAATCAGCTAGATCTCTTAAAATTTAAAAGGTTTGCTTGCTATGACAGTTTTTGATGAGGCTAAAGTTACAGGTTAGATGTCATCACCTTTGAACACAACAGCAAGGTGGTAGCCAGAATGTTCCTCGTTTAGCAGAAACCGGCGTCTATAATGCGAATGATCAGCGACTCAGTTTGGATCAAAGCCTGATACTGTGCACAATGTGGATGAGTTGAGCGGTTTGCACCTAAAATGGGAAACAACATCTACTCCTCTTGCTGAAGACCCGTCAATTTCGTAGAATAACAGAAAAAGACTACCAGCGACGATTAATTCCCAAATGATGAAGATGCTATGATGAAGATCTTGGAACACTCTCACACAGCTGTCTCAGGATTCGAGGTAGAATCGACTGCACCAGAATTCGAGTACATTCATGAAGAAAGTTCTGCAACAGTTGCCGAACCAATGGGCGAATCTGAAGACTTGCGGATTATGGATACGAGGAAACGAACGCAATGATAGAACTGCTGGGATCTGTACGGTAAACATGAAGCGGAGCAGTGTTAAAGAAAAGTTAAAGAAAAACGAAGTAAAGACTTTTCTATTCCACCTCCATGTTGAAATTATAGAAATGTTGGGCCGCATGGAATTTGATTACCCATTCACTTAAGGAAACCGAAGAATTGATGGACGTATGATGATACAGTGACGTGGTCAAAGCGCTTAAAATTTGTGATGTCTTTATTTTGATAGTTTAAAAATGGTGGCTGAAAGGTATCGTTCAGATTTTGCAGCGGGGAAGTTCCTGTAGAAAGCGTATTTTTATAATCGTTCTTCTAAAACACGTAAGAAACACTAAACAAGGAAATGTCATATTTATCACATTACAGTATAACAGTCCAATATCCTACGAACACCGGTTTTAAATCTGTTCGGAAAGTTCAAACTCATATAATTTGAACTGAACGGCCTATTTTCTTCATTTTTTAAGCCGACCTCGTTGGTCTCGTCGAACAGCAATTTTTCTGAGCATCTCGTGATTTCGTATTGTTCGACTTCCAGCGTTCCCGATCGATGGTAAATCTTAATTTCCGGTTTCGTTTCGTTTCTGACTTCCGACCGGAAAGAGGCTATTCTACATGCATCGGACAAATGCTCCATCATGCTGACCTAAACAGCTGGCGATTTATTCCTATAATCAGAACGGTGACCACTCACTGTGTAAATACAACAAATCGCTTGTTACACTAGGCGGTAGCACTTTTATGAACAACTAATCCGTTGGATTTGACGGTACCTAAAAGGTGTCGTCGGCTAACGATTCGGCACCAATTAGCAATTTGATATATAGAAGAGAGAAAAAATTAATATCACTTATATTATAGAAGGCGTCCGGCGTTGATCAATCCTTGAGGGACGCGTCATCCGTTTAATTTCATCGAGCATTGTTCGAGTTGGCTCAATGCATATCTGGCCTGCACAGTGTGACTAGCGGAAGCCAACCTATGTAAGTGCTGCTATCCTTCCAGAGAAGTTTGCTAACTTGCCGAGTCCGGCAGGATGGAGGGCTTTGTGAATCCAGGGTGCCGGATTGAACCAGTCACTCAGTGTATGTTGAGCGGCACCTCTAACCAGTGAACTACATCAGCACGCTTTCACTTACCTGTATGTTGAAAATCGGCTTCTCAGATCTCAACAAAGATCCATTGGTTAACTCTACAACATCATAGCATGGGCAGTAAGCGAAAGAAGTGTTTTTCGTTGCTGTGTGTTTTCTTTTTCTACGATTGCTTTGCTCGGCGTGATTGTGATCTCGTACTCTATTGTGATGGTGATGACCATAATCAAGGGCATTGAACGATATTGTAAAGTTGCCTAGGCCGTTGACCTGACTGTTTAGTTTGCCACAAATGGTCCACAGCTGCTCAAGCGACAGATAACACTTTAAGATTGATTGCAATCAATCAGTGAACAGGTAAACATGTCATAAAATGTAAACAACTTGAGTATTACCTCTTTCGGTTACGATGCTTTACGACCGCTTATTAACCTTAAGTTTTTAGTCAAAAAAATCAATGCAAACAAACGGTCCTGAAAATTTGAAGTAAGTCTAAAATAAGCATTAATTTGTAAAATGGGAACGTCTTAGCACGGCTATCTCCAAGATTGCAAGGAGAATCGACTCGACTGGCATTCAACGGCATTCACAAAGAAAACGAAATCATCAAGTGCCGGCCAACACAACACGCGAAATGTTCGTAGAACTTCGTCGACGACGAATACGAAGAAAACGAATCGAATACAAGTAGTGCTGCGATCTGCACAGTGGATGTGATGGCGAGTGATGTAAAATAAAAATAAAATAAAAATATTTACGAAACACTTATATCTCACATTTTCTAGGGTTGATCAATCATTTTCATTATTACGCTTCTTATGTCTATTCTTCTCTATTACTACTGTCCAAACCTTTAATCCTGTCGGTCATAAAGCGATTTAGAGCGCAGCCATCGGTGAAGTTTCCGGTCGTCTCTACTGAACGGCAGGGCTGTCCTGTAGATTAAGATCGCTAAGGAGACACGGTTAACAAAATTAGAAAGATCGGGAGTTTTTCAGGAAGTGCTCATCAAAAATTTTGTATAGGAAAAATTACTCGCTTCAATGCCTCAGAGTGGTTGCAACTGGAACCTTGGCCACGATACAGCGTTATTTCAGAAGGTTCTTCAACGTCATAACCTTCACCATTTGGCATGACTATCGAAACTGATATGTGTGAAATATAAAGAGCAGTAGGGTGAACTAAAGCGTTGATAAAATTTACACTAACTTTTGTGAAACTTATTACCATGCCATTACAATGTGTTCATGAACACCTGCAATCTAGCTTCTCCTTTTTACTATGGAACCATTGCAACCAACGTTGTCTTTAAAGTTTGTAATATCCATCTAGATTATTCAATAAGTATAGAAACAACAAGAACATCAAAGAGCCTGCCTATTAGGACGGACTGAATTGATTTCATCTATTTCTCTTCCGCGGTTTTCATAGGAACACATGGGTTTTTACCATTATTTTTTTTCCAAATATAAACTTCAGCAAAGTTTTCTTTTTAGTGAGTCGCGAACCAAAAAGAGTTGTTCAGTTTTTCATTGATATCGATATCGGAGCGACGCGTGTGGTGCAGTGGTCGGAGGTACCCTACGATACATGCATGGGATCGATCCCATCGCCTATGGCTCAACAAGACTTCCATCCTTCCGGGGTCGACAAATTGGAACCAGACTTGTCTAGGAGGATAGCAGCACTGGCTCGACACATCAGCAGGTCACAGCGAGTAATTATAAAGCCCAGATATGCATTCATTCACCTCCAACGATGAAGTCTTAATGAAGTCGAATGCGTGGTGCATCCCTCAGGTCTTGATCAACGCCGAGTGCTTTATCCTTTACCCTTCCATCGATATTGGATTTTGATTTCGCTATTAAAATGAGCACTTCAGACAAGCTAGCATAGTTCCTGCTTTGTTTTCAACCAGTAGTTTTAGATCACATAAAATTCAGATTAGTTCTAGGGACTTCGTAAGAGGAAAAAAAGCGAATCAGCTGTGTAATATCGCTGACGAGGGAATCATTTGTGCTTTTTCTTCATGGCGTGGTGTATAGAATGTATGAAGAAGAACATATATTTAGCCGTTTCCTCCATCTCCAAGACTCCAAGAAATTAATGACATAGCAGATCTACACTTTGAAAAATAAACAACTAGAAATTCAACAATATTCGACTAGAATTAAGTGAAAAAAACAACTGGACTACTACAAGTTATACCACCTTAAGCCAAAGATTTGATATTTTAGAGTGCTTACAAGCACAGTTCCTAGTTCTTAGTTGACGACCGAAAGAGGGATAAACAGTCTAACGCTGATCAGCCGCTCAGTGAAGCACCATGTATTCGACTCCATTAAGTACCGCAAAGTGATTGATGCATACTTGGGATCTGCAATGATTTGTGAGGACTACAGCTGTGTCATGTCATATCACGTCTGCGCTTCGATCTTTCTAGGTGTATCTGGTACCAATTTGCCGACTCCGAAGGGCTTGCTTGGCTTAAGACACAGAATCGAAACGACCTCGTGTATACTGCTAGTTACTTTTAACCAATGCTTAACACGAATCCTGTTAGCTGAAATTATGCAGAGCAACTGCTTACTGTATATAAACAGTCGAGCACGAACGTCTTCACAAAATATTCATGCCTTAATATTCGTGCTACTGGCATTCTCAATAGAATCTTCGTGCTACCGGCATTCTTTTGACTGAGATGAGTGAGTGTTTCTTTTTCAACCAGAATTCCGAGATGGCCGTGCCACACACGTGGTGCCTTCTATGACCAGTAATCACGTCACATGCAGTTTACTATCCTACGGATCGGAAGGAAGCTTCCAGCCCCATGCTACTGAGTTTCTTTCACGACGATGGCTATTCAGGAGAATGGGTTTATGTTTAGAAATCGATAAGATTGTTTTATTAAACTCAGTATATAAAAAGCTGTTGAATAAATTTATACAAATAGAACAAGCAAAAGATATAAGGAATGTCTAGTAAATTTGCATTGATATGTTATTACGTTCAATTATTGCTTTTTGAGTTTCGAAAAAAATAATGTTTAAAACCGAAGTAAAATCTGAGAAAGGCAGATTTTCGTGAATGTGTCAGCCGTTAAGAAGAGTGTGCTCTGTGTCAGCTTGAAGTCTACCCAGTCTATGTCTGGCTTCGCATCTAACTGAAATAAAAGTTCGTCTTCGCTTCTCCTTCTTTCTTCCTTTTTTGCTAGTTTTTTTTTGGCATTGTTTTTACTTCGAAAGTGAAAGTCATTGTCCGTAATGAATGAGTGAAGTGGAAAGTTGAAAACATATTGTCGATTCATTTTAGCATTTTTTCATAAATTTACATTTAAGTGATTATTGTAAAAAAGATCATATCAGACAGTTCCTGATGATACATAACTTGTAATCATGGCGGCACTTGAAAGAACGTCTTTAACGGATTAAGCCGTTAGCAAAAGTCCGTAATCGCGCGTGTGAGCATTTTGATAGTAATCGCGAGCGATATTGATTAGTAGGTGAAGCCGCCAAAGGAAGTCCGTAATTGTGCGCGTAGATTACTTGTTATGGTATTCATTACGACATTGGACGTTCTTTCAGCGAATATTATATGAATATCCTTGAGAAAATGTTCCAAGATTTTCCTGATGTCGAATTCGATTCAGATGAGATAACCCCAGGGATTTCTTTAGTGGGCTAAGAGATCACAATGCTGCATGAATTGCTTTGGCCAGTAGTTAATGTCAATGGTATTAAATGTCGAGTTAGATTGCTTTTGTTCCGACTTTGCTTATTTTGAATCTAAATGGTCTGACTAACACTAATGTCTATTCGTTTAGTAAAAAACTTCAGCCAACTATCATTAGTGCTGGACATGCATAGAGTGAAATAGTTCTATCTCGTTTTTTTTTCTCCTAGCATGACCACTATATTTAACCTTTAGACACTAAAGGCGATTTCCTTTGTTTCTGAGGCGTTCTCATTGAGATTGAAAATGGAAGAAAACTGCAATAGACACACTGACATCAATCTTCTCCAAATAGTTCATTCAATTTCATGAAATGCCGAGAAAAAAAGCCTTCAATTGTCAACGATCTTGTAGTAAAGTTTACCTAAAAAGCTTTTTGTATTTATCCCAGACGGACTTGACGGACTAAATAACTCTCGACATGAGTTCAGATTCCGGTTCGACGCCTATGATATTCCTTGAGATGTCATGATTGTCTAACAAACATCCATAACTCATGAGTTGTCTTGCAACTGATGGGCATTGCTTCCGGAAGGCACTGTGGACGAAGATTTACAATCCCTTGTAGGGAATTTCCTTGACAGATAAAAAGGCAGTGCCGTCTGAAATCATGTCACTATGCCAACATGGCACAAATTGAAGTTTAATCAATAGATTGCAAAAAACCTTTCTGATAACGAAAATCTCTTACCTATCGGTTATATTAAATTTATGCGGTCAATTCAGAGAATGAAACACTGGTTTGAATGATAAAGCGCTGATTTCTAACTCTGCTTTATTCTACCTAGTCAAAGGTGTTAAGACATATTCTGGATTTGAACAACACCAGTTCACAAGGCCCATTGCTTTAACACTTCATTGTGGGCAATTCAAACGATCGGCATGGAACCATTTCAAATCGTTTTTACATTTGTTCTTTATTTGCCCTCTTTTACATAACACGACGTCACATATGGATTTCAGAAATTTCTCCATTCGATTCGTTTCCTCGCATTCGTCGTCCACAAAGGTGTTCGGATTTGTGCATTGGTTCTGATGCTGGTGGAGGATTTTTGTTTTTTTCATAAATTTTTTAAATTTTGGTCAGGTGAATTATCTCTGGAGTCCTGTGACAACCATGCTAAGATGTTCCAAGATTTGTGTAATAGATGGGGTTTCCTACCTAAGTCTTGTAGCAATTTCACAAATGGTGACAAGTGATGGAGGGTTGTTTGGCTTGGAGGCGGATGCAACAAAGCCTTGCATGTATCATGGAATGGAGCATCACTTTGCTTAAAGAATTATGCAGACTTGAGCATTAGAAGATTTCCCTATCGTTGTTACTGGTGTTTGTGCACAAAGGTGACTTAAAATGCTCTAATGCCGTGAATCGCTTTGCTGTGCAATTGGAGACGGCGGAATTTTACTTCGTTTGACATCGAACTACGCTTGACAATAATGAAATGAGCGGATGTTTCCTCTTCGAGATCAAGTCAGGTCGAAAATTAACCAACACTCAGGACGGAACTATTAGCTTGGCGATCCATTTATTTTTAATAAATCTTCAAAAACTCATTGCATCATCACGCTTTCGTTCAGCAACTTAGTTCCGAACTCCTCAGAGTGTACGTTAGTCTATTCGATGGTTAAAACAAACACATCTGATTCCCCGGAAATTGGCATCAGTTTTTTAGCTCCTTCACAACTTTACATCTGCGTGTATAAAAATCCCGCTGCCTACTTCTTGCAAGTTCACTTGTAAACAAGTTAGAGGTGCAGTGCAGTACATTCAAGGTAGATACTGTGGCGAAGGGGAAAAGTCTCCATCCTTTCGGTTCGAGAAACGGGTAGCGAACTTTTTGTGGCAGTAAAAACACTGACTTTACATCTTAGTAGACGCCTACAAGTCACTGTGCGTGTCAAGTATGCATTTAGTCGCCTGTACGGTGCCTTATAGTGTCGAATTAATGTCGAAGCTGTAACGGATTGCTAAAATGTAAACGCCTTATTCTTTCCTACCTTTCAGATTCTCAAAACTCATAAAGCTTTTTAAAACACTTTTAGCAGCGGCTTGTTTATTAATGGGCTTTCTCGGCAAGCAGTTGTAATGCTGTTAGAAGAAGCTGTAGTCTATTGATGAGAGATCCAGGTGACTAATGGTTGAACACTTAGCATCGTATCGCCGTGTTTCTTGGGAATCGCCGCAGAAGCATAAATCTTTCTCTGAGAAAAAGGCTGTGCAACACTGGAAAGACAAGGTAGCCCATAAATATACTGGATAGTTAATATTTGCAAAAGATGGTTGGCGGTCCGATGAATAGTTAATTGTAGTGATGAACGATAAATGAAAATAAGAACTGCAAAATCTTTTCATACGATTTCCTTCTTCACTTATCTTTGCTCTTCATTCGACAGCCTTTCAATCAGCTGCCGTGTCCAGGTGTTAGCTTTCCACTTATCAGTGGCTTTCAAGTTGGAGTCACCATGAACTTCTTTGAAGGCACTGTTGTTCTGCGTAATTAAAAACATTGGGAAAAAAAAGTTTACGAAGAATAGGGAGACGTCCGGCCCGTAGGTTTACTAACTTTCTTCACCATATAAGAAAAAAGTTAGTAAGTTAACTCAGTTTCAATACCGCTTAACTCCATGATAAACTAGACGTATAAAACTTGCTCCTCAACTGTAGGTGCTCTGGTCATAATAGGCCTTAGCTTCACGTTAAGAATCAGCCGTATTTTTTTTCTTATAGCTAAGAGGAACGTGTGATTTTCCGAATAAGATGAAAGAGACATTGATTTCTTGTGAGCCTCATTAAATTACTGAATGCTGTTAATGGAAACGTTAATTTAAAATTGGCTCATAATTCTACGAATTTCTTATTTTTCTTAGTAAACAGTTTCGCAGCGATACACTATCCAATTTGTGTACTCTGGACCCGTGAGTGTGAGCTATTCGTTTTTGTAATTCATTGCGGGAGTTTTTGTCTTGATCGAGAACTCTTCAAGAGATTTGCACTCTGCAGCTTCTTTTTTTCAATACTGGGATTGTGATTTTAACGAACACCTTTGTTATCCCATGTATCTCTAGTGGAGTACTCTGATCAAGTTATACCAGATTTCATAGCAGAGATCAGATACATAACTCCTGAAGTCATAGAATCTTTGTCGTTGTGGCTAGAGCAAATTATGAAATGTGAGGTCGTTACGAGTGAGTCGACGTCGTTGATTGTTTCGCGATAATACGGCACTTCTTTTACACCTGTTCTCATTAAGAATAGCTTATATATATGGTTAAAAAAGAAGAGCGACGTTATACGGGATCTTATTGGCGTTAGGTTTCAGATGATTTCTGGGCTTTCCTTCTCAAATGTAACTGATTCGTTGCTATCGGAAATGAATGGAGAATTCTGACAAATGAAGGCCTCCACTTCATCACCTACCTTCCGTCGGAGTTTACCTTTTACCACTTACTAACACTAGCTTCAAAATCTTTTAACTTTTATTACATGCCTATTTGCTTTTCAAGGCAAGGTATGATGTGAAATAGAACAATAGAGATGCTGAGGTGTGTGCAAAACTGGACCCTACCTCATTGCCCTTACCGGGTCTCAGGTGCCCTGTTAAGTTTAAATTAGTGTCTGTTAGTTCACAAGTCTAATGTCATGTTAGCACATCAAACCCACGAGTTTCGAAGATGATCACAAAAACGGTTGCCGCCTAATGAGTCGACATCTGCCTTTTTCCTTTTGGGACATCATGCATCTGTTCAATTAGAGATGGCAAGGATAAGTGTGGTATCTGTATATGGTCGACAGATCAAATATTGATTAATTCGGACGTGAAATATGATCTATCTTGTTAATGTAACTGAAATTCCCCAAAGACTTTCAGATCAGGCAAACTTCCTTTTTTTCGAGATTATTATAGTTTAGTTGTGTTTCTTTTTTGTGGCATACAAATCGAAACAAAACTTGGTGGTTTGAGGTGATCATCTACAGAAACTGACAACACGGGCTTTAGCAATACATCATAAGAACTAGTACATTCTACTATGTTAGGAGTTCAAATGCCTAAATTTCAAATGAAGTGTTGCAAAAAGAATTATCAATTTGTCATAAAACTAAAGGCCGCTTGTGGCGCAGTTGTTGGAGGCGCCACTGCGACACACGCGTGAAATCGATCCCTGCACTCATGGCTCATCAACCCTTCCATCCCTCTGGGGTGGGCAAATTGGTACCAGACTTGTCTGCAAGGATAGCAGCACTAGCTCGATACATCGGTAGGCCACCGTGAATCATTGTGAAGGCCAGATAAGCATTCAATCACCTCCAACAATGCTTATTGAAGTCGAATGAGTGGCGCATCCCTCAGGGATTGGTCAACGCCAAGAGCTTTATCCTTATTATTATAGGCATAATTAGAAGAAGACATTATTAAAGAATCATTCTTTAAGCAGACTCATTGTCGAACGGAAAACAAAGAAATGAAAAGAACGATTAATTAAATAATTTTTAGTAAGAAATAACGATTCGTGGCCATTGATATCATTTATTTTCTTTTATTTTACACGGCCAGTCTTCACGTCTACTGTGCGGATCCCAGCACTTCGCAGTTCGCTTCGTTTCCTCGCATCCATTATCCGAAGATCTTCCAACTTTTACATGTGGGCTTGGCTACTGCTTGAGGATTTCCATTTCATCTTGAATTTCGTTGAATGCTGGTCCAGTCAATTCTGCCTGGAGTCCTGAGATAACCGTGCTGGAACGATCCCAATTGGATTACTGAGAGCGATAGTTTTCCCAGACAAGTCCGTTATCAATTTTCCCACACCGGAGGGGTGAGAGGCTTGGTTGACCTGGTGCCAAATCGAACTAGCACCATGTTAGTAATTACAGGCTTCACTACCACTGTGCTATCCGCTCCCTCATTCAAGTAAATACGGAATAGAAAAGCTCATAAAACCGAAAGTATTACTTTTGAATTTTTTTCTTCAATCCTTTTGCTTAAATAATAAGGTGAGTTTTTGAGATCATTCAATTATATGCATTACTGTATTTCTTGAGTTGAAATAAACGATTGAAATTAAAACGAAACTAAAATTTCTTAGTTAAAAATGATTAAAATGAAGAAAGTTCATAACAGATATTAAAGAACACGAATCTCTTGTGTTGGAGATTTTTGTACTTCTAAAGTAATTTCTAGTAAGTTTCCTCATCAATTATACGATTTATCCTTAGCGAAGTATTCAACTTCATTAAATATAACTAAGGTGAATGGATAGATATTAAGCCTATATATTGACATGCGGAGGACTATCGGTGTATTAAATGTGCGTTTTTATTCTTTCAGACAAGTCTTGTACCAATTTGGCGACTTGGTGGGTTGGGAGGCTAGCTTAGCGGCGATGCGGACCCAAATCAGCTACACTGAGTGTGGCATGGCGTCTCCGATTGCTCCTACACGTACTTTCACTGAGCTATTAGATTGCGATAGTGTAAAAATCTGTTGATAAATAAACAGCCTTCCATTTGGTTCACCTGTTTTTCTTCAATCAGTAAAAAATCCAAGTGGTACGAAATGAGAGAGAGTTGAGCTAATTAATGAATCCAACATATTTAAGAAATTCGAGCATAATCAATAAAAAGTTCAAGTAAGTAAGAATGAAGAACGATGGATTAATTAAGGCAAGCACGATGCAGGCCGTTTTTTCTTGGACAACTGATGATGACTTTTCGATATCTAGGAGAGTTTGCTACTTGATAGACTTGTGGAAGGGACTTTTGGCAATACATCTGAGGATATAAAGTTCTTTAAGTGGTTTTTCTTTTCCCATTTATAAAATATTGAAAGGGATATTTATGTTTCTGAAACTTTGCGCGGCAGTCGCAAATGGCAACTATAGATTTATGAATGTCATCGTGTTCTTCTAGATGAAATCTTGACTCGGTAGTTGTTAAGCACAACACAGTAGGACAAAAAAAAACTTTCGTGGGCTGAAGAAAATCTAAACTCTCTCGTTGCAGAATAAAAAAGCTGTAAGTCCTTGGTAGGGATATGAATATTCATAATGAACTCATTATAAGCTTAGATTTGCTTGTTTAGAAGAGTAGTCGGGTATTTTCCGGTGTTGAATTTTAAGTATGTGTGTTCCCACTAAGGGCTTACCAATCCAGTGTATGGGAAGTATGTGCAGGAGGGCATTCGAGGTCACTCGCAAGAAATGAAACTCGCATCCAGACCAGAACAGCTAGAGAAGCTACTGTTTTTCAAAGGCAGTAATAATAAAGGAGCACGTGAAAATTTCTTCACCCACTTTTGTACAATAGCAAAAAGAAAGTGTAGTTTACTGGTCACTGATCGAATCAGTTAATGGTTATCTAGTAGAAGGGAATTAGTATAAGCTTTCCTATACAGTCCAAATAAGCTACAAACATTCTTCGCACTTGGATGAATCAGTTAGAGATCAATCGTCAGTTTAATAATGATATACAAACGGACACCACTATTTGTAATTTATTCAGCTAATTATGTAATGGTTCCAGGTTGGAACGATATGTAATGATCGGTGATGTGATGGATTTCGTCTGTCCGTCCTACGACTCCGGTGTGGACTTCATGAAAACTGAACAGAGCATTATCTACAGAGTACGCTTGTCTTGTTCTCAGTAAGACCCATCGACAAATTAGCTCTTTATTCGGGGCACTTTTCGGCGTTCTTCATGAACTAACCCATATAATCTTCATATCTAAGACTTTGAAGAGAGCATCGCTTTTTTTTACCTATTCTGATTAACTAGCTGCTTCATTTAAGGTCTCTAAAGAGGATTATGAAACCTGCACACTTTCATCAGATGCTCGAGAACTAGGCCGATGCATTTCACCGATGAAGAAAGATAAAGTGAAAGTGTCTTTTAGACTGCTAAGCCCAAATCCATCAGCACTGGACTATCTTCCTGGTCAAATTTACTACTTTATAAGTGCGTTTCAGTGTATCAGAAATGAAATATAATAAATTGTACTTATTTCTCCATTTCATAAGGTCTTAAAATTTCCTGGAGCGCTGTAGTTTTTATTTTGAAGTTCCATATATGTTGTTAGTCTTCTACTAACTTCTTTACACAAAAAACCGGAAGATATTGAAAAGCAGTTAATGTGATCACTATGCCAACTTCTTACTTATTGCCTAATATAATTTTTAACGACTGGGCATGATGCGAAATACAACCACAATGATGCTGAGATATTTGCAAAACTCCGGGCCGCACGTGTCTGCGGTGCCGAACGAACGCACTGTTTTTCTTTCCGGGGTCCAACTCATTCACTACCACACCATGCAGGTCCTTCACTTCGCCTGTCTCTTATCTAGTTCTATCGACAAGTGCCACCCGTCAACAGGATTGATCTGAGGAAGCCCAGGAAACGGTAATAGTGAACGCGTTGCTCCCCGGAAAGGACAATATCGGGTTCGTTCCCTATTGCATACACCTGCGGTCCAGAGTTTTGCAAATATCTCAGCATTATAGAAGTTATATTTCGCAACATACCCTGCCGTTGAAAAGAATAGCCAGTAAATAAAATGGCTAAAAGTATGATTAGAAATATATCCAGATCTAAAGCGAATTTTGTAAGTTCTGCAAAGAAAAAAAGCAAACGAAGCTTTTATGGAAGTAGAAAGGTTTTCTCACCTACTGTGATATTGCTGCGCGATAAAAGGATAAAAAGGTAAAGCTCTCCGAGTTGATCAATCCCTGATTGTATTTCGCAGCTAATGTAATCATTGCGATCTATATTTGTTATGTTACTTAAACTAAGATCCCATAAAGGTAAAAAAATTATTATTGTGCCGTGGAAGGTTTTGATTCAATTTCCAACTTCTTGAGCTCAGCATTGGTAACTTTTAGCCTAAGTTGAAAAACATTCAGAAATTTTAAATACCAGATAAACACAATTAAAAAACTATAAATATTAGAAAAAGGAAAAAAATTCGGAATTGCACTGCGACTGTTTCAGCAACCTCTACCGGTACTCCGTGGGGTCTCGACAACCATAAAGGCGGCCTTTGTTCAAGTCATCAGCTAAAAATGATAATTCACGTTGGAGATTATGGTATGAAACTAATGAGTATTTAAGGAAGAAATTTCGTCCAATATTGAGTCTATTCAAATTAAGTTTATCATCATCGCCATCACAAGAAACTCGTCACCACCACTGCCACCACCCCCTTCAGGATATCGCACAAACCACTTGGACAGGAGACCAACTGGCTAACGGGTGACCCGCTATGGAATCGATTATTTGAAAAGGTGCGAAAATGAGAGTCAAATTATATGAAACAACAGTAAAATTAATCTATTTGTCGCCTAATTTGATGTTGTTACGATTCTTAGCAGCGATCGAACATCAATCACCCGCTTTTCACTGTTTTTCTTACGTTTTTTTTTCACTCCTCGATCATTCTAATGTTAGCATATCCATAATGGAAAGCACATCTTTAAACTGTGAATTATTAAGTGAGCTAAGAAGAACATTAACGAATAATCAAATTGTCAATTAAGTAAAAAATCGAAATCAGCAATGGAACATTAGTAATTTTATAGGCAAAAAAATAAAAGGGGTGTGTGTGGCGCAGCGGTCGGAGGCGCCGTGTAACACACACGTGGAATCGGTCCGCGCGCCCATGGCCCACCATGCCTTCCATCCTTTCGGGTTCACCAAATTCGTACCAGACTTTTCTGGAAGGATAGCAGCACTGGCTCGATACATCGGTAGGCCATCGCGAATCATTGTGAAGGCCAGATATGCATTAAATCACCTCCAAATGATGCTTAATGGAGTCGAATGCGTGGCGCATCCATCAGGGATTGATCAGCGCCGAGAGCTGTACCCTTTATCCTTTATCTGCAAAAGAAATGTTTTTGCTTCAAATATAGAATAAAATCACTTACTTACCTACTCGATTTTTATATCAATCTGTAGGTTCTCATAGTATTTTTTTTCTTCAAGATTGAGAAAGTGGGGAATTCGGTCTGGCCAACAGTAACAAGAGGCGAGCGATTAGCTCTTGATGAAGAGAATCGGCGCCATGAATACGAATCGGCGCATCCGGACGGCGATTTTGTCTTCCAAATTCATGAAATCGGAGAAGGTTTGTGCTTAGATCATCGAAGGATAGTTATGAATCTCAATTTAGCCTATTATTTACTGCCTATTCTTTTTAACGGAAGGGTATACATTGTGAAACATAACTTCAATGGTGCTGAGATATTTGCGAAAGTCCGGACCGCAGGTGTATGCGGTGGGGAACGAACACGCTCTGTTGTCCTTACCAGCGCACTTCACCACCACACCATCCGGGTCCTTCGTTTTGCCTGTCTCTCAGCTAGTTCTATCGATCTTTTGCCATCAGCGCGTTCTTGTTGAGCCAGCATATTCGTGCATATTCAGTAGAAGATTCATGGAAAGCGATGAGTGTACGAAGCTGTTCAATGTGATTGAAATCTTGGTTTAGCATTCTCTTTGCTTGGTTATGGAGGTGTTTGAATGGGTAGATTGCGGTCAAATTGACCTTTCTATGCTCTGATGAAGGCTAAATTCGCCAAACATCAGCTTGTTCATGAATAAGGAATAGAATAACACCTTGCTTATTTTCAACAAGAATTTTAAAAAGTTGCTACAGTTGTGAAAACATTTATGTTTCAGTGGAGAGCCTTTTCTCAACTGCTCATCGTCTTTCGCCAATACTGACCATTACCGTGCCCTTACTGGCAATTCTATTGAGCTAAGCACCAGCCAACTTTAACGTTACTACAACGGGTCAGCACGGGTAGACGCCCGAGACTCCACGGATGGGGTCAAGGTGTTCGGCATAAAAATACCTGTGATATTTACATTGTTATTTAGTAAAGTTTAAACAAATTTCTTGTTAAGGAGATAGGCAAAGAACGTCATTCATTAATAGTTCAAAGCCGCAGTTATTCCTTCCTTTCTACTACTCGATGCAAATCATAGTTGCACAGAAAATTAGAGAAAAGCAGTAATAAGATAAATGCCAATTAAACACACAGTGGTCGAAAGCCGTTCTAGAAAATGAATTATAATTAAGACGGAAATAAATACCTGATCAGCTTTTTACACACAATGAACTGAAAAATTACTATACTAGAGGCTAACTGCTGTAAAATCACCTGTGTCGCTTTTTGCCGGAATAGCCATTAATCATTAAGGGATAACTCGAATGGACCAGCAGGAACTCCCCAGCTGTGCAGTGGAGCTGCTCGGTGGCCTCTATTCACTCCAGAAATATGGATAGCATTTTTTTTTTCACGACCACCTCTAATTTTCTTGTTTCTACTACCCAAGCATTTGCATTGTCTGCATTTCAATCAGGAGAGATGCATAGTAAAATACACATATACGCAAGTCCACTTTCGCATGCATAGTCATAACTGCGTAACCACAATGAAAAATATAAATCAATCCGTTACAAATGAAATCCCAAGTTTGGGTGCTTCTCTCCTACAGAAGAAGAATATGGTTGCCATTGTTTTGTGTTTAATTTCCTATTCTAGACAGCATAGGGTCACGCCTTTTGAATAGCCCTCACGAAGTCATTCCCAAGGAGATCTGTGCGATCGCTATGGTGTAATGCATTATATTCGGCAGCAGCTTATGACCGAAAAAATCCAGAATTTTTAAACTTAGTAGTTGTACTGCTCAGTTAAAATAATATTTTAATTAATAGGTCGCTGTAGCGCAGTAGTTAGAGGTGCCCTGCAATACACAAATCGTCTTTGGTTCGACCACCTATCCCGAGCTAAATAAGTGTTCCATGTATACAGTAACGATAGCAGATCTTTTGAGAAGGATAAAAAACACTAACTTGATGTATCGAGAGATCACCGCAAGTCTCTGTATAGACTGAAGTACATTGTGACGCCTCTGAGACGCTCAATGAAACCGAATGCACTCCGGATATCTTACGTACTAATCAGAGCACTACGCCTCATTGTCTTATTATAATCAACAATAATTCGGTGAAAAAAAATCTTAACTAGAACAATTCTTGGATCTGACCGAATGTACGATGCGGCTAAATTACGTGTCAACAGTGTAGTAGTGATCGATCAAAATGGGCGGCACATCAAAGACACTGAGCATTGACTTATTAAGAAGAGAAACATATGCGACAGATGATACGGACATTTGTGTAGACGAGGTGAACTCTCTCGACTTGTAGGCTACCGGTTGTTAATTGCGCAATGCCCTAGAGCATTGGCTCACTTTTGTTATACTTCATTAGGTTTTCCGGAGTGTAACAGTGTTATTACAGCAGCTGTTTCTTCTGCTAAGGCATACTTTCATCTTTCACAGACTTTTTTCTCATTGCAACATTCTATTGTTATTTCTTTTAAGAGATTTTTTAAATATGGCATGTAATTTGACTAGTTTGTGATCTCGTTAATCATCGCATGACTGGGGTGAGTGCTAGCAATGTAGTAGAAGGGGCAAGAAATGCGCTACAGTGTCGATATCATGGACTCATGCCGCGCTACCGTCTGTCTATGCAGTGCATTTCTTATCAACAGTTATTTAAGAACAAAACTGTTCTAAGCAGACTCCGAGTGGATAAATGTTAACGGAAATCAACAGAAAAAATCTTGGGATAGTTTTGGTGCTGGATGGATCGAAATACTAAAAAGAAAAATTAGCAAAATCACTTGAAAACGTGCGCTAAAGAAATGCTGAGAACATAATGTATTCCCTTCATGCTCATAACGGATCTCATCCTTAGTTCCATTTGTTACTAAAAGTGAACTATGCTGAACATTTGTGTTGATCTCGGTCACAAAACAGTAGTGAACACCGTAAACGGCTCTGCGTTATAATTGCACATGCTACCCGATAATATCGTAATCGGATCAGTCTAAGATAAAGCGAGCTGTATATAGACCGATTCATCATTTTGTGACAGAATCAGTTGCGGTTTCATCAAAGGACCGATATGATGTTCCCTCTTCACTCCGACAGGCTCAAATCACGACAAAAACGAGCCAGATGCTGACGGTTCGTCGTCGGTGCCGATCGAAAAGGTCACACAAGTTCGAAGGACGCACTGCTGGTGCTGTTCTCCATCCGCACGTCCATCATCACACATCAGTATCATTCAGTGACAGAGTGACATCTGCTGCTCTGATGGTGATTGTGGCTCGTTCTTCGAAAAGCGAAAATTTGACGGAAATTCATCATGGCTGATTGAGATTTCGAAATATGACGATGTCAACGAATCGTGTTTTGTCCCTATCGAAGCGAAAGAAAGCACTTGTCTGGCGCCAGACGCAATTCGCCAATCACACAATGAACTTTGCGCCGTCATTACTTAAGCCGTCCCATTTCAAAAATACCTAGAACAGGAATTCCGGAGAACTTCAAGTAAATCTTTGTCGTAGAGCGTGAGTTGTGATGATTTGAATCAAATGAGAACTACCATCAATGTTTCACTAGTTTGTCGTTTTACTCCGGCTTCCATATGCGTTTGTGTACCAGTTCTAAGCAGAAAGAAAAACTGGAATTTTTCGCATATTATGGAAAGACGTAAGCTGTGGTTTCCTATTGGCCGCAACGCTTACGATGAACGTTCTACTTTAAGATCACTGGCGTCTGTTCAATGAAAAAAAAAGCAAGGAAAAAAGTACTGAGTGAAGAAAACTTCTTCGTACGGACACAATTTGCTGGACAGACAAAATCCTTCGTTGGATATGCATAGGCGAAAACACTCAGGTGAGCAAAAAACCTAGGAAAAGTGTTTAAGCT
This sequence comes from Angiostrongylus costaricensis, assembly GCA_900624975.1. NCBI lineage: Eukaryota > Metazoa > Nematoda > Chromadorea > Rhabditida > Metastrongylidae > Angiostrongylus > Angiostrongylus costaricensis. Next base: position 114,505 of record UYYA01003966.1, on the reverse strand, counting down.
TTAAGAATCTAAATGAAAGTTGGAAGTTTCGTTTCCTAGAGGCGTACATCTTCTAATTGATGTTGCTCATGGATTTTTGCATCCACCGTACACCAAAAAACGGGAGAAAAACAAACAGAAAACGGGACGCCATTCATTTGAATTTATTAGGTTTTCGTGCATATTGGTGTCGTGTATTGTTCGATATGAGCACTTTCGCTTGATTGAGAGCGGACGGCACTGTCAGCATGGCCAGGGCGATATTGAGGTCAAAGGTTGACAAACAATCTAATGAAATCCTTGATTAAATCAATTCAGTCTTTTCTTCTCCCAGTGCTTTATTATTTGTCGACGATAAATTGTTATTCCTGATATTATTCCATAGTGAAACAGTATTTGTCTTTCATCCTTTCCTCTTTTTTTCAATCGTTTTTCCTAAACCTCGTGCTCGATCTCTTTAATTCTCTAGCTAATTAAATTTATTGGAGCAATTTTTAAAATTCTATTTAAAATTATGTTTTTGGCCTCAACGTTGTTTTGCTTCGTCACAGTCAAGCATTTACTATGAAAATACCCACTTATTTAAAAACTTCAATGACTCGTGTCCCTAAATTGCGGAAGGAGTTCGGTGCTGCAGCAGAACTCTTACTTGACCAATAATTTGCTCGTTGAAAAAGAGCTTCTTTTTCCGGAGTTTCCAATGCTATCCAGTGCCAAGGTTTCCCAGGTGGTCACCGCTTGGCCACAATGGCAGTGATTGTCGTTTGCACTAGTTTACTCTTGGGCTTCCGGATAAAAATGTCGAAACTCTTCCCAACCTCGGAGACCCTACTTAGGGTGCGAACACCTGCCGCATATCGCAGTTCAATATCCAGGAAAGCTTAACTACGATTACCCAACAAGATATTGAAGGATCACAAAAATACATGGTGTATTTGCTTTGAGTAAGTCAAATGAATACCACGGTGAATGTGTAGTGCACAAAATTCTGCAAATCAGGGCATACAGGGCAGATATGTATTCATTCGCCTCTAGCGAGTCTTAATGAAGTTGAATGTATGGTGCGTCCCACGTGGAATGATCAATGCCGAGCACATTATGCTACTAATATGAATGCTGACCTGCTAGAAATAAAAGTTTATTTTAATATGGTAAACGCTTTGAAAGTGGGGAAAAATTAACATGATATGCAAATTTCACTTCCCTTTCGAAGTCAGCCCTTAATATCATAAATTGAAGCAATAAATCCACATACACTTCCGGCGGATACGACGCTAACCCTTTTCAGGTGTTAATAGACCTCAACACACCTCATTAGCATAAACCGACTTGTCGATCCTCAATTGAACTCGTCCTGAAAAGACGGAACATTACAGACCACACCGATGCCGCCATTCGCGCTACCGTAATTATCATGCCTCAATTGACCTTCTCTCCTATGAAGCTCATCCGGCAACACCTCTGTAGAGGTGATTTTGCAGAAACGGCAAAGCAGTTACATGTTATCGATACGACAGACGATACATGAAGGCACTGCGGTAACACTTCGACAATGAGAATCATAGAATAAATTAAGTGTTCACTACGTCCTCCAAGCCTCATATAAACTATGTCGCAGCGAAAATCTCTATGAGGTTAAAATTGCTTGATTGACGGATCATTTTATAGGCTTTTAAATGAATGATTATTGAGATATATATCACTGCAACCACCTTGTTTTGCAATGACGGGAAGACTCCTCGCTCCAAAATTTGGGACAGCAGGATATATTGCTAGACAGTTAAACGTATCTTCTTTTACTACCAAGCTGTAGTTTTCGGAAACAAACACCTATTGTCTAAGTATTTTTCGTGTGGTAGTCCGGAAATTCATTGCGGTAAAGAGAAAATTTTGCGTAGCGAACCGCGTTTTATGTCAGTGTTCATTCTCCTATGCTGTCGTTCAAACTAAGGAACTAGATCATTATGCCGGGTTGAAAAACAATGTCTAACCTAGGCAACAGTAAAGCTTGATAGGATAGCGTTATCCACTTAGCCCCAAAAACACACACGAATCTGACCATCTCAGTAGATGAATGGATAGTTGCAAGACAGCTAATATAGAATGGAATAAGTGCCGAGAGCGAAACGCCATTGAGCGCCAACTATTTAACTATGTAGGTATTATGTCCAAAGAAGGAATGCTTTCTGCTTGGATATACCCACTAAGTACAATTATCTAAAATCTGCTTGACCTCAGTAAAGATCACTATGGCTTCATCAGCACTTCATCTCAAGTTTCATTCATGGATATCGGCTACAATTAATCCAGACACTGGATCTCGGATACTTAATTGGACACGAAGCAATTAGCGCTACTCTGCTTGGATTTCAACCATAGTCGAACGTAGAACGTATTGCGCCATTCTACCCGTCATCTAAAGGCAATTATAAGCTTAGCAAATGCCTCAAATCTCTACAACAGATCAACATTATCTTGAAAAGCTATGTCGAAACCGATAACACAAACCATACTGATCGTTTTATGGTAGGAAATCGTTTTTTAACAACACATTGCTCTGCTTCTGATATTCATAACGTTCAGTAATATTTCTTAAAACTCAGTTCTGTGAAGAATACGGCAGTTACACCATAGCAGCGAAGTGTTCAAATCAAAAGCTGGCTTACTCGTAAAGCCTAAGTCCTGTGCTGCTCAGGATTGTATTGTTCGTTTTGAACTAAACACAACTGTCCTGTTGAATCATGAAAACAGCTTTGAACGTCTTGACGAAGTTCATATCAGTGAAACGAGCAAAACGCACTTACCTTCACTACTAAAGGCATCACGAAATGCAAGAGTTGAGTGGACTTTCTCAAAATTCTCCAAGAAATAGAGTAAAGCACATTAGTCTTATGCATGAGTCGAGTGCCCTATTTTATGCTCAATTACTTTGATTATTTCTTAGCTCAACAAATTCGGCTTCACACTATTCGTCCGCTTCTATTTCTTAAGGTGGAGCTTAAATCTTGTCAAAAAATAAGTGCAGATTCTAAATTCGATCTCCTGTATGTTACAGAGCAACTGGTTCTTAATATTCTTCGTCTCTTTCCATACAACTGAGCCACTCTCGAACTTGTCGCTCTAACCATTCTTGTGCAATCTGAAAGAGCACTTGTGGTATCGACAACAAGTGTCCCCCATCAACCTGTTTCAGATCGTTCGTGCTATCATCATAATTTAAGCCACGAACAGGCGTTGTGTTTCGTGACATGTGTTCTGACACCATATTACACACTGAACTCAGTTCAGCCTTGTCTCGATCATATCACAACAACAACCGCCTAAACTCTGCAGCGCAGTCGGAAATGTGATGTGGTCGGATTTCGACAGAGCTGACTGAAACATTAGTACTTTGTCAGTACGACACCGCTAGCAAATCATAAATCATGTGTAATTTATCATTGTTAAACTGCACTGCACCAAATGCGCCCTAAAAACGAAGTAATGTGGAATAAATAAGGAAGACATAGGCTAATGAGTAGCTGAATTTGTTTAGTGGTTTCTTGTCAGAGCTATCAATTTTTCTAAATATGCCGATGAGATGTGCTCATTTCGACGAGCCACTTACGATCATTCCAAGTGCTTACACGCCAACCTCCTACTCCAGTATCGAATGTCACAAATATGTTAGCCAAACAATTACAGTCGTTTCCTTAGTGCGCGTTCCGATTTCTCGTCAATCATGATATTTTATTTCCATAGTCATCAATGAGACTTTGAGCTGTCAATAATATTAGATTAAAACTAAACCTTGCTATTAACTTTTTTGCTCTACTAAAACAACAACAACGCTTTAGTAGTGAAGTAAATCTTCAACCGTTTCAACTCGAATATTGAAATAGTGCTTCATTATGGCAGGAGATTGTTTCCGAGACTTTTCAACAAGGTTCAATTGGTGGCAGTTAGTTCAAAAACAGCTAAATACTTTACATTCCCTTTACGCTAGTTAGCACACAAATTAGGCAGTCCTTGGAAATCTGGAGAGCATTTGGCCCCCGGCCAAAACAACAGATTCGCGCACTCGAGCCCGATAATTATTCGAATGATTAGCATATGATTCGATGATGGCTGAGAAGGAATGGGAGATGTATCGCCCTGATGGGACGGTGTCGAATTACTCCCGAAAAGAACACCTGTGTCTGAAAAGATGTTATTAACGAAAGAATATGTTGATAATGAGGCGAGAGGAACTCTGCTCGGAATGAGGTCGTCATTAGTCTTTCGACAATCTTCTACCTTCCATTTTCTTTTCACTTTATTTGCAATCACCGCTGCTCCCTCAACCTTTGGCGCTTAATCTTTCAATGATTTAAGGAAATTGATATGAACACGACATGGAGAGGAATAGTTTTCCGTGTTGAAGTGCAACTATAATCTCAAGTGCCCTTTTTTTTCTCAAGTTCTTTTCAAAACGCCCCTTATTAGTGGAAAAAAAGTTGCTTATCACTTCGAAAAGTGAATAATCAGATGCATGACCAGACAGACCGAAGTCGTTAATTTTGTTGATTATTCAGCTAATTAGTAACGATGATATGTGGCCTGTACCCAAATTGTGTACAATATTAAGTACAAGATGAAAGCAACTACACACTCATCCTGAGGCATCGGTGGATTAGAAGCTGTACACCACGTCTCTTCTTCTTCGGTTAGATTTGTACCTTCCGTGTGCACGTAATAATACCCACACATACACGAGCGATATGGTTGCGTGCATGGAGATTGTATTCCAGACATCAAATCGGCCATAAACCTAGCAATCAAGCGTCTCCGAATTACATAGAAAGCGGTTATGAGTCGCCATTCAGAAACATTCCCCACATCCACTTCCGAAGAGCATGACAAACCACACGTGAGTATACCGGTCTTGCAGTAGATTACGACCAGTTTCTGTAGAACAACTGTGAACTAAAGATGGTCATATTAAGAGTACGTTGTCTCCCATCATTCTCGATACGTAATCAATGAATGCGTAATCATGAAACACGAAAGATGAACATAAGCTTTCGTCGCGATGTTGAATCGACGTTGTAGCATAGACTGGAATCCTTTGAGTGAAATAGTGCTCGAATAAGGAAACCATACTGGGACAACCGACCACAGACAATCTACTTACATTAATCGTGCTCCGACTGTTGATTATTTGTACCGAGTTTGAACGAAAGTAAGTTTTGGAAATAAAGAAAGATTCAGAGGTTTCCGTTAGTGCCACTCAGTAAAAAGGCTGTATCTGAGATCGACATGATGTATAATAAGTGTGATGGTTTAAAAAGTCATCAGAGACCGTGAATAATAAGCAGCAGTCGTGTGTCTCGTTCAGATTGCTGGGATCCCTCATGGTGTACTACTACCAGTACTGATTCAACGACGATATTCCGGTTCACAGAGCACACGCGTAGCTGTGGTGTCATCATTTCAGCCAAGGTGATGATTATCTCGCTGTCTATGAGACGATCGCCGTATCATTCGTAACGGATAGCACGCGATAGTCAGCGGGCCAATGTCAAGATGTGAGAAATATAATCTATTTTACGAGAAACCTTAGGTTTTGGTAAGTAATCATCTGATCACCGACTTTATTTTGGTATTTCATGTTAAACAATTGCAAATACCAGTTTAAAAAAGTGTGGTAAAACAAAAGTTAGTTGCTGGAGGCTTCGGGATTTGGAAGGAGTTTCATGTCCGTGGTTCGCCCGAAAAGCATTATAGCAGGTAAATACTAATCCTCATCAACTGGCCAAGAAATATTCGCTGCTGAACACGCTTACTTTCATTTTGTTACACAAAATTATGCCGATAGTTCACTGGTTGACGGTTGACGAAATCTATACACGGTAAAAAAAATGAAATTATTAATTTGGATATTTCAGACATTTTAAGGACTCTTCTCCCAGATAGTTGTAACTGTAAGCTTTCACTTTTGTGGCAGCTGTTCAGGAGCTATCGAATCGTGGCCACTGTAGCCAATCAATCACTTCTGAACCGCTAACCACAAATCCGTGACTCTCCATTATTTTCTGGATAGCTAGATCAAGTTTTTCAATAAACATCAAACCTAAACAACATCGAAAAAATGGCTTTCCTATGGTCGTAATTTTACGAAAATGTTCATTTTTGATAGTTAATTCTGCGCAGGGGCAGGGCTCTCAATGATTAAAAGAAAATTTATAGGACTCATAATGTAAAGCGATCAATCACACTGCGAACGATTCTGAGCTCAACAGGGAGCGATTCATCAAAGGCGGACGAAAGTCATATAAAATTTTATTTCTGCTTAACAACAGCATTAATTACATAATATATACAACGTATTTTTTCCGTAAAGAAGAAAAAAATCACAGTCGGTTATAAGGGCTCGGAGCACGATTTCGCTTCTGATCCGGATATCACCCGTTATCCACCCGTTGTGGCTGATCCACTATACGGTATTAAAGCTGACGACCGTATTATAATACGAAAATCAACACCACTATCACTACCAATGTTGCCGTGATCGCTGGCCGAGGTCCCAATGAGAAGAGGCTTTCCACTGAAATGGCTGTCTATTGTAATTGCATCTATTCAAAAGCAGAGAATAAAATATGCAGAGACAATTATAAGCCGCCGTTCTCCACCGCAAACACCTGCGGTCCGGAGTTTTGCTAATATCTTGGCATCATTACAATTATTAGCTTCAAACGACATTTAAAAAGACCATATTTCCGTCTCATATATGTGCTGAGTTCATTGAAATCGAACAAATATATAGTCTACATAAAGAAACCCGGACCAAACCCTCACTTCAACCGCTGCAGTAATTATATAAAAGGATTGGGAAGATATGGCTTACCATCTCCAATCTCATGAATCTGGAACTCGATTTCATCACCCAAAGAAAGAGCTTCATATTCGTGACGCCTACTGCCACCATCAAGGGAAAGCCGTTCGCCTCTGGTTACAGTAGGCCAGATATTGTTCTCATGTCGTCCAACCTTAACAAATTTTGTTGAAACTAAGCGAATAGAGATAAATATTCAAATGTTAGAACTATGAAAGCTTGTGTAGGTACGATCTGTTCGGACAGATGTCCGACATACCAACCTTTTCGAAAAATTCTCCCCATAGTGGATCCGATGACCATCGCTCATCAACGGAAACAATTGTATTTGAAGTAGTAGTAAGTAATTTTTTATGTGACCGATGAATATGACCTTAAAATTCATAAACTAAATGAAGTTTTCCAGAAAAAAACAACATGTCAAATCGGATAAGAATCCACTCCAGAAATAATCTCACCACTGGTGTCGCCATTTTTCTCAGTCACATGTATGACCATCTTCAAATTATGACTAGCACATAAACCACCGTATTTATTGTTCAGACCAAGAGCCGTTCCAGTAGATGTTGCTATAACGAATTTAATCGATATGTATCTGATCAACATGCTGATCTCATAACTTATCAACAGGATTTTTTTTCAAGATAACAACACACATAAAATCACGAACTAATGCGGTGATGTCAAAAGTTCAAGAAATGGTTTAACTTCTTTTTTCAAAACAGTAATTCACAGATATTCAAACTCACATATAAAATAGTATGTATGTCCGGGCCGATAGTCTAAAGCCGACGGATTCGGGCTCATAAGTCTGAATGACACCTTCACTTTATCCCTTCGCATGGGTGATATACATCGACCAAGTTCCCGAGCCGATGGTGATAGTATACAATTCTGGTAGTCGCGCTCGCTTACCTAAATATAACAAAAAATAGGCTAAAATATAAACAACATCGTTGTAGTATTTCTCTAACCCTGTAGATGATACTTTGTTCGGCGGTTGTTGAGTCCATCTCAGGTTCGTAGTACGGGCATACAATATCCAACGAGTCACCGATTGCTGCAAATCGTTCAACTCTGAAAATAAAGCACCCACATTCTTAACAAGGCTCAGATTCGTTCTCCTAAGATTAATAAGCTTTAATGCCAAAATAACTCCAGGTGGATCATAAATCGCCCATGTTAAGCTCAGAGCGAGTTATTTACTCAGTAAAAGAAAAGGTTTTCCACTAAAACTTGTTTATTGTTGAATCTTTTCTATTAAAGTGCTCGTATTGCTATGAAATCCTATCATGCCCAGATATTTTGTTCCAGCCACTAATTGGAAAATGCATGTGCAAGAAATATGAGTTAAAATCGACGACTACTACCAGCTAGTAGATGTTATATTTACCTCGATAATCATTTACATCGACAAATCACCAACACGAGGTCCCGAACGGCAAACTACCGTATGCAGACGAGAAAATGTTCAGTGCGAGTTCACGCCATTCCGGCTTTTTCTTCAATTTGTTTTCGTTTTCATCTCACAGTACTACAACCTGATGTTCTAGAAGTGGAACAGCTGTTACCACCAGATCTGAGTATACCAGAAGCTCCCCAGACAGCGTTTCTCTTCTGTAGCAAAGTTTACGATTGGCATGGGTCACTAAAACGCTATACAACTGAAATCCTGAATGAATTTCTGTAAAGGTCATTTTTTCCCCACACCCACATAAGAACTATCGAGATAGTCACGTGTCTTGTGGATATCTCATTCATGATTTTGATTTAACTGAAAACCACGGAAAGAGTTTTACCGAGACCAGTTTTTGAGAAATAATCTGAGTGAAATATTAATGTCATTGTGTTATTTTACTATTATTAAAATAAAAAATAAAGCTCTCGGTGTTAATCAATCCTGATGGATGCATTCGGCTTCATTAAACAACGTTTGGAGGTGACTGAATGCATATCTGGCCTTTCCAATGACTCGTGGTAGCCTAACGATGTATCGAGCCAGTGCTGCTATCCTCCCAGACAAGTCTGGTACCAATTTACCGACTCCGGAGGGATGGAAGGCTTGGTGGGCCATGGGCACGGGGATCGATTCCACGTGTGTGTCGCAGTGACGCCTCCAACCACTGCGTCACATGCGCCCTTAATGTTATTATTAATACCATTAATTAGAAATAATAATAATAATGTTTCACATTATACTTTGCCATGAAAGAAGAATGGGCAGTAAATAGAAAGTGATTACATAATCTGAGTGAATTTGTTTCACTGATTGAATGGAATGAATATAATTCCCATGACCGACTTTCTGTTAACCTAGCAATTTGTCGACCCCAGAGGGAAAGAACGCTTGGTGAGCCACCGGCATGGGGATCTATCCCAAGTGTGCACTGCAGGGCGCCTCCGAGCACAGCGCCACATGCGTCCCTTTGATTTCGGCATACTGCAGCTAAATCTTTACTAAATATTTCAGTATTACAAACTGTTTCATTTGTTCTTTTCGCGTTCCTGACAAAGGATTTTATTGAATGATCTTTAGAACTGAATCTATTCTATCCATTTGCCATAGTTCGAAGGTTGAGAAATGTACAGAAATTTAGTAAATAAGTAAAGTGGACAACGGAGCACACAAGCCGAATCATTAATTGTCTAATCATGCCCACTAAGCGCGCTTCTCAATTGGTCATCTTAATGAAATTTGATTACCGCACTCTTTCTATTCATAAGTGTTTTCGAGCGTTGTGCCTTCATCAATTCATCATTGAGAAATTGAGTGCTCGTGAGGTTTTTAGAAGAGAAAATGGGGTCATTGGGGAAAAATGCGAAAATATGATGCGATTAGTGGAGTTGCTAGGATAAGAAACGAGTGACACGGAGTTCGAAAAAAAAATTTGGTAACTAAAGAACTTGAATAGACGACGAAGAAATTGACGGAAGAAGTAATCCATGTCCTAATAGTTCTAATAGGCTGCTACCTCGTCGTGGCTAATTCCTGGGTGATAAACTGCAATGTACATCAAGAAGCTCCTGGCGCGGTCTCCGATTCTGAGTAGTCCAGCGTTGACTCCTACCTACGAGTGATATCTTGTCAAGCAGATCTGCGTGCATGTGTTTCGGGGTTCTTCACAGCCTCAAGAGAGCGAGACCCACTGAATAGATTACTGGTACGTGTTTGAGTCACCCGATGATTAATTGGATTACAAGTAATAGAGCTGGTAGGGGATAAAGAAATGAATAACATCGATCGATTGCGTGTTTTGAATAGAAAAAAAAGGATAGTTGTATAAAAATCAGAAGTACGCCTCTAGCTAGAAGGGACATCTCCCGCATACGTCTCAAATAATCTTACTACTTATGCATCAATTAACATATGAAGAGCTCAGCACTATGTACATATAGGCTTAGGCCAGCTCGTAAATCCTTAACTGTGTGGGTATTCTATCACCTTCTTCATAAATAATATCCAAAGCATCGAACACATCATCATCCTAAGCATTCCATTCAATAAACCATATTAATGACTGCTCACAACATGGCGCGCACTGTCGACATAGCGCGGCACTGTTACAGAACTACTTCATTACTACTTATTTGGTTTACATGAACGACAGACAGATGAGAAATGTGATCTGTGACGGTGGTTTATGAATAGTTAGCAATATGGCAATATGTACGGTAATCCTAGAGACGCAGAACACAGCAGGTGGTGACAATCGGGATGGTAAGATGGAGTGGAAGATATGAAAAGAGTAACTAAACACTCACGGACAGATGTTTACCGGGTGCTCTACGGGATTACTCAATCGCACAGGTGGAATTGTAAGTAATGTTGGTCGCCGACAACTACACAGGCATTTACTAATACAAAGGATCACTCGATAGCTAAGTTCCAACTATATGCAACCCTTCAACTACATTATACTGTCCAATTTGATCCATTCCATCCTTCTCATCCGATTCGTATCGAAATCGTAAATCAACAATTTAGTACCTTAACACTGTTGCATACCGTACTCAACCTCTATCGGTCCGTTCATATTCACGAACATAACTCTCGTAAATATCAAAGGACATTGTCCATGTTGCGTATACAGTCGGCAACAAAAGGAGCCACTCTTAACACTTCCCGCCCTAACCACTTCCACTGCCCGAACTACTAAACAGTCATAAATTGGAGGTCATCCAACAATTTATTGCATCCGCTCACTGAATAAAGGTAGTAAGTGTTATTATAAAAAAAAGCAATTCCATTGTAAACCTACAGCTGCCATAAACTTTTTCACGTTCTCTTTAAACTAATAAGATTCTACCATCATCCCACCTTGTCGTCACCGAGGAAGTTTTATAAGCAATGCACCCATGGTTCTGTTCAAAAATCGGACGAAAACTATAACTAGCACTTTTTTATACAATATGATATATAGCAGCTGTTGTATACGAAATGGAACAGAGCTAATTCTTGAGTAAATAGTTCTGTTTGTAAACATTATAATGTTGTCTCTCCCATGCTGAGCTGACTGAGCAAACACAACAAAGTTTGTTCAGTGGTACATTACTACAGTTACGTTTCAGTGATTAATAAAAACAGAATGGCTTCTAAGCAGATATGTTCGAGACCAAAGATTCTTCTTAGAGTTTTTAACCTTGGTGGCACCTGTATACTACTAACCTTAATGTGAATAGCTTCTATTAGGCATTAGAGTTAGGGTTACTTGTATAGAGGTAGCACTAAGGTATATAAAGAATTCCTTAAGGGAATAAGATTCAACCATACAAAAACAAACCAAATGAAACAGTATGATAACTGTAAAAGAAGATTTTACGATAGTGAAATTTTTGATAGGGTTTGAATAAATCCTACGTTCATTCTTAGCGATTAGAACAGCCTCATCACATTGTTGGCTTTCGTAGAACAAGAACTGATCGCCACTTTGTTAATGAAAGGTTCCGACACACTGCCATCTCAGAAGAAGTTATAATTATGATGTGAACGTTGATTCTATCTTCCATCACCGACGACAATTATGCCCTTTTGAAGTTCGACACCACGACGTCAAATGACGGAATCACGTCGAACGGCTTAGATGTTGATGACATTGTCACGAAATACCACAATTGTCTTATGTAACTGACTGAAAGAATTTCTTCCTATGTTCACAAAATTCGATCCACAGAAGGACAGCAAAGGAAACTGCAGAAAACCTTGAAATGTTCCAGAACTGCCTCCTAAATCGTTTATCAAGAAACCAATTTCACAAGTACCACTACCTCCATCCTATAATGTCCTCATACTACATAAACTCGGTCACCAGTTTAAATCGAAAAGTTTAAGAAACTATGGAGAGCAATAGAAGAACTGCAAGATTTTTCAATAAAGCTATGGCTACATGGTGAGTATTTGTTAGGTTTTCAAAATATGACTTCACTTCTATCTGTTTGAATTCTTACTTTGGCTCCATATAAAGTTTTAAGCTTCGATGCCCACATCATATGAAAGTAAAGCTGTAAGTCGAAAATTTCGTCTCTATCTTTATATCAAATGAGCACGTGTGGCGCAGAGGTTGGAGACGCCACTGCGACACACGTGGAATCGATCCCCGCGCCTCTGCCCCACCAAGCCTTCCATCCCTCCGGGGTCGGCAAATTGGTACCAGATTTCTCTGGGAGGATAGCAGCACTGGCTCGATACATCGGTAGGCTACCACGAGTCATTGTAAAGGCTAAATATGCACTCAATCACCTCCAACGATGCTTAATGAAGTCGAATGCATAGAGCATCTCTCAAGGATTGATCGACGCCGGAAGCTTTATCCTTTATCTTTATATCAACGCTTTTGTGCCTATCTCGAAATGAAGTTGTTATTTCGCGAATCCAGCAGAACACGATACTATGCAGTTAATTAGTAGGATACATGACTATCTCAATTTTTTCCTGATCTCATAACTCTCCCAAGAGCTCTCCTCGAGTTTAGCACCCCTTTTCTGTTGGTGTGCTTTGAGGTGCTTTCTTTCTATGTGTGTTTAAGGTAATTCAGAGCTTTTTCACAAAGTTGTTTTTAGCGTTTCTTGAACATTACACTATGTTCGAGCCATCAACCACCCGCCTTACGACTAGACCATATGTCTTTTTTAACGTGTTCCGATGCCAGCTTAACAAGAAGTTTAACAATGAAATCTAACAGAGCGCTCTAAATTTTAAAGAATTGACATGGTCGATAAGAGCAAATGATCATGGCTACGTATATGAATGTAAAAGTCGAGAAGCGTTTATGTCATCCATATCTATGAATAAAATACTTTGAAATCACAATGCTAACTTTTTTTCTGCCTACTACAAATTTTTCAAGGCAAGGTATTATGTGAAGTATAACCACAATGATGTTGAGATATTTGCAAAACGCCTGACACCGGGTGTCAACGGAGGGGAACGAACGCGCTATTACCTTTTCCAGGGTCTAACGCCTTCACCACCACACCATGAGAGTCCTTCGCTTGATCTTTGTCTCAGCCGTGTTATTGACCTATAGGTGCTATTAGCAATCACCCGTTAACGATATTGATCTAGAGAGCTCAAATTGGCATAAAACTTAGTTAAACTGAGGCTGTAGTTTAAATCACAATTTTAACTTTTTATTACTACTAAATACTAAATACTAAATATACTAAATACTAATACCTACTAAATACTGTGATATCGGCTAGATGGTGTTTAAGATCACGTTAAACACCAACATCATCACATCAACACCCTTCGCATACCTATTAATTAAAATAGGTCGATTTTGCTAGCCAAATCAATCGATATTATTATTGGAATTAGTTATTCAATATGAAGACTCATAAATCATTATGGATCATACGTGTGTTGAATGGACAGACTTGTCATTGAGCTCATAGATCTTCATCAATAGGCAGCGCTCGAAATCTGTTCATAAAGGAAAGAACAGCTGCGTAAGAATTAGCATATTCTGAACAAATAGGACACAGATGATGTGGCATCGTTTTCTGGATGGGATATTTTTACACTTTACAAAGGCACTTCTAATTTCTCTAACTCCCTTTGATTACAATGCTTAAGCAAAAATATTGAGTTGCATCACCTAAATATCCCGTTTTCAATATCGTTAATATCTCATCATGTATTTTCACTCCTCCTCTCTCCTTTACGTTCTTCAGTTCCTTATTCAAGAGATCCTATTAGATACCGTAGACAGGGTTAATACGAAAACCTTAGCCTTCGTCCAGAATATAACCTTAAGACTTTCTGTTGAAGTTTTTCTTCTAGTTTTCCTATCATTTTCTCTTCTTCATTTCTTCCTACACGAACAAGCTAAGGCTGATCAGAGAGGCGACCATATTCACTGTATTCAATAAATAGCAGTTTTTTGTTCAATCAAGAAACTTTTTAAAAAAAAACGAATGCTTCTGCTCTTCAAATAAGTCCAATCAATGAATAATGCGCATCCATAGGTGTTTTTCGGGATCTTTTGTTTCCGGTTCATTAGAGTGTAACGGTAGGGATGCGTGATGACAATGATGGTGGCGATGGTCTAATTGTAGACCAGGTGTGAGAGGTAATTTGTCTGATCACACAACGGTAAGCCTTTTTTTGATGATGTGTATCAAGGAATACCTGGAACCAACTCGAAAGCATTTCCTTGCTCGGGTTTCAGAGGATCGTTTTCATCAACATCAACATAGGAACATACCAGCACGGATACAACGGGGTTCGAACCGAACAAGAACAGAGCTTTTTCAATTGGCAGAAGCGGAAGCCTTATGATTCATGGTGGTAATTCCAATGAATAGAAATGAAATAGTTAGTACGAAATTCATTTCATAAGAGAAAATCGAAATTTGGCGCCAAAACGTTTTTACCCGGACTTTAACAACGTCTGCCTACGTCTTTATCATGAGCTTATCGATATTATTGATTGAACAAGCTGTTATGTGGGGAGAACATTGCTAGAATCTAAAGAGGAAATCCGCCAATAGACCAACGATTGTAAGTTATTAAGAAATATAATATATATATATATATATACATATATATAATATATATGCACCATTATAGTATGCACCACCATACATTCAAATTCTATAGAAAATTGCAGTAAAAAAGTCGTGACGTCATATTGAGAATATAAACACCAAAGCTAAATGAGGAAGGATTCAATCTCTAAAGCGGTAGTTGCTGTATGCTGTCGTCAACTCACAAATCGAATGGCACTGTATCGAACGAATTGCTGAAATCTTCTTTGCAAGCATTAATCAAGAAGTAGTTATCGCTGATCGATAAGTGCAGCATTTTCGAACTTTCTTTCCTTTCTTGCACGAGATCTCAGGGAACTCTCTTAGTTGAAGCACTTTTCCATACACAACGGAAATACGATCATGAAAAGCAGCTGACCATCAGAGTTCTCACACCCATTCCACTAACACATATAGTAAACTCTATAGACTTATCTACTTATGTCTTCAAGAAATTTATTCACAGTAAACTTGCTGATGAAGTGGAAAGAATGAGCGGGAAGGTTAAGCCGAAGGAACAGAGTTTCAATGCACCAAGGTCTCCCCGTTCAACCGTAACCTATTAAAATATGAGCCAATGAAATCAATTAAACCTAGTCGAATGGGTTTCTGATGGTTTCAAATGTAGCTATGAAATTTTCTCTCGTTTCTACATTCACCATTAATCCGACAATCGTGTGGAATCTTAATCGATTAGCGCACAATTAGGGAAAAAACCGTGCCGCAGAACGAACGGTGCAGGTTCGTCCGCCGTTCGTCCGTCATCTGTGTAGGATTAACATTCACAAAGACGAGACCGCTTCGGCCTTTACTACTTACTGCTATATTTGGCAATCTGCCAGGTTAATAACCTCCTGCAGTGACCGCTACTTGTTAGGACATACCGCATTTCGAACACGGGTGTCGAATTTCATCATTGATATGGAAAAGAGCTCTCTAGATGAACCGTAGCTCATTTTCCATTGCTTGCTAAACTTAATACAGCAAACTGGATTGAGTGGATGATCTTCAGGGGAATATGAAATAATATGAAGTTACTGACTGTTTCAAGTCAAATCTTAGTAAACAATGATACATGAAGAATAGAAACTTTTTTCAGGTTTTCTTTAAAAAGCTATGAGAGATGACCTCTTTGAACCGCCCGCAGTAATTTTACTATCCAAGAGTTAGGGTAAGCGTCACTCTTTTAAAGCCAACAACGAAGGAATGTACTTAGGATAACGGTATATTAGAGTGCAAGATAGGAACGAAATAAAAAAGAGGAATAAAAGTAACGCTAAAGCACTTACAAAGAGTTCGTTGAATTCCAGTAAATATCAGGAAGTTTTTTTGTTTCCACTGACGTTAAATAGAGAACAAGTAAGCAGATCCACGTTGGGAACATTCTAGAAAGGTTTAGCAGATCAAGAAACAACTGTTGCAAAGGGATAAGTAAATCAATAGCATATAACTATATGCAGATCAACTGAATCTCTAATGAAACAGCTTGCAATTGGCACGAAGAAGAAAGGAAGTGTTCCGATTATGACCAGTGATTTAATTCAAGAAGAAAGTCGACAAAATTACCCTTTGTTTGTAAAAGTCAGTCTGATAAAGCTTTTTGTCCACTGTATTATTCGGTTCAGTTTAAACTTAAACAAGGTCTCGGATCAATACGTATCTTAAAGGGACACTCGACATAATTATAGGACAGAGACAATTTTAAAACAACAAAATGCTGATTATGTAGGCTCAAGTGACTAAAAAAGACTGCAATAAGTTTTATATAAAGTGCAAATTCGAAAGGTAAATGCCAAATGGATCGCGTAAATTAGTTACATCCTGGTGATAAACGATGATGTAATTTGACGAAGAACTATTCAGAAGAGAGATCTCATCGTAGTAGCATTCTGTAGACCTCAATGGTCTACTTGACCGTTCAACTGCTTGCCAGCTCTTAACAACTCTTACCGCCCATCGCAGGCCACGCCCACATCTGAAAGTGGGCGTGGACATATGGACACACCTAGTAAACTAATTAGTGAACAATTCATCTAGTAAACCTGCATTTTTACGTTGATGATAAAGTGTACGTCCTTATATGCTCTTGGGTGCTTAACGAATAGTTTTATCACAAATCACCATAGTTAATAGAGTAGTGAAAGACTATCGTTCTGTTAAAATCTAAGAAGTAGAAACAAAATAAAATGAGGAGTGTGTTAGTGGCTAAACGATAAAAATACGAATACTGACCGGATATCGATTCGTCTAAAGATCTAAGAAGTAAAAAAGGATAAAAGGATAAAGCTGTCGGCGTTGATCAATCCCTGAGGGATGCGCCATGCATTTGACTTCATTAAACATCGTTGGAGGTGACTGAATGCATATCTGGCCTTTACAATGACTCACGGTGGCCTACCGATGTATCGAGCCAATGGTGCTATCCTCGCACGTGAGTCTGGTAGCTATTTGCCAATCCCAGAGAGATGGAAGACTTGGTGAGCCGCAAGCGCGGCGATCGATCCTACGTGTGTATTGAAAGGTGCCTCCGACCGCTGTCCCACGCCCCACATCCAAGAAATAGTAGCAGGAAAACATGTGGAATGCGTTTTTCGAATGAAAAGGTTTTTAAACACTAGAGTGCAATCCTTTAATTCCACCTTAACTTCGAAAATTGATTTGCTATCTACAGTATTCATAAGTGCGTGGATAGCGCAAGGGTAATAAAGTACCTTCATTTCGCATTCATTTCACAAAAGTTTTGGTTCGGCCTCGCCCCGTGGAAACCATGTCCACAACCCACTGGAATCGAGAAATGCGTATGAAACTTTTTCAGGACTAGGTCGATTCAAAAACTGGCGATACAGATCTGTCATGCAGGTGTGGAAAAGCCGTAATGTATCTGAGAGTTCCAGTTGGAATCGATCGATTCGACAACCGTTCAACCGCATTCATGAAAAATGCAAAATCTCGGCTGAACACCACGTGAAAGCCGAGGAAGTTCGGGTATGGCGGATTCGAAGAAGGAATTAAAATTAATGAACTGCTGGGATTCGCAGAATGCGTGATTTCGAATCATGTATAGAAATGGCACGTAGATGCAAAAGTATGTGTGAGTCATATATAAGTCACACAGCTTCCAGCTTTCAGAGACCGATAATAAAAATGGAGCAATCTCATTGTGTTCAAAAAAGGCAAAATACTTATTTTGGCTTCTAATAAAAGCACACGAAAAAGAAATTGCGGTCAATAGGTATGCGAAATGGCAGTCGTTCGAGTGGATGTGTCGATCGACCTCATGAACGTTAAAGTTCATAAAAGCATAGAAATGGCAACAGAGGAAAATCAGTGAGATGAGATTGTTGGTGACACGAAACATAGGAGGTACTACTGCAAAAGTAAAGGTCTTTTGTTATTATTGGAAATGTAAAATGTTTCTTATTTACGAAGTTTAGTTGGTGAAGGGACATGTCCCGTTATAATATTGGATTTTGTGACCTATGAAATCGAATAGATAGTTTTCGAAGGCGTCACAGATATGATTGTCATAATCTTAACCCTTTTATTTACTGCTTTTTTTAAATGGCAGGGTATGTTGCGAAATATAACTCGTATATAGTGCTGAGATATTTGCAAAACTCCGGACCGCAGGTGCATGCGGTGGGGAATGAACGCGAGCTGTTGCCTTACAGGGAAGCAGCGCACTTCACCACCACACCATCCGGCTCCTTCGTTTTGCTTGTCTCTCAACTAGTTCTATTAAAAAAAAGATCGATAGAACTGGCTGAGAGACAGGCAAAACGAAGGACCCGGATGGTGTGGTGGTGAAGTGCGCTGCTCCCCTGTAAGGCAACAGCTCGCGTTCATTCCCCACCGCATGCACCTGCGGTCCGGAGTTTTACAAATATCTCAGCATTATATACGAGTTATGTGACTGTCATAGTTCATAGATTAGAACTGTTCAAACAGATTTGTCATTGTAGAATACAAAGAAATATAGTCCTAGAAATATTCTAAGATGTAGTAGCCGTGAGCAAGAATGCACAAGTAGAACTCGCTTAGTAAAATTCATGACATTTTTATGGACACATCAGTTGAGGCTACTGACGAGTTCCTTATTCAACTACTGAAACACTTTTCAGGAAACAAATGAATAAAGTAGATGTTAAAATCGTAGCCTGGCAAATAGCGACAGTCGGTGAGCCAAGTGATTACTTGACGATGTTCGAGAAGAAAAAAGCGATTCTATCCCCTTAGTACCTAAAAGTCAAAAAATTCGCTAACTTTGTTCCAAAAAATTCAGCAAAATAGTCACAGTGAAATAAAATTTGTACAGCTCATTCTATTTTCAACCTATTAAAGCTCTTCGTGAAAGCGACTTTTTGAAACGATTTGAATGTCACCTTCCACTCCTTCATAACACAGCTCCAGAGATGATTTTCCTTTCAGCTAAGCGTCAATACAACTTGTGATCTATTCCAATTTTCTTGTCTTAATAGGTTTTAAATAAGTTTCTTACAGACTTGATTGCTGTTCTGTGTTGATTTCAACCCACCAAAGCAAATGCAAATGTTTTACCGTGATCGAATGTAGAATTGCTCATTAGCTGCTTGCTCATCTTTGCTTACCAGTAATCTCCACAAAAGAAGAATAAACACAATCATAAATCGTCGGTTAGCTTTGGTCTGATTGAGAGCACAGAAGATTTTTATGGTCTCTTCGTTATTCTGAGATGATCACTTAATCAGGCAATTGTACAAATTAAGGAAGTTTCCTTCAATGTTGAAAGAAAATGCTCCCTCTAGAGTGCTTTATGACACTACCATTGGCTAAGCTATTGATTTATTGATAAGCTAATAGAAACTGTTAACATTTGTATGCGGAGATGACCACCAAATCTGCCGAAAACCATCAACGGTGCAATGAATTTCGATTCCGGAACTGAACCAGTCACGACTCCGAAGATCCAGATCCTGTTGAAACTTCAACCAGCCGCATTAAATAGTTCATCAAGTTCATTTTATTCTATCGATTAACTAATTTACTGAAAAAGTAAGAATTTCAGGTTTACCTAAAATTATAAACCTATAGTGAGTGACATTCGATGGTAGCATACCGAAATGAACGTCTTTGCATGATAGGTGTGCGTCAAAGGATTTTCCTCTGAAAGCTCTATATTTTTATACGATCGAGAGCTTAGTGTTGTAAAGTAGTTATTCTTAGCAATGAATAGAGAAGGCGTACTATCATTTGCTTCACACTTCGTCTCACAGATAACTAGGCAACAGAGCCGGTAAATCTGAATCGTCTAATTACTCTGCGGAGCGAAATAAGCATAACGCGTCGAGTTCAAACATATTTAGCCCCACATGACTGCATTTCTACTTAAACACGTAGTATTTTTGGCTCTTACTTCATTGTTCCAGCACCAAATAGTTTTCAGCATAGGGCTTTATTTAACTTTATGACTATGCGAATTCAAGAGATTAGGCTTTAAATACAGAGATGAATTTTGAAAAACTAAAAAAAACATATTTTGCGTTATAATGACTTAACTGGAAACCTTTCTAAGTAGTGTTAAATGATGGCTTCATAACTCAGTACTATGTTAGTGAAAGAGGGAAGGGGTCGATGGCGGAGAGAGTAGTGTGAACTACCTTGCAATATGAACGACTTCGTTTGTATTTGTGATTAAAGCTTATCAGTGAGGTGCAGAACGGATTAGCCGGTGAATTACCTGATAATGGATGGCTTCCAGACATTAGAAGAGCAGCTGATGAGTGTGAACGGATTGAGTGCAATGGAAAGCACACCGCTCTACGATTTCATTTTTCCCTCGCCTATTGAAAAAGAAGGCATAACACAAGAAAACAATGCGGCACAAATGTGCCACTTATGGTTCACAACATCGTTAATGAGCTATATATTCATAGTTGTTGGTAAGACTAAGGTAATAAAGTACATGTTCAACATATTGTTAATCTGGTACTGTCACCACATGGAGGCAATGCCCTAAAACACCCTGTAGTTCGGAACGCGGACGTGGCCGGTAGTAAAGCCATGCCTGTGAGGCATAGCCCTTCACACCTTATTTACGGCAAACAACTTCAATCTAATGAACTCAGTCCTGGGAAACAGAACACGAAATCTTGAAATTGTCGTAGTCGGTTCCGGAATTAGCCGGACAACAAATGAAAAGCTCGAAGAAAAATTGGAACAAATTTCAAAACAGAGATCCATTCTATAAATTCACAACTCTATCGTGTTTCACGCCAATTGGTATATCTACGAAAAAAGAGCATTTCTGAGCTTTCATTGCTCTCGATTCTACACTTCACCACAACAAAGTCATTCTAAGCAGTCAATATATGACTCAACGTTGGAACACCTGAAATAGTCGCTTCCTCCTGGCTTGAATAAAAAATAAAATTAAAATATAAAATTAAAAAACAAAAATAATATACTAAAAGAAAAATTTAGGTAGTTAGGCTAAACTCCATTTTACACTGCGATTATTAAATACGTCAAAATTATATAAAAATATGTGTCACTTCATCGTCACTCGTCAATCTCGGTATGAAATGAAAACGAATAAATCTTTTCTTTTGCATTCTGACTGTCTTTCCGTAGGCACTGAAGGCACTGTGCTATACTCATTATTATCCTTATTGTTGGCTGGCACACTTCTAATCATCATTCTCGGTTTAATGAAAACTCCTCATCTCCGGTTATGTTAATGGCCATTTGCATGGCGTTTTCCCACAACCAGAGTGTAATGTGTAATGGCTTAACTGTTTCTTTTAATAAAAATAGGAACCTGCTCACCAACTCTTCTGCTGGTGTTGAGATCATGAGCTATGGGAGTAATGAGGATAAAATTATTATTACTTAGAATGTAAAGGACTCTTGTTAACTTAGTAGATTTTTCCTCGCGATTTATTTGGGAGAATTAAAATATCCATTCAACTGCTATTTTTGTGTATTGAGCAAGTTCAGCTTTCTTTGTAGCCTTAAGAAAAGTAGGTTCCTATGTCGCCATATGAACATCAGCAGAAAAGCTGCACATTAATATTTGAGTGAAAATAACCAGTGTAGCTTACTTTCTATAAGCACAATCAGTCATCAAAGCTCGCGTATTGGTGTGGGCGAGATTTACTGTTTCTTCACTATATTTCTTTTAAGACAATGGTGATACCCCGCTTAGTTTTACTTCAGCTGTGTTTATAAGTTGAGAAATGTTGAGCTGTTCTATGTTCGGGGAACCGTATCGAAAACGTGGACCAGTTGGTACACACCGTACAGGCATACTACGGGGAACATTTTCATGGGCAATTACATTCTTCATGAAGCACTTCCTGGTAATGCGATTCGTTAAAATCATGCTAAAATTAATACAATAGGTGTATAAATATTCAGCGTTTACCAATCATTTAGGAGTATGTCATGCATTTGATTAAATTCTTGGCGTAGTAGAGTTGGTTGAATGCACATTTGGCATATGCAATGCTTTGTGGGACCACACCGATCTACTACGTCGGTGTTTCTTGCCCTCCTTAACAAGCGTGGTATCAAGTTGTTACCCTGCAGGAATGAGGGACGTGATTAACCCTGTACGGGGATTCAATCTAAAATCACGTTTGCATTATTGCAGTGCACCTTTTAACCACCGCAATAACCTCATTGCTACGGAAAATTTATAACTGCTTGTACAGACTTTGAAAGAAAGTCATTTTTTGACAAATCGAGGAAGTACATTTACACTGCAGGGTCAAAAAAATGCTTTCAAGTTTGGTCATTTACACTTTATAATACACAAAGTTGATAATGCCTGTTATGTTTCCCGTGGTGAAGTGTTGCCAACGGATGGGAAAAGGCTATTTCTTTTAAGGCTTGGGGTGTGAATTATTCCATTGGACAACTCTCAACAGGCAGCACGAATGTCGATGTAATTAGCGCTTTAGTGCTAAGAAGTGTCGAAAAAAGTAAATAAAAAGCAGTCCTCGCACCTCTAAATGCTCTATTTTCATGAATGTAACCCTTCCTTTAATGAGAAATTTAACGAAGAAAGCAATGGTTTGTTGTTCTCAGAAACTACTGAGAATCATTGAAGTGAGCTCTACTTTCTTTCCCTTTATTCACACTCAGAATTTTTATAACTAAAACTACTCCCTATCTCTATTTTGTGCGAGCTTTCCTTTTTCACTCAACAAAATTTATAACACAAAGGATAAAAGGATAATGCTCTCAGCATTGGATCCCATGTGTGTGTTGCAGGACGCCTCCGACCACTGTGCCACACGCGCCCACTGCGACATATGGCAGTCAAAACAAAGAAACAATAGAGCTAAAATAACCTACTCTTCACAATTGCACTTTCACTGCTGCAGCAACTGATGCTTTCTTTCAAAACTCGAACAAAGAAAAAATGAAGGAAATTGTTTAATGGAATTTTCAGACTCCACCGGCTCACAGTAAGGATAGTTGCTGTCAATCTTATAATGCAATATATGTTCTCAGTGATGTAAAGGAATCCGCAATAGATTTTTTTCTATTTTTATAACAATTTTTTATTCATCTAAGTCGGACCAAACCACGGTAATCGATCGGTCCTACGCGAGCGTCGAATGATGCGAAGGCATTCGTCATTGTTTTGAGAAAAAATGTCATGATGAAATCCCTTTTAGCAACATTAAAACATCAACATCTCGCCTGAAATGAATGATGCTGGTGGGAACAAAAACACTGAGCCGATGCAGTTGGAAGGGAAACGTCTAGAGGTTACCGTAATTCCCATGTAAATTATAGACGGATCTTTATTCCTCGTAATACCGAAAACATTCTCCAGTCCTTAGAATAACAAAAATATGCTCTAAAATTTTCCTTATTTTACACCCGAGCTGTTCATGATCATAACGAAGTAACAGGTTACTAAAAGTAGCTTTCACTTAAGTTTGGAGTGATTAATCAATTTATTTCTTTGGATTGTTCGGCTTATTCAAACTTGTTACACAACCTTTGTTAGGTTAACGTCTCGACGTTTTCGTCTTCTGCAGAGCAAATGAACCGAGTCGATGACCTACAGTCGTTTGGGCTCGCGTTGTGGGTCTTCGTGGTCGTATCGAGCCGAAACTTCTTGAGTAAAGTAATGCCCCAAAAAATGGAGTACAAAGACTCATAACTCTACGACGAACGACTGTGGAGCATCGATTCGCACCACTGGCTCTGATCAAGGGAAAAATGTTGAAATGTTAGCCGAATAAAAGTGATATAACAACCATGTGTTAGATGAACAATCTAAAAAAATGTATTGCTCATGATCGGTATCTCATCGATATTATTTCACTTTAGTCCACAAACTCTAAGGAGAATATGGTAATACGTAGCGTATCGTAGTGGTCGGAGGCACTCTGCAATACACATGGGATCGATCTCATTTGTTTTGCAGAGGTTCGCCCCACACTCACCAAGCCCTTCACTTCTCCGCGGTCGGCGAATTGGTGCCAGACTTGGCTGGGGGATAGCAGCACTGGTTCGGTGCATCGGTAGTTCACCGGGAGTCATTGTAAAGGCCAGCTATATATTTATTCCACTCTAACGATTATTGATGAAAGTTGAATGCATGGCGCGCCCTCAGGAATTGATCAACATCGACAGCTTTGTCCTTTTTTTTATAAGATATCGGAGACAGAATCTCCCAAATAGATTCGATTTTATAAAAAGATTCATAGTAAATGAATAATAACTCGTATATACTGCTGAGATATTTGCAAAACTCCGGACCGCAGGTGTATGCGGTGGGGAACGAACGAGAGCTATTGTCCTTTCCGGGGAGTAACGCGTTCACCACCACACGATCCGGGTCCTTCGCTTTGCCTGTCTCTCAGCTAGTTCTATTGATCTTTTGCCATCAGCAATCACCCGTCAACGGGATTGATCTGGGGAGCCCAAATCGGCATTGAACCCAGTGAAATAATTGAAATAATCACAATTTTAACCCTTTTATTTACTGCCTTTTTCTTTTCTATGGCAGGATATGTTGCGAAATATAACTCGTATATAAATGAATTAAGAATAGAATGAATATAAATGGTTAAGATAAATGAATAATGCTTTCCTAGCTGGCGATTTGAGAACAGAAAGCTCACTTCCTCATATGACACTTATAACTTCCACGTATACTAACGGAAGTCCTGCTACCCACCGAATAACTCTAAAGGACACCACTAAAATCCGAATTCGTTCGCCTTACGTTAAACAGACATCAAATAAGCTCCAACCACTCGAAGAACAGAATGCTCACAGCAGTTCTCAAGTTAGGTCTTTCGCTTTTACTGTTCTTTGATGCTAGCAGTTTCTCCGTACTCACGGTACCCAATGTAGTGAAGCTCAGTAGTGAAGACCCTTCTCGATTGAGTGCACTCCTTTGTTGTGCAAGTCTTTGACCGCAGATATCAGCTTTATCGGTTATCGATAAGACAGATGAATTAACATCGTTTCTATGAAATAGATATAAGAAAAAGTGGAAGCATAACTGTCAGTGTGTAACGATAAAAATAATAACGCGGTAATCGACCGGACCGACGGCGACGACGTACAGCTGCAGTCGTCGAAACTGCCAATTTCCGACTTTTTTCTCTTCAGAAGAGGCAATTTAATTGAAAACACATTCGCTATTGTGTTTCTGTCCATAGTGGGATTGATGAATGATGAATGATGAAATATGAATCTGTCTAAACTTATGAGTCATATGTGAGTTACATTTTGTTGGTCCCGCGCGGTCAATCAATCAGAATTGAGTTGAATCTCATTGAAAAAAGCCTACTGAACAACATTGGATGGGTGGTCGATGATGTCAGGGATTTTTATATAAACAGTTTACAATCGCTTAGCCGTCAAACAGAATATCACACGTAGCCAATTTACATGAACATATCGGATATCAAAAAGCACCGATTTGTGATGACCAGGACGGCGGTAAGAGTAGAATGGTACCAAATGCTCTGTAGATAGGGGGAAAACAATTCCACCGATTTTTATCTTTTCAGTTTTCCTTCCATTGAGAACATGAAATAAGAGCAGCATTTTAGATGAGGTAGAGAAAAAAACAGTAGAAAAAGAGGAATAGAATTTTCAATAGATAAAAATCCCGTTAGAGTTCATTTACCATATGAGTCTATCACCTGTATCATCTGTTTTCACAAAGGTCGTTGAATCGAGCTGGTTGCAGTAGTCTCCATTAGCTCTGCTCGCATGAAAGTAGAGGGCAGTAGATTTCTTCTTGCTTTCAGGACTCAACGAATACCTTTTCTTTACGACCTTCATGCACTCTAGTCGCTTAACAACTACTATTCAACCACATCAATTGCAAATTGATTAAGAACTGTGGAATTCTTTTGATTTCTCTTATATACTGAACGAATGTGTCAGAGGTGGCATGGGACAAACACAGGGTTGCTGGTTCGATCCGTCGCACTGGGCTTAGCAAGCCTTACATTGATCAACACTAGGTAGATTGGTAGCAGACCTTTATGGGAAGATAGAAAGAATGACATATCGGTAAAATCTCACAACTTATCGCATTGGCCAAATAAGTATTCATCACCACTTCGATGCTTAACTGAGTCGGATGTATGCGGCATCGTTAAGAGATTGATGAACGACCAGTACTACGTCCTTTCTTTCTTATTCTTATTTTTCGGTTTCCTCTTTATTCCGCCCTTGTTCATTCCCTTTTTTATTTCTTTAACAAATGAGTTGTAGGTGACAACAAATAAAGCGACGAGGCGTTTTACCTAGGAATGTGTTCAGAAGGAATGGCCTCGTTGATATCAAAAACGATAAGCAAGAAAAAGTTCCCCACAAAAGTATGATAAACAGAATCCAACTGAAAAAAGTTATGATAAAATAAGATACTCAAATGACAGTGGATAAAGCCGTAACCGAGCAGGGGAATGTGGAAAATTCACTCACTTGGATCTCATGTGCGTAGTCGAAATTTATTAATGTCATTTTACTGCACCTACTCATTAGCCGAACTGTTAAGAAATAAGATATCAAGCTCACATTATTTTCATCACAGACCTCTACTATTACCATCAGCGAAACGAATTCTTGAGAAAGATCGAGATGGTTCGACAGCAAACGAATCTCACAGTTCCATTAATTTGGCTCCTGATAGATCAACATATTTACCATACAAAAATGTTGGTCCATATGTCAATCGAAACACTATTAACCCATCACTTATTAAATAAAGTCGAAAAAAGTTTAGTAATAGCCAAAATTCCTAGCTGTTCATAAGGATAAATAAAGGACAAAGCCCTCGGCGGTGATCAAACCCTGAGGGATGCGCCATACATTCGACTTTAGCAAGCATCGTTGGAGGTGATTGAATGCATATCCGGCCTTTATAATGACTCACGGTGGCCTACCGATGTATCGAGCCAGTGCTCCTGTCCTCCCAGGCAAGTCTGGTACTAATTTGCCGACCCCGAAAGGATGGAAGCCTTGGTGGGCCATAGGCGCGGAGATCGATTCCACGTGTGTCGCAGTGGCGTCTCCAGCCACTGCGCCACACACGCTCTCCTAGCCGTTCATAACCTCAGAAAATAATGAAATTTGTTCCATGGTGTCCACATTTTGAATAAGTTGTCAGCAGCTAGAACGCAGTAGCTGATTTATAAAAATCATCTGATAAAATCCAGATATTTGAATTTTGAGAACAACCAGTGTTGACTGGACGCGACGTTGTCATCACATGATCGTGGAAGTTGATGGTTGACGCTCTGGCAACTTCGTCTTCTTAAAAGCCTTCGTGTTTTTCTTATGTAGACCTATTCATTTAACTCGGTGAATTTTCTATAGCATTAATGAAAACCTAATAAACAACGTTTCGTTAGGTGTGAGACCACCGGTGTCCTGTTTACGTGAGATGACGAATGTCGGCATAAAAAAGCATAAAGATGGAAGGCATAAAATCCGACAAAGTCTGTTTTAGTAATCACCACCACGTGAACAGTAGTACAACGTCGTCTTACGTCTTGCAAAGCAGTAAGTAGTAATGTTTTTTTACTTGACGCCTATTGCGATTTCTTTAACGGGGGGAGGTATTATTCGAAATGCAACCACAATGACGCTGAGATATTTGCAAAACTCCGGACTACAGGTGTTTGCGCACACGCTATTACCCTTTTAGGGGGCTAACGCGTTCACTAACACACCATGCGAGTCCTTCGTTTCGTCTGTATCTCAGCTAGTTCTGTCGATCAGTGTCATCAGCAATCACCCCTAGACAGGACTGATCTGGGCAGCCCGCATCGGCATTGAACCCAGTTAAGCTGAGGCTGTAGTTGAAACTACGATGTTTGCTTTTTTATTTGTTGCCTATTATAATTTTTTCACTTCAAATTCAGGTTTCAAGCCAATTGCAAGACCAACTTGACTCCGACACCTAGCCCGAACTGTTACAGCTTCCAGAAAGGCAAAGGAGAAAATCATTTACGATTACTACTCAGATATCTTCAATACCCAAGTCGTCCTGCCCTCATATGAAATGAACGAAGATGGGTATATTGTTTCACTTGTACCTCTTTTTGAAATCCGATACGCTTTTTCGTCGGTGAAGAATCGAAGAACACCTGGGTCCAGAGAGCATAGGGCCCGGACACCTGAAGAACCTTACGCCAGTCCTCATCAACACATTGACTAGGCTATTCACACGATAAATGGTCATTGGAATGGGACAACATTGGGGTGAAAATCTATGGTCGGCAATTACATCATCTTCACTTTGTTGATGAAATCGTTGGTTTCGCATGCCCCATTCACGCTGAACGTAGTGAATATCTTCGAATGCTACGGCTACGTCAATGTAGGTTGGGAAGCCAAGATTGTAAACGGCTTAACCCCATAGTTGAGCGGAACGAAGCAAGCGGTTTGGTGAGCTTTCAAGAGCATCAAGCATGTAGTAAGGACATCCTGTCCGCCTTTTCGATTCCAAGATTTGTCCTCCCTTAACAGAGATGTCAGAAACCTGGCAGCAACGAAAGCATGATGAATGGAGGGAGGATTCAGCGCTATAAAAGACGCAATCGAAAGGACAATGCTAGCTGTATCTCGTATCATGCAAGTGAGAGAGAGGGTCCGAAGTAACTCCAAAGTTACATAGAGAAGCTTCACCTAGTTATGCGGATCTTTGTTCTCTAGATCACAACCCAAAATTCAGACGATCAGCTATACAGAATTTTGAGATCAGCTATACAGATTGTCGAATGAACGTGGTCTAACCAAAACCTCTCTCTCTCTCGATTCCACTTTGTAGACTCTTTTTGAGTTCTTTGATAAGAATCCACATATTTTCAGAAGAGAATTCATTGACGTACAAATGCAGAAGTCCTCCTTAAAATGTACTTGACGTACGCAACTCATATTGTCCGCTATAGAGATACCCTGATCAGTAGACGGATCAAAACACTGCACTAAGACAGTGATCGACCCTACCAGGTAATCTATCAAATGGAGGTCGTCCTTTACCTAAATCGAATCTGATCATTCTTTGGGTGGAACGTGCCACCACAATGGCTCAGTAGCGATGATATTTTCTCGGTGAAATGGAATTCTCTTTGAAACAAAGATATATTAGAGTAGCATAGCTGAATTTTCTACAGCCCCTTTCGGATTTTCTTTTTTGAAAATCTCCATCCAGTTTCCTCACTCCAATAATGTTTACCACGACAGCATGGAAGTATTAAGGTCTATAGCTCTCGGCGTCGATCAATCCCTTAGAGATGCGCCATGCATTCGACTTCATTAAGCATCGTTAGGAGGTGATTGAATGCATATCTGGGCTTTATAATTACTCGCTGTGACCTACCGATGTGTCGAGCCTGTGCTGATATATCCTCACAGAGAAATCTGGTAACAATTTGCCAACCTCGAAGAGATGAAAGCTTTGGGGTGCCATGGTCGCAGCGATCGATTCTACGTGTGGTGCAGGACTCCTCCGATCGCTGTGCTACACGTGCCCTTACATACGCAAGGAAATATGCGATAACAAATTTGAATATCGATTCTTCGCAAAAAATTATACAATTGTACATGATGATATTAGTCGATAGGACTAATCATCTCTTGATGCCGAGGTTTTTAACAAAGGATAATCAGCAAAGGTGAAGAAGGTGGAGATGATGTAAAACTGTATAGCTTAATCTTCACCTTTTTATTTACTGCCTATTCTTTTTAACGGCAGAGTGTTTTGCGAAATATAACTACTATAATGCTGAGATATTTGCAAAACTCCGGACCACAGGTGTCTGCGGTGGGGAACGAACGCGCTATTATCCTTTCCGGGGAGTAACGCGTTCACCACCACACCATGCGGGTCCTTCGTTTCTCCTATCGCTCAGTTAGTTCTATCGATCTCTTGCCACCAGCAATCACCCGTCACGGGGATTGATTTGGGGAGTCCAGATCGGCATTGAACCCAGTTGAGCTGAGGCTATAGTTATAATCACAATCTTAACCTCTTTATTTACTGATGTGTGCTCCTCAGATCAATCCCGTTGACGGGTGATTGCTGATGGCAAAAGATCGATAGAACTAGCTGAGAGACAGACGAAACGAAGGACGCGCATGGTGTGGTGGTGAACGCGTTACTCCCCGGAAAGGACAATAACGCGTTCGTTCCCCACCGCATACACCTGCGGTCCAGAGTTTTGCAAATATTTCAGTATTATAGTAGTTGTATAGCTTANCGGTGGTGAACGCGTTACTCCCCGGAAAGGACAATAACGCGTTCGTTCCCCACCGCATACACCTGCGGTCCAGAGTTTTGCAAATATTTCAGTATTATAGTAGTTGTATAGCTTAAGTCATTCAACTCTTGCGAATATGATCAATACCACCTATATTAACAGTGTCTTTTATCATGCCTTTTTTGTCCTACCTTTTCTTTCTTTTTTGGTTTATCTTTTTTCAGTATCATTTTTTTTGGCTGGGCTGACCTCGGAACTCCACAATAGCAAATAAGCAAAACTTGGACAAAGTGGAGATTGTGCTGGAGCTCCCACAACGAGTGAAGACGGGGCACCCAAGTATCCAAGTAATTCGTCCTGCTCATAGCAATACTGTTGTTAGCGAAGAAGGTACCAAGATTTCTCTTACCAAAGAGAATCTTGCTGGTGTCCACAACATTCCGGAGCGTTGCGAATGAGTGGAAGATTTATTTAACGGTAGGAAATCTTTAGAGTTAGCACCTTCCACATAGTATTTAAGACCATTAAGATCTGTAATCTATACAAATTAAACTGTTCACATACAACTTATAACCATTACAATCTACAACCTCTATAGTTTACTCTTTTGGTGGATAACATTAAAACAATTCAAGCAGAAATATTTGTTGCATTGTTTGCACTTCGTGGTAACTTGTTTGGTCCGTACACTAGCAGATACAGAGTCATGAGACCTTGCTAACTTCCTATAACAACCAACACAACGTCTCCACTTCTTTGGAGTCTCTTCCAGGAAATGGTTAATGGATAGTGAAGGTATAGTGTCACGAGAATCATCTAAAGGGATCAACCGTAAGTATACTTGAATCTTAAATTCATTGATCGGAACTCGCTGGACAGTTTCCGAATAGATCCTCCATGCGTTCATCAAACAGGTCTGCGTGACAAGGTTGAAGAACACCCGGATGTACCTAGACCGTGGAAAAGAAAAGTTCTAGAAGTATGTACTTAAGTCATGGAGAAGGAAAACTTACGTACCACTTGCTAGTTCTCCTCACATATGGAGAGTAGGATGCCGACTGGTCACTTATGATCGACAGTTTTCCCTGGTTATAGCAATCGATGACTTGTGGCCTCGACGAATTGGGGACAAGAGTCGCATCATGCAGCGTAGACAACATAATAATGTCGATTTTATTTCTCCATTTGAGCACCATTACACCGTTTCCATTCTGCTGGGCAGTCAACTGTCCCCTCTTTAACCTCTGCTGAATGACTTGACTTGGCAGTCCTTTCCTCCTCTTCTCACATGTGCCAATTAAATGGGTCTTTCTCTGCAGTAAGCTCTCAGCTAAGGAGACACCTGTGTAAGAGTTATCTGTGTAAAGGTGTCTTCCTTCATCCAACAAATCATCCATGAGCTTTATCACGGCTGAATCAGGCACACCATCAGTTTTGGAGGGGTTTTTACCGGCACACACCATGATCCTGCATGTGTATCCGCCTTTGCTGCATAGTTTGAATAATCTTACCCCATATTTGTACTTCCTATGTGGCACGTACTGGCGGAAAGATGCTCTTCCTCTAAAAGGCATGAAGCATTCATCAATACAGACGTTTTTTCCCGGCCTACATACTCCCTTAAAATTTCTGTTGACGAGTTCGATAAGTGAACTGACCTTGTACAACTTGTCCCGTCCATCATAGCTTGTGTTGTCAGCTAAATGGATGTGATTTAACAGCTTTTCAAATCGTTCCCTTGCCATTACTTTCGATCCAATAGGGTTGCATCCATAGGCCGGACTGTGACTCCAATAATCCCTCAGGCGTGGCAATCTAACGACTCCCATCTGAAGGCATAGACCGATGAATTTTTTCATCTCTTCAACAGTTGTTGCTTCCCATGACTTGTCTTTACTTTCCCCATATCTATTCGTTTCCTTCACGACTAGATCCCAAATGTCAGTCATAAATAATTCGTAAAAATGTATCGGTTCAGAGCATCCGAGCAGAAGCAGTTCATCCACTCCGGATTGACTATCATCGAAAGTCCATCGTTCATGAGGTGCCACATTACTTGACCACTCACCGCTGGCATCTTTATCATCATCTTTTTCCTCACTGTCCGACTCACTCTCTCCAGACTCTTCCAAAGGTATCGCAGAAGCTTCCTCATTGTCTTCGAAGTCTTCACCTTCGTCTTGATCACTCTCAACGAGCAGTCGATCGAAAACGAAGTTAGAATCGTCTTCCGTCGCCATAAATCAAACCTATAGAATACAATCATTATGACGAGATATAGTTAAATTCAGTATAAAAGTTTATAGAACTGAAGGCTATAAAACGTCCAGTTTAAGAACTTTTTTGTGTTTTTTTAACGTTTTTAGTTTATAAAAAAACTGAACTGAAAGTTTATTCAGTTTTCAGTATGAAATTTCTGGGCATAACCAACTTCTTTACTCACAAACAAGAGCACGAAAACTTCTAAAAACAGGAAACAGCACGAAAGGAGACAGAGGACACGTAGAACGTTAAAAAAGAAGTAACTACTACTAAGAACCTACGTAGAAACAGCGAATTGTGGAACCAGCGACAGGGCACAGAGTGGTATCATGAGGGGCGGAGTGGTCGCCATGAATCGATACCAATTCGCAACGCGCGCGGAAGAATTTAGGCGTCGCCCCTTCGCGGCCGCAGGTGGAAAATTAGGCGTTCTACGTACATTCAATATTACCATATGGTAGTCCTATTGTTCATGGCGTATGGGAGTTGGAAATTTCGTGTGACATGCAGCATGAAGAGAATGGTGGCTGGTACTACTGTTCTGGTATGCAAGAGAGCCCACCTATTGCATGTCGTAGTGCTCATGTCGCTTCATTCAACTCTCCTATGTAAGACCTCTCTGGGCTCTTTTAACTTCGGCACTGATCAGTTCTAAGTCAGTTGTCTTCATAAGCAAGCTACACTACAGCATTTAAGCACCTACAGTTGCTGACGTCTCGGCACTTTCGCCTTCTTGAGAGCCTGGAAAAGTCAGATTAACATGCAATCTAGCCAGCGAAACTTTTTCAGAACCCTAGGAGATAAAACTTAACGCAGAGATTGCATTCCCATCTTGTTCTTTGCAAAGCTTCCATTCGTAGAACTTTGCGTTTTTTTTGGTCCGCACTTGAAATCTATCAAAAAGCCTATATTGTCACAGTTAGCAGAGAATATTTCTCTTGAATAAAGGTAAAAGAATCTAACAACGAATAGCAGTGCATGCCCCACCCCCTCCCCTCCTTTCCCCCTCCTCCCCTTCCGCTACCATCGAGTTACATTGGCTTTGATGAATACAGTGGGCTTCCATTTTGGTTAACAAAGTTATTAGAAGTTCTCAGGTCCATAAAGATTAAAATAAATCACCATTTTATGCATTAAATTGAAAATGAGTCGATGAAATAACAAATATATATCACAATCAACAGAACGAATAACAATACGTAATCAACTTCACAATGTTGATGAAACAGATAACATTCTTAATCAACACAATATTTTCTATTGGTTCTACAAAAGAAATTTCTTTTTGTACACATCACTAGTCTACATGTCTAAGTTTGCGAAGACTCGAATTTCGTCGTTTACGTTCTCTTTTGAATTTAAAGACCTTTGATTCTTCACAAGCACTTGAAAATGATAGTGGAAGAAGGATTTTGAGAAATGGAAAACTTAGGACTGAAATAAGTACAGTATGCAATCGGAAGTTGCTTTCTAACTCCTTCGTGGCCTTTTCCTTAGTACTTTCGTTTCGCCCGTCTCGCCTTCAGCATCTCCTTCTACTACCTTATCGGCATTTTCACACATGCTGCCGCTTTGATCCTAGTAAAGAAAATATATACGCAATACGTATATAAGTATATACGTACATAAATAATATATTTACATATGTGAGTCCTCCCTAATGGCGCGTGTGGCGCAGTGGTCGGGGGCGCCCTGCAACACACACGTGGAATCGGTCTCCGCGCCCATGTCCCACCAACACTTCCATCGCTCCGGGGTCAGCAAATTGGTACCAGACGTGTCTGAGAGGATAGAAGCACTGGCCCAATACATCGGTAGGCCACCGTGAGTCATTGTAAAGGTCAGATATGCATTCAGTACCCTCAACGATACTCAATGAAGTCGAATGCATGGCGCATCTCTAGGGAGTAGTCAACGCCGAGAGCTTCATCCTTTAGCTTTAGGAGTTCTCCCAACGTTTTATCGCCTCATCGTTGCTGGGAGGTGCTCCTGGGTGTCTGCTTGTTATGTACAACAGAAGGATTCATCTCCTCAGCAGTGCCTCCCAAGCTGAGGAGTCCAGCGGTTCCATCAGGAAGCCTAGCCAAAGTAAACCAATACCAGGAGTTACCACCGTCCTGGTACCAAGGTAGTTGTATGGTGGCAAATCTCCATCTGATCCACAAGGCCGGCGTGTGGTTGCGGTGGTGATGACCTGGAGCAGATTTTGACTAGGTTGACCTCGGAACTCCAGGGAACCACAACAGCTAAACCAGCAAAACTCGGAAAAAAATGGAAGTTATGCTGGGGCCCGCATAACCAGTGAAGACGGGCCATCCAAATATCCAAGTAAATATATGTATACAAAGGGCAATTTAGGTTAGTGTATAATGGCTAAGCTTATGAACAGAATAGCTTAGAAAGATGGTTTTCAAAAACGCTGTAGGAACACGCTGGCACATACCTCACGAACATCTTTCGCTACGCTCTGCAAAAGCTGAGTCCACCGGATCATAAATTCGTCAAGAAATGCACCTTCGAACAGCTTTAGTCCTATCTAAACATGAATATTCATAACAAACAGAGCTTCAATTTTGAAAACTATGGTCTGAAGTTCGTCCATATAACTGTCCAAAAGCACTTTAAGACATTTGCATTTTGAACTTTGTAAGACGTTTTCATAAAAAAAAATAACTCTAAATAGAAATGAAAGGACAAAAGTGGCCAGTTATATTTATTGTGGATTGAATGTGTACTAACAAATTATGGTGGGGCTTACAAAATAAGCTGTATTACCTTAAGTAATCAATTCCTATGGAAAAATAGCATACATAGAATCTAAAACATAGTACCTGATGAACAACATGGAATTTCGTTGGCTCATATCTCAAGGCCCACTTTGCGTAGAGTATTACTGCCTCGACAGAAGCACAACCTTCTTCGTTCACAGCCGATTTGATGACAAAACCAGCAAACTTATGGTCAGGATGCGGTCGATTCAATTCCTTCAGATGAACAGCACAGTAGAATTCTGCACTGAAACAATTTTTGATAGAGGTGTTCCACAGAGAAAGCACCAAACTGTATCGAAGAATACGATCCCATTCCTTAGTGTATTGGGACCTTTCTCCAACACTACAGTTTAAACTAAAATGATGCTGAGATATTTGTAAAACTCCTGAACGTAGGCGTCTGCGGCGGAGATCGAACCTCGTTATTATCCTTTCTCTTACATTGTAATTTATACTACAGCTTCAACCTAACTCAGTTCAATGCCGATTTGTTCCCCGTAGATCAATCTCGTTGACCGAAGATTGCTGATAGCGCCTATACAACACGGCTAAGAGAAAGGCGAGACGAAGGACACACATGGTGGAGAGGTGAACGCGTTAGCCCTTGGAAAGGGTAATAACGAGGTTCGATCCCCGCCGCAGCAGACACTTACGGTTGGGAGTTTTGCAAATATCTTAGCACCATTGTGGTTGTATTTCGCATCATATCCTGCCAAGAGGAAAGAACAGACAGTGAATAAAAAGTGACTACATTGCGATTTATACTACAATTTCATTTAGAACAGAAATACTAGCATTTTGAATACCTGTTTGGTTTGTTACTCACAAGTTCCATCACTTTCTCTCGCATCTTATCAGCTGTGATTTTTGACTGCTTGAACAATTCATCCAAATATTCGAGAAATAGTATCTTTATCTTTGACCTTACAATGGAGTTCGTGTTTATCAGAGCGTCCCTAAAAATCTGAAACAACAAAAATCTTTAAATGGGGAAGACGTTTACGGAATATGGAAATATTGATCCTACAGATATTTTATGGAGCGCATCCACAATATAAATGAACAACAGATCAATATAACTGATTGAACAGTTTATATGGTCAAAACGCAAACCTAACCACTTTAGCTTGGCTTAGGCTACAGTCACCTAGCTATAGGAAAACACACCGTAACAGAATAACAGCTGGATGGCCACTTGACGATGATGGACAATTCTGAGAAAGAAAAGAAAGTTTTTAGAAATACAACTACCTTCTCGGTGCCAGCTGGGTCGTGGACAATGCTATACTCGATGGCCCGTTGCCAAATTGGAAAGCTGTCGTTTGGATCCACCTGTGAACGAGGCGCACATGTACAGTTCTCATACGAGGTAAGACCATAAAAACTGAACTAAGTAGAACTAACCTTATCAAGAGCGTGATTACATGTTTCCCTGAACTCATCCGGAGAAATGATTCCCTCATCCACGCAGTTTTCCAGGTAAACGTTCCATATTACAGCAGATTGTGGCCTTCTCTTAAAGAGAAATACAATAGTGTACAGCTTCTACACAGACGCTGAATCTACCTGTCCAATCAATGAACCAGATAAAGCACTTAATATCTACTCCTTATGCAATCAAAAGATCGTTTTAATTACCCTAATGCTGCAAGTAAAAATGAAAAATTACACTTAGAAAGTTAGCTCTAATAACCTCGAGGCAATTTTTGATGAATTCCACTCCAAACTCTTCCTTAACAGTCTCAATTTCCTTCTCGAGATTAAGCCAATCTTTTTCTTTCATCCATCCATTATCGCACAAATCACGGAGTAAAGCACGGATTTTGAATTTGACAAATGCATCTAAATGAAAATGATGTGAAAAAGGTTTGGTTAACCTATCTGGGTACATACAACAACCACGAGGTATAATAAAATATAGTAAAACGATAAAAAAATGGTAAAGCTTTCGGCGTCGATCAATCCCTAAGAGACGCGCCATGCATTCGACTTCATCGAGCATCGTTGGAGGTGATTGAATTCATATGTGGCCTTTAGAATGACTCGCGGTGACTTACCGATGTATCGAACCAGTGCTGCTATCCTCCCGGAAAAGTATGGTACCAATCTGCCGACCCCGGATGGACAGAGAGTTTGGTGAACAGAGACGCAGGCATCGATCCTACGCCTAGTTCAAGGAGCCTCCGACCACTGCGCTACATGCGCCAAAAAAGAAGTACATGCTCGAAATGAATAACTGCCTGTTGTTCACATACCTTCAGGTAATTCACTAAGCCACCGTAAGTAAAGGCGGTGCATCTTTTCAGTAGAGGTCGTCTTCAACGCTTCATCGAACATATCAAATTTGGACTGCAACAACTAGAAGTTTAAATGGTATACGACAATAACAGGGGTACGAAAGATTCTGCTTACCAATACGTGGGAAGTCCTAGAAATCAGTCATATAATGAAAAAGTGGCCGTACTGTTCAAAAACAAACCACTCCACTGTTGCAGGCGAGTTCAATCTCAAATAAGCGAGTGTGCTCGTTATCAAATTTCTTAAGCTCTTCTACGATAAACGACCGGATGTCTTCAATGTTAGGTATGAGTTCAATTTTGTTGCATTCTTGCCACATTTCCATGAGCATACCTAAAGTAACATAAAACCGTGTAAGAATCGAACAGAATGTTAACCCTGTTAAAAGGAGGTGACCTTAAAAAGGTCAGCGAAAGTAAGATAAATATCGAAAATGCTTCCAAGGGAATCAAAAGCATAGCGCTAAGGGGACAAAAATGGAGATGATACAATGACAATATGGCCTCACCTAGATGTATAATCTAGATTCGGGTACCTGTTGTGAGGATTTCGAACTACATTAACCGAATTTTCAGAAGAAGGTTATGAAAACTACCCATACAGAAAAGAATAGAGAAAGACAAAGAACTGAGCAAAAAAGTGTAGGGGCCAACAAACCTGCAGCATCGTGAGTTTTAACTGACGACAATCCTTGTTCTACTACGGCCTTTGCTACATTCAAATTCATAATATTGTCATCTACTTCTCCGTCGTAGACGCCTTAAGAATATAAACATATCAAAGAAAGGACGTATATTCTTCTTAACTGGGGTAGTAGCCAACGTTCAGAGTAATCCTCTTCTACTTCACTTCTTCGCCTGCCTCTTTCTTCTGTGATGAATCTTCGTCTCTTCAGAACCCTAAACATTGAGAGTGAAAGGATTGATACATGCAAGACACTCATCCTGAACAATATATATACATATAACCTTGGTCTAGTAAAAAAAAAAGCCCACTTCTCAACAAAATGAATTTCGATAGTGAAAAACGCCACATAGAGTGTTGCTGATTCGGGAAACAAGCGAAGAGCTGCTAAAATCTGAGTGCGAGCATTCTGTGGACTTGCGGCCTCGAAAAACTGCCAGAGAGCAAAATCTCGTCGTAAGGTTTCGTTTCTTACGAATACCTAATATAGAAGCAAAAGATGAGCAGTAGAAAAAGATAACCACTATGATGCTGAGATATCCGCAAAATTTGGGCCTCTAGCCAGATCGAACTGCGACTACGATATTCGGAGGCTTAGATAGAAAACCAGCTAAGAGAAAGGTATAGAAAGGCCTCAGTGGTGCCATACGTAACTCGCGAACCCCCGGAAAGGATAATCGTGGTTTCGATCTGGCCAGGGTCCAAGTTTCGCAAACATCTCAGCATCATTGTGATTGTATTTCACATCATACCCGATCGTGAGAAATAATAATAGGTAGAAAATAAACAAAGTTAACATTGCGATTTTGAGTACAATAATGAAAAAGTTCTCCATAAGTTGTTGTTCATTTGTGAGTTATGTGTATTACGTAAATATAGGGAAAGGTTAAGAAGTACAGGTGGTAGAAAGTCATGACGCGTTAAAGTACTCCCTTATCTTGGATACTTGGATGGCCCATCCTCGCTGGTTGTGCGAGTCTCAGCATAATTTCCATTTTTTCAGAGCTTTGTTGGTTTAGCTATTGTGGTTCTCTGAAACCCCGAGGTTAGCCTAACCAAAACCTGCTCCCACCCTTATCACAGCAATTAACAAAGGATCATAAAATAAACCACCTGTAGAGCTCGTGTATAAGCTACAGCCAACTCACGACGCATTTTATTCTCTTTCAAGAAGTTTATGAGCCTTTCCCATTGATGCCAATCACCCTAAACAATGTAAACAATGTAATAACTGAACTCTAGCAGATCGCCAAACAAAGTAGATTTTGAGGAACTGAGGAAGGAGATCTAAACTGATGACTCTGCATGAAACTGGTCGAACAATTCTTTATACTATTCTTGAGCAAATACGAGGTTTCGTTTTATTTCCTTATCATTAGAAAGCTGACGTTCGGATGGATTTTGTCTCCTTCAGAGCCTGGAAAGGTCAAGTTGACTGCAGTTAGTCAGTTAAAATGTCAGTCAAATTGACCTTTCCAGGCTCTGAGGAAGGTGAAATCCGCCCAGACGTCGGCCGCATAGTAATGAAGAAATAAGACAACAACTTATATGAAATCTTTGAGCCACATTAAAATTTTTTCGATCATTACTTGCCTGAAACCGATCAGCCGCCCTCCTGTATAAGCTGGAAACTTTCTTGCGCATTGGTTGGTCAATAAATTCCTTTCTGTCCCAACACTGCAACCTTGTTCTCCGAAGCTTCAACAGATTCAGAAAATCACAGAGATACTCTGCATACAAATTGAAGTCACGTGGACTCTTTTGCTGAAGCCAAGTACGTTTGCAATATTAAACATAAAGAAGTGTGTATGCGTGGAAATAACCCACTTTCTTATTCAACCGGTACTCAAACTGACGACATCGTTTGATGAATGTGTTCAGCTCCTCATTGGTAAAGAGTTGAAGCTCACTAATCTGTTCAAATACCGATAGAAGACCTTCAAGGCTTTCTTCAACAAACTCTCCCATTGTCTGAGATGAAAGCTACGAAGGGAATAGCCGAAAATACTCAAAGAGAAAAGCACAAAGACTTCCAATGGTCTTGAGGGCCTGAAATAAATTTTTGTATGAGAATAGCAGTAAACGGACAAAATGATAATGATGGAAAGACTGAGAAAGTTAGGAAATCAGCGAAAACAGTAAAGATGGATTACTACAATATTGACATAGTAGAACAGACGAGTTAACTTCAGCCTCTGCGATGATGATACTTTTCAAGGTCCTAAAACCTGGTCCTTACAACTTTTTACGAACGTATCCCATCATACAAGGAAAGTTACTGATTAGAAGATAGATCAATAACTCAATAAAGATAGATCACTACGACATTAAAACAGTAGAGCGGATGAGTTAACTTCAGGCTGTACGATGCTGAAAATGATGATTTTTTTCAAGCGCCTAAAAACTTGGCCCTAATAGCTTTTAACAAAAATATCCCATATCATAGTGAAGATCAGAACAGAAACTACTGGAATCTAGACCTTTCCAACAAGATACGTATTTTCCCAGCCTAGGAAGATGGAACTGCTACTTTATGAGTTACACAAAGAGCAAGTCGCCTTCTCTTTTTCATCCAGGCTCGTAATTCTAACGGCGAAGTGGTTGAGGAAGCGGGACGAACCCGATAGGCCTCGATGGTGTGTATCAATGCAGCGCTCATATTTACAGCTTTTGTACCAGCGTCAAGAACCTTAAACACACTAAGAGTTGTCGCCCTATCGGAAAAATGAAATCTTAACAACTTTAAAGACAAAGTAACATTTGCAGTTGCATACATATACAGATATACTTGACACGAGATGTCTATGCGTCCTCTATCACCTGTCACCTGTAACCTCAAATAAGCGAGATCCGTGGATGCGTCCTCTATACCTATATATCATCCTTGCTGTATTCACAGTCACTGGAAAGTCACCGACCTTACTATCACATTAGGAAGAAGTACAGAGTCACTTTGGCGTACAAAATATGTGGAGTATGTGATTACGGACATGTCCAGGTACAGTATAAAATGTGGTGTGGTTGGGATGGTGATGGCAGAACTCTGCGTAATTACATCAGTCGTTAATGAATCCACTAAATTTACTAAAGTCGGCTGTTTTTTATTTGATGCTTAGAGGGTCTGCTTTAGCCAAGCATCATTCGAACTTCAGCATATGTTTCTTTTAGCTAGTAGTTTGCTAAGTAGCACAATTTTTGTTCTTACGAAGTCTCACGATAGTCATGCTGGGATTCTCGTGGATCTTCACCGTAGACATCCTTTGTCGTTCGCAGAGCAGAGAGAGACCTATCACGCTGCAAATAGGTTTTCCAGTATTCCAAGATAATCACTTTTATTTACTGCCTATTCTTTTTTCATGACAGAGTATGATGTGCAATGCAACCACCATGGTGCTGAGATATTTACAAAACTCCGCACCGCAGGTGTCTGCGGTGAGGAACGAATGCACTGTTACCCTTTCCGGGGCTAACACGTCCACCACCACACCATGCTGGTCCTTCGTTTTACCTGTCGCTCAGCTAATTCTATCGATCAGTGCCATCAGTAATCACCCGCCAACAGGATTGATCTTGGGAGCCCAAATCGGCATTGAATGCAGTTAAGGTGAGGCTGTAGCTGAAACCACAATGCTAACTTTTTATTTGCTGCCTACCATAATTTTTAACGGCAGAGTATGATGGAAAAAAACATAACGATGCTGAGATGTTTGCAAAACTCAGGGCCACAGGTGTCTGCGACGGGATCGGACATCGTCATCGCCCTTTCCAATCTCGTTGGCGAGTGATTGCTGATAGCGTCAATAAAACATGGCTAAGATGAAGGCCAAAGGAACCACGCATGGTGTGATGGTGAACACGTTAACCCTCGGAAAGGGTAATAATGAGGTTCAATTCCCACCATAAACACCTGCGGTCCGGGATTTTGGAAATATCTTAGAATTATTCTAGTTGTATTTCTGTTTCATTTATTAAAACAGTTTCATCAACGTCTTTGGTGCTGTATTCAACATTATTCACTTCAATCGAATGAAATGACTTCATGGTAGTTGCGATGAAAATGGTATATGAAAGAAAGACCGTCAATTATTCAGGCTTGTTCTGCATGATTTCAATACAAACTAATAACTGCCACGACCGACTTTCTATTAACCTCGGCATTGATCAAGTAATTTTCTTCGTATTTTTGTTGAGCAAACGCGAGGTGTTACTATTCTTTGTTCACGATTAAGCTGACGTTTCGGCCGATTTCGCCTTCCTCAGAGCCGCTTCCTATGAGGTTTCCACTAAGTATGTCACGTAGAGACCAACCGCACAGAAATCACATGGAAGTGTAATGTAATAATATAACCAGTTATATTAACCCTAATATTTAACCAGTTGTTGAAACACATTCCAGCCCATCTTACGAATACCCAGATGTTTCTGGATCGTCTACGTACTGCGCAGCCCAACAGCGCGTGCGTGATGGAGTCCTTCGACGTTACCGCCCTTTATACAGACGTGTCGAATGACTCCGCAATGCAAGCCATATTCGAACTCCTTACACAACATGAAGGAGAAATAAACATGTATGGCTTCAGGATAGAGCACCTGATGGCACTCTTAAAGGAATGCTTGAGCTGCTCAATCTTCAGATGGTCTGGAAAGTACTACGCTCAAATAAGAGGGTTGGCAATGGGACAACGACTGGCTCCAAGCCTTGCCATTGCATTTATGTCTAAGGTGGAAGCACCGGTGACTGATCTCGGGCCGCTACTCTACTGTAGGTGTGTAGACGACTGCTTTGTCCTTTGCTCAACACAGGGGGAAATGGACAAATGCTTCGAGTTGTTAAACGCACAGTCAGAGTGTGTCAAGTTCACCCGAGAAAAGTCGAAAGAAAAATGGCTTCCATTTTTGAACGTACAAATTCACCTATCAGAAAATGGTTACATTACAAAGTGGTACCGAAAGCCAAGTAGTAAAAACATCTTGGTTCATTACCTCTCCTCTCACCCCTCTCACACGAAAAGGGCGCTTATAAGAAACATGTTTCGAACAGCAACCAACGTGTGCACGGGAAGAGAGCAGAGAGAGGAGTCCCGGAACTTGGCACGGCAAATAGCCATTTCTAATGGCTACGAAACTGTAGCTCAGGATAGGTGTAGAGGAAATCGTAGGCCTCCAAACAACAACTCTAGCGATAGAAGGGTCCCGTTTATCCTACCCTTCATCTCAAATGATATAAGTACAGCTATAAAACGCTGCTTAAGAAGGGCGGGCTTAGAGAATTCGGTGAGCGTAGTTGAAATACCACCGAGTAATCTTAAGCGCCAGCTAGTTCGTAACCGCCTATATGACCGTCTATGTGCAACTCAAAATTGCATAATTTGCCCCAGTGGTAGAGACGGTGATTGCATGAGCTCGGGTATAGTTTATCTGACCTCCTGTAAGACGTGTGGTGACGAATACATTGGCGAAACGGGTAGCCCCCTCTGTGTCCCCATGAAAGAACACCTAACCGGCAAAAATAGACCAAATACCCCGCTAGGCACGCATGGGACCCAGAGACAACGGGACGACTTCGAAGTATGTGTCACGATCCTCCCACGCGAATCAAGAACACAGGCGCGAAAAACTCTCGAGGCACTCTGGATTGATTCCAGAAATCCGAAAATGAACCGCAGGGAAGAATGCCTCATTATCACGCGTGATATAGGGCAGTATATAAAACTGCTTTTCTGATGTGAAGGGCACATTATACTTCCACGTGATTTCTGCGCGGTTGGTCTCTACGTGACATACTTAGTGGAAACCTCGTAGAAAGCGGTGAGTG
The DNA here is from genome assembly GCA_900624975.1 of Angiostrongylus costaricensis. Taxonomy (NCBI): domain Eukaryota; kingdom Metazoa; phylum Nematoda; class Chromadorea; order Rhabditida; family Metastrongylidae; genus Angiostrongylus; species Angiostrongylus costaricensis. Next base: position 70,084 of record UYYA01003966.1, on the reverse strand, counting down.
TGCAAAGCTGTGTTCAAAGTGATTGAAATCTTGGTTTGGAGTTTCTTTGTTTGGTTATGGAGGCGTCTGGCCGAGTGAGTTGCTATCAACTTGACCTTTCCAGGCTCTGAGGAAGGCGAAATCCGCCGAAACGTCAGCTTAATCGTGAACAAAGAATAATAACACCTCGTGTTTGCTCAACAAAAATACGAAGAAAATTACAAACTGTCAAGTTCTTTATCATCCACAAATCCATTGGAAATCGCTCCTTGTTTTGCACTTGCACCACCGGAATGGCTTCATTAGATGCTGGTTATAAACCTATTGCTGAGGTCGCAGCACGGCTTACATTGTACGTAATCGGTTTGTAGGAGAGCAAAGACTAATATGTGCCAGTTTATTGGTTTACTCTGAACTCCTATATTACTTAGTCACTCGGATACCTAGTTGGCCCGTCTTCACTGGTCACGCGGATTCCAGCATAAATTGCACTTGTTTCTCTCTCGCCCAGTCGTGTTCCATGATGGTGGTCTGCTTCCAACATGGTAACGTCCGCAAGCCCATTCCGTGTTTCTGAATTCGTTGCCCTCCGGGAGTGTAAATTGTTGACGTTAGCCAACAACACGTCCACCCATCGTTTTCGTGGTATTCCAAGAGGACGTTTGCATTCTCTTCGAGCCCAGTCTGCTGGTCTTTTCGTCCATCTGTTATCCGCTTTTCTTATAGTATGGCTAACCCACTAGTGCTTCACTATCGATGGATATTCGTTTGGATCCTGAAGACTGGATAAATATCGAATAACTGGGCCGCATAGTCTGGCTGTACGTTGTGAGTGCCGGCTATATTTCGGATGACATCGTCCGAGCGCTGTGGATGGTACGCAGATTTCTTGACATGGACGAATTACCAGCACACGTCCCTGCTCTATAATAGAGCACTAGGAAGACTGCTGAATCGAGACGGTGAGCGCGGAGCTTTGAGTCTGTTATTGGGTCGATAGGTGATATGAGAGGCCCGACTGCTGCCCATCTTGTTCGAATTCTTTTTTGTCTAATTTCTCGTACATGTTGTTCTCCAAGTTCATTGGATATCCAAGGTAGACGTACAAGGTGGGATCTGTAATTAGAGAGCCATCCGGTTCAATTTGTTCACCAACGCACTATGAGTTCTTCATAAACTGTCTTTATTCTATTTATGCGCAGTTCAATCTTATTTTTTCCGCTTCGTTGAGTTCACTGAGCATCGTCTCTGCTTCCTTGGTGATCTTCGTAGAGGTTACTATGTCCTCCATGAAACGAAGATTTGGTAGAAATTTTCAATAAATACGTATGCGCTTCTCATCCCAATCGAGTGACCTCATCCGCTGTAGTGCGCCGTTAAACAGTTTTGGTGATATTGGGTCGCAAGGTCCAACTCGCTTTCCTAATGATAGGATGACTGGTCCATGAAAGCTGCATATTTGTGCAAAGTTCTAATAAGTTTGCTAGTGTTTGTGTATAGGACAGTTCCACTATTTGGTCGTCGAACGCTGATAGGATTGCAGTCGTTTCGATGCTGTCAAACTCTTCCTTGTAGTCGATAAAGGTTACGACAAGGGCAGGTTGTACTCCCAGCAGATTTCTATGACCTGTAATACGGTTTGGATGTGGTGCATACAGCAGATTTTTTTTCTAAATCCTGCTTGTTCAACCTGTTGTGCCTCATACAATGTCGTTGGTATGCACGGTTCGATCAGTCGAAGATCTCTTGAATCACTCTTCTTGCGTAGAGTCACCGTGCACGACGTCGTGCATTGGTCTCAGACATTTGCTGTCTAAAAGTGATGTGTCACGTGGGTTTTTGAAGAAGATCTAATTTGTGGTTTCCAGTTCTAACGAATTAGCCGATGGTATTATCGGTTCCTGGAACTATAGCTGTCTTCGTGTTTTCTGTTACAATTTGAACTTGAGAGGGTAGAATCTGGGGCGGTTTTTCACTAGTGCGGATTCGGGGTCAGAGACAGGGTTATAGAACGGGAAGGATAAGAGTTTTCCGTAATAATTTTTCTGTCATTGTGGAATGTAGAGACAATCCCTTCATTAGAGATGATCACCTATATCATCCGTAGTCTCGTTGGTCGTCAAGTGACTCGAGCGGGCCCCAGTAAATCTTCCATTTTTCCCTGTCGCGTGCAAGAGTAGCCCAGTGGGTTCTGCTTGCTCTAGGGACTCGTCGAGCATCATACCCTTCTTCAAGGCACTTCGTAAAGCACTTTGACCATTGGGTCGGTGGTCTTCCTGCAGTACGTTTGACATGCCGAAGAGTCCAGTCAATAACGGCTCTTGTCCATCGGTTGTCATTCATATGCATTACGTTTCCGGCCCACCTTATCTTAGAGTATTTGGCGTACAGAACGGCATCTTTGACTTTTGCTCGTTGATGCAGGTCGGAGCTTCGGATTCCATCTGTGTGAAACGGGTTACTCCTACATCGTCCTTTCGACTGCGCATTCAATAACGCAGAGTGATCTTTCATCCTGATTACGCAGCGACCAGGTTTCTGACGCATACGTTAGGGCAGGAAGTGTCGTTGAATCGAAGAGGTAGGCACGGAGTCGGGTGTTCTTTGTCGTCTTCACTACATCCTCGATGCTCTTGAAAGATCCCAAGCCGCTCGTTTCCTTCTGCTCAGCTTTGGAGCTAAGTCGTTCAACATGTTGATTTCCTGACCTATATAGACATAACTGGAGCATTCGGAGATATTCGTTTCATTGACCGTGAATGAGGCATGCGAAACCAATCTGTTCCTCTTGAACATTGTTTTTGTGAGATTCAGTCGAAGGCCAATCTTTCCATAGGCTTTATCAAACTCGGCAAACATTTGTTCCGTTTGGCTAATGTTTGGTGCTATAAGGACGATGTCATCAGCAAAGCGGAGATGATGTAATTGCCGACCATCGATTTTTACTTCCATTTTATACCATTCCAATGCTCGCATGACCTTCTCGAGGGTGGGGGTGAATAATTTTGGCGAGATGGTATCGCCTTGCCTAACCCCTCTTTTGACGTCAATGTTAATATCGTTGTAGAATGGTGATACCTTGGTTGTGAAATTTTTGTACAGCTCACGAAGGATCTTTATGTACTAGGGACTCCTTGACTATGAAGAGTTTTCATGACTGCTTCTATCTCAACTGAGTCAGAGGCCATCTTTAAATCGATGAAAGTGAAACAGAGCGGTCTTTTGTACTCTCGTGATACTTCAATGAGTCTTGTTATTGTGTGGGTGTCGCCCATCGGACTAAATCCTTTTCGAAACCATGCTTGCTCACATGGCTGTCCTTCGTCCGGTGTTTTGTCAATCCTGTTTAGGATGCCACGAGTGAAAAGTCTGTAGACGATAGACAGCAAGCAGATTGGGCGATAGTTTCCGATATAGTGTAGGTCACCCTTCTTGAACAAGAACACGGTCTTGTTCGTCTTTCACTGAGTAGGGACATCGCATTCAGGCAGGTAACGTGCGAAGAACCGAGCCAGTGTGTTTACGAGGACGGGCGGAAAGTTCATCAAGTGTTCTGGCCTTATCCTGTCCAGACCTGGTACTGCTCGATTTTTCACCGACGAAATGGCATGTTGGATTTCGAAGGGGAGAACCTGTGCTACAACATATCTATCCTCCTTTGCTTCATATAATGGAAGGTAGACATGGCTATCAAAGAGATCTGAGTAGTATTCGTGAATGATTTTCTCCATTGCCTCTCTGGACGCTGTAACTGTTTTCTCTAAACCGGCCCTTCTTAAACAGCGTTTTATAGCTGCACTTACTTCATTTGAAATGAAGGGTAGTATAAACGGGACCTTATTGTCGCTAGAGTTATCGTTGGGGTACCTGTGGTTTCCTCTACACCTATGTCGAGCTACAGTTTCGTAGCGATTAAAAATGGCTATTCGCTGCGCCAAGTTCAGGGACTCCTCTCTCTGCTGTCTTCTTGTGCACACGCTGGTAGCTGTTCGATACATGTTTCTCACAAGCGCCCTTTTCGTGTGAGAGGGGTGAGAGGAGAGATAATGAACCAAGGATGTTTTTACTAATTGGCTTTCGATACCACTTCGTAATGTAGCCGTTTTCTGATAGGCTAATTTGCACGTTCAGAAATGGAATCCACTTTTCTTTTGGTTGCTCTCGGGTGAATTTAATATACTCTGACTGTTCTTTCAACAACTCGAAACATCGGTCAATTTCTTTCTGTGTTGAACAAATGACCAAGCAGTCTACAGTAGAGTAACGGAGCGAGGTCGATTACTGGCGCTTCCACCTCAGACATGAATGCAATAGCAAGGCTTGGTGCCAGTCGTTGTCCCATTGCCAGCCCTCTCATTTGTGCGTAGTACCTCCCGGACCATCTGAAGATTGAGCAGTTTAGGCACTCCTTTAAGAGTGTCATCAACTGTTACGAGAAGCCGTATTGCTCCTTCGTGTTGTATAAGGAGCTCGTTTATGGCTTGTATAGCGGAGTCATTCGACACGTTCGTATAGAGGGCAGTGACGTCGAAGGACTCCACCACGTACGCGCTGTTGGGTCGCGCGTTACGTAGACGATCCAGGAACATTTGGGTGTTCGTTAGATGAGCTGGCATGTCAACTGAGTAAGTATTAGGGTTATTAACCACGTTATTCTATCCGTTGGCCCGTCCACACAGCTAATATTAAGTCTAACCTTAAATAACGATGGATCGGTAGACACGAGATCATCGCTGGATACTAACTTATGGGTTTTGATAAGTAAGTAGACTAAGACTCGGATCATCGGTTCTGAGGAAGACGAAGACGTCGAAACGTTAGCCGAAAATAAACATCATTATCAACCTCGTGCAAGCTTATCAAGAAAGAATACATATTGATTAGTCACACCGAGGTTCAAGGATGGTCAGTTTCGAAATATTCCTACGCTTTGTGCTAGCTGATAAAAACACCGACTTCTGCACGATGTGCGCAATGATGTCCGGAAGAAATACAAGTTGTTACCACCGGTCATTATCATTATACATACACCATCAGCATCGTGTACAAAAGGGCATCACTGAGTAAGGATGCCTCATTCGAGAAGATGGCTCACGGAGGAAGACCTGGCTCGACACGAAGGCGAAGCTGCAACGTCGAGACGAACAACAAGCATGGACCATCGACTCGGATCATCGGCTCTGAGGAAGACGAAGACGTCGAAACGTTAGCCGAAAATAAATATATTTATCAACCTCGTGCAAGCTTATCAAGAAAGAATACATAATTCTTTCTTTGTTTGTTTGCATTGTTTTGCAAGTTCGGATGGTAGTACACGGTTGCCTGCAGCTCGTGCGATTCCGCGCTGGCGTATCAGCTCTAGTGTTTCTGGAGCTAAATGTCTCTTGGTGACTTTCGAACTCTCAGCTTTCATAACGCTAACGTCGATGTTATCGTGGACGTATCTTCCGAGCTGCTGACCAATGGATTGAATAAGTCCTAAGTTATGCTGGTTTTAAGACTTCGTTTTTGACTCTTCTGTTAATGAGCAGACCTGGGATTGTTATTTTATTCCCTGTCTGTGAACAAGCTGGCTATTCGGCTGAGTTCGACTTCCTCTGAGCTTGAAAAGATCAAACCAGCTACAACATTTACCCAACCAAACCCTTCCTTTACCACATAGAAAAAGTGCTAAACCAAAATTTGGATCACAGGGAACGCATAATAGTTTCTTGGCACACTTACTATTTTCTGTCTTCCGCTAGGTACTTCACATGAAGACCAACCACACAAAGTTCACATGGAAGCGTAATATGCGTCTCACATTAAAATAACAGAACCACAATGATGCTGAGATATTTGCAAAACTCCGAGCCGTAGGTGTCTGCCCTGCCGTGAAAATCGTAAAAAGGCGGTAAATTTTTATTACGTTTAAATCGTGTGGCACCCATTTGTCGAGTGTGTTTTGTCTTTTCGATGCGATTCAAGTGAGCGGAAATTACTCCTGTGCTTACCACAAGATGTTGTGCAAGCTGTCGAACAGTTGCTCAATTTTTTAACCCTTTTATTTACTTCCTTTTTCTTTTTAATGGCAGGGTATGTTGCGAAATATAACTCGTATATAATGCTGAGATATTTGCGAAACTCCGGACCGCAGGTGTATGCGGTGGGGAACGAACGCTCATCAGCAATCACCCGTCAACCGGCATCACCGGCAAAAGATCAATAGAACTAGCTGAGAGACAGGCAAAACGCAAGACCCGGATGGTGTGGTGGTGAAGTGCACTACTCCTCGGAAAGGACAATAGCGCGCGTTCGTTCATCACCGCATACACCTGCGGTACGGAGTTTCGCAAATATTTCAGCATTATATACGAGTTGCTCACTTGTTTGCATCCACTAGTGCGTTCAGTTCGTCGTCGTGAAGTTCGTTGCGATGTCCGTGGCCTTCCTTTTATCTTCGAGGTCGAAATCACCAGATCGGAATTTTCAGAACCATGTTCGCACTATGGATGCACCAACACTACCTTCACTCAAAACTCGATGATATTTTGAGCTCCTACCACGGTATTATATCCTCTCTTCCACTCGTTCAAAAAGACGAATATCACGTTGACTTGTATAAAGTTAAGGCCAATAAAAGTGTTGACATAATAAGACTTTAAAAAACCAATAGTAGATGTAGAAAGAGCAGACTTTGTGCCTCAAAAAAGCTTATTAAACATGTATATATTACAAAATTTTTATTTGAAGAAATACACGAAAAATCAAAACAATAACATCTAATATCCATATGTTGCAACCTAATAGTAAATGTGATTTACGGTATCATAGAAGGGCTACTCTTCGGAAGTTGCGATCATAGAGTGGCTATGTAGTGATGCCTTTAAGATATTAATCATGAACACTACTTCGTTAAGCTTTCATCGCCAGAATCGGACTTTTTAGTTGAGAAGCTATTAACAAAGTACGGTCAACCTTCGCTGTCTACTTCGTAGAAACGGGCTACGATGATTACGAGTCGAAATTCTTCTATGTGGGCATCGTTATCCTCATAAGAGAAAATTTTTCCCGAACTTTCAGCACTGGTGCCTTCGGCGTCGCCATTTTTATTAAGAGAACGTATGAAGAACTTTAAAGCAAAGCAAACTGGGTGCTACCGAATTAGAAGGTGGGGAGTTTGGTTCACTTCAACAAGTCAGTCAAAATGGGGAAACTGTAAGGGAGAAGCTCCACGTTATAACCGACTACATTATAGTAAATAGAAAGCCTCAGACGCTGATACGCCCGTATTCCTAAAGTTCTACATAGAATCGGATCGTCCGTCCACCACACGGAAATAACACATAAATTTCGAGAAACGCAATGATAGAAATACTTGGCGTTGGGATCCATCTAGGCTTTTTCATGCGCCAAGTGCAAAGATACTGTTATCAACAATATCCATCATAAACACACGCTGCTCGTCCAATGCCTCTTGGTAGTGCTATGAAAGTAGAAGACTCTAAAATCATCGAGGTATATGGCCTCTATAAACTCCGGAGCAGACTCGCCATTGTGGAGCTCCTTGAGTCGCAAGCCATCTAGTCTATGTTCCAGTTGAAATAAATGTATCATAAACCAGTCGTGCTTCACAGTAACTACAGTAAGCAACGTCATTGTGGGCCACAAAATCCTCTCTACCACCACCTCTCCATGTTATGTTATGTTATGTTAGCACGTTGTCCGATCCCGTGTTTGGAATGGTGAAATTACAGTTCTGAAGTAGCTATATGGTTCACGGAGGATAGTGAATCTTGTTGATGCACTCGATCAAGGATATTTACTGTTGTTGTGTAGATTTCCGTTAATTAAGAATCTTGAATTCTGACACATGACATGGAAATCGGCGAGGTGCCAAGTCGGAAGTAGGAAAGAGTGACCGTTCGGACGATATGCGGAATCCATCCTTCCCAATGTAACATTTGTTATGATAATAACACACAGGCAAACGGACGAGATTTTTAAGGAGATCAGAGTAAAAATGGTGAATGACTTTCTCTATTGCCTTTCATGACTCATGGACTATTTTGGCTGGACGTTTGGAAGTGATAATTTTGTTCCCGCCATTAATGAACTCCTAGCAGACGTTGCTGATGCTCTGTTTCACTTCTATAGTTTCTGTCAACACTGCTGTTCCTAGATCGCTAAAACTGTATGATCGCTTACCCACATTGCAACCATGGGCGTAAATAAATGTCGCACCTCACTAACATTAGTGAAAAAACAACATTCCTATGGTTCAGCCGAACCCACGTGCAAATCCGTAGAACTTTTCTAACAGTGCTTGTAAGGGAACGTGCAAAGTAGAAGTGCTGGGATCCACATAGCATGTGAAGCCGAGCTGTGTAGAATAAGACAAAAAACAGACGTGCCCAGTGGTGTGAGGAGAATCGTTAGCAGCGGATGGTGAGTATTTTCTACAAAACGAAAAGTACTATTTTGTGTTCTTTTCATTGCTTGGATTAGATTGCTAAAAAATTGGTGCTGGATTTTCCATTTTTACTTTGTATATTCATTAATAGCAATTTTTTTTGGGACGTTACACTGTTACACATTAGTCCAAAGATCATTTTACTCACTCAAATTTCTAATTTTAGGGCTTCAGATACAATGGCCGAAATTCCGACATACCTATTGAGTTTTGTCGTGTTAAACCCGAATTCAAATGAATGGGCCGTGAAGGTGAGAAGGACGACAGATGTACTTCTTCTCCTGAAGACGGCGAGTTGTGGCTTTGGTAGAAACATATGCAAGGAGAGTATTCGAGAGCTTGCGAAACGGCTTAGTGTCAGGATTTCAACCGTTTCGCATCATCTGAAGAACACTAAAAAGTCGAAGAAGCTCGATAAATGAGTGCTGCATGATTCGAATAATAATTAAAGGGCTGCCATGTGAAGACATAATCAGGGTTTTTCCTGCACAAGTAAAACCACCAGTTTTTTGATCGTATTGTGGTGTACGATGCGAAATTGATCTTCTACGACAACTAGCGGCGATCGGCTAAGCGGTCGGACCACGCCGAATCTCCATAGCACTCCCCAAAGCTGAAATTGCGCCAAAAGTCATTTTGACTGTTTGGTTGTTTGCTTTTGCTTTAATCCGTCACAGCTTCTTGAATCCGGGTGAAACGATTACAACTCAAAACAATGTGTCGAGCAAATACACCTGGAGTTCGAGCAGTTGCTCACCGCATTGGTCAGCAGAAACGGGCCAATTGTTCTCCACCTTAACACGAGGCCAGACGGTGCATAACCGAAGCTTGAAAAGTTGGATGCGACCTAGTTTACCAAACTCTGCATCATCCACCATGCTTGCGAGAGCTGTCACCTACCGAGCACTACTTATTCCAGCATTTCGACTACTTACTGTGCAAGAAATGCTTCGGACATAAAGCCGGAATCGGAATTACGTTCAACGATTTCATCACCTCCAGAATTCAAGAGTTTTAGGCGACGCCTAGGTTTAGTGAAAGCCAGTTATTGCATTACTGGGTGTCCGCGCAATTTATGAACATTAACTATTCAACTGTTCAAGTATCCATATAATTAGCTGATGAATCTATTTATCGTCCTTTAACTATGCTGTTGTAATAGTATGGAGTATATGTTCTGTAATTCCGAGTTGAATGATTTTTATTGGCCATTTTTTTGTTTTTCTCCATTACTGTTTCAGATAGAGCGGCTTATCACATGGTTCAAAAGTAAACGTTAAACTTGATGCCCTTCCTCAAAAAACCTGTTTGACCACAGACCTCAAACAGTTGGTAAGCAGGTCCCCCTCCGTGAACGAGGGTTGCAGGACAACGAAGCGAGTGCAGGCAGATCTAGGCGTGAAGGTCATCTGAAGACTCACCGTCTTAGTAAGTAAATATTGTTTCAGATACTGTAATCATTGCTGAACTTTTGATTAGCCGACATCTTGACTCCATATTGTTTGCTTTAACACAAAATAATTTTGTTTCACACGAAAGTCGTACTAGTCAGTAAAATATTAATTAAACACTGCACAATAAATCGAGTTTATTAGCGATTTCGGAATTGGGCGGCTCTCGTGTCGGCTTTGAATAGTTGATAAACTGAGTAGAAATCCTTCTTGAATGTGTCATTTGCTGTGCTCACACGGACATCATATATACTGACCACGCCGTGAGGCATATATGCTTATTACATACCACTGTGCTTATTGCACTTACTTATTTTCAATTTTATGTCCATATCCTAAGGAACAAGTTTCTTTACGTTACGATTTTATTTGATTTCTCATCAAACACCGATGAAACGAATAGCTGTGCGGATACTTGTCATAGGTTGAGGTTAGTCGTCCTTGCACACAAAGGCCAAGATCTGACTACAATTTGATCACAATGAATCTGTCGTTCGAATCCTGAATAAGTAAAAACGATTATTACGTCATTTTTTGGTAATTGTTGTATGCATAAAGTAGAGAGTAATAGAAGACCGGATTTTCGTTATATTGTCTTGTAAGGGTAAGAGTCAAACTACGAAAGGAAGAAAAGGAAGGTGAAGTATAATTGCTCATTTCTTGAAAACATAGCGTGTGGTTGCTAAATATTTCAATGTTACTTGACGTTACGGCAGGGCGCGTGTGGCGTAGTGGTCGGAGGTGCCCTGCAACACACGTAGAATTGATCCCCGCGTCCATGGTCTAGTAAGCCTTCCACCCCTCCGGGGTTGGCAAATTGGTACCAGACTTGCCTGGGAGGATCGCAGCACTGGCTCGATACATCGGTAGGCCACCGCGAGCCATTGTAAAGGCCAGATATGCATTCGATCACCTCCAAACGATGCTTAATGAAGTCGAATGCATGGCGCATCCCTCAGGGATTGATCAACGCACTTTTTTACCTTTTGATGTCACGGCATCACACATCTTCTGCCGTTGGTGACATCGCTTCATTCAATTCGTTTCTACCAGATGCAAGTCTGAAACATCGCTGATAACTGAAACTTCTGTGTAAGGAAAATTCCGTCAAAGTCGATAGAGCATGCTCAACAATCGTCACCGTGCTCAGAGGAAAGGAAGCGTTCTAACAATTCAGCAACGGCAAATTAGCAGCAGACTGACTTTGGAAGGTGGAAACATTGACTATACATTGGTATGTCCCCGAGTTGTTTTGTGATTGCTCGGGCTAAAAGTGCAGTTATTTCCTTTCCTTATAAAGGATAAAGGATAATGCATTCGTCGTTGATCATTCCCTGAGGGATTCGCGCTATGCATTCGACTTCCATAAGCATCACTAGGGGTGACTGAATACACATCTGACCAATAGAATGATTCGCAGTGGCCTACTGCTGTATCGAGTAGTGCTGCTACCGTCCAAGACAAGTCTGGTACCAGTTCGCCGACCTCGGAGGGTGGAGGGCTTTGTGAACCTAGAGCGGAGGATCGATCCCGTGTGCCGCAGGTCGCCTCGAAGTACTACGCCACGCACGCCTCACTTATATTTAACTGAATTGAACGGATGGCGCATCCTTTAGAGATTAATCCAACGCGTTTTTTTCCGTCGTTCCAATAAAATTGTTCTTTAATCATATTTTTTAATAGTTTCCTTCTTATAAGAAGCATAATTCCCTATTTGGTTAATGAAATCTCTTATAGTTTTTTGTATTTTTCTTCTTTTTCAATACGATGATGAAGGTGATAAATACCGAATTGATTTACAAACAAGTTATAATCGAGTTTAGTTAACAGATAGGAGAAAAAGTGATCTCCACTTAAAAATGTTACTCTACCTCCTTGTATGCATCACATTGCTCACCTGAATACATTTTGATTCACTAGCCATTGGAGACACTGCGGCGGTGTACGGTTTTCTTCTCGTCGAAGAATGTCCTTCAATCATTTTTTACTTCATTTTAAAGCACATCATATATATTGACATATCTATTACCTATTACCTATTGACATATTGATGTCTATATCACATATCTATATCTACACCTTTATAAGTCTACAATTAGCTTTTATGTCGTGTATACCTGTCTGGAGTTCAGAATTTGCAGACGTTGCTTGGTCGACTGAGGTGTTGTTGGACGTAACCCTCGAATTCATAGGTGTTGATGGTTGAGAGAGTTTGCAGCTGCTTATTGATTCATTATGTTTCTAATCCATATAATTTTAAAGTATTATTTACTACTAATGTCAACTTTTTCTTCGTTAGGCTTGGTGCAATCGTTACACATTCTTAGACCTTAGAAGAATCTCTTATTCCTTCTAACATCGTCCTAATGCATTAATTCCTTTCCCTACAAAAAGAATATGAATTCTCTACGTAGTAGTTCGACTGCTGGATCCCTGAATTACTGATTTACTGTCTTTTCATAGTCGGATGTATTCCTGAGTGCCAAAGAATGGTATATGACATGGGACTATTCCTCCTAAAAGTGTCACCAATCTAATAAGATGTTTTCTAGGATTTGATATCTGGATCTAAGGCCCCAAAGCATGAGTAAACGAGTACGTTGATTGGCTACCGTACTGAAATCATCTTAGTGTCAAAGTGGAAAATCTCTCACCGAACCCCAAAGGTCGTATATATCTATATACCGTGACCTGGGAATCCATTGTCACTCTTCAACTATGAAGGAAGTTATTTGCTGCATTATCAGTTTCCTTCAAGCTTGCCTGTGGCATCTGTATTTTAAAACGTTGACAACTACGACTAAATTCGTTTATGGCAGCAGCTTAGGAAATTTAAACATCATGTGATTCAGAAACCTTAGTAAATACCCACATATAAAGTTATTATCCAGGATCTGAATTGCTGGCAAACCTTTTTTTATCATATGTCGACAGTTGTGACCGTCTTCCCAGTGACATCCTTGACAAGGATAAAACTTAAATAACCGTTGTGAGTTTTTGATTCTTGTAGAGAATTGCGAACTTTTGTTGATAAGAATCTTTATACCTCAATAAACAAAGTTCTTTTTTTAGAAGAACTGCTGTAGGAACACTAAATCTAGACGTAACTTGTTCGTAAAAAAGAGAATAACTCACATGATCCCTCCCGGCTGAATGCCTCCGCGGAACTTGGTGGTAATCTGAATTTGTTAGCTCTGCTCGAGGCAAATTTCGTTTTATTAGCGGATTCATGTGTTTCTATATCTTTGGGGTAAAGCTGATTCGTTTAAACTAGTCTTTCAACAACTGACGATTGAGTCAATCGGTGAGCTTAGCTTCCTGTTAATAGTTTCGAATTTTAAGTGTCAATTTATAGCTATTACATTGAGTTCAGTCATCAAGGCTAAGTTTGAATAATAGAATGTGGATTCTGAAAACACTTACAGAACGGTAGCAGCTGATCCAACAAGTGCGTGCTCGCCGGCGGCTCCATTGTAGTGTGAGAAATCGCGTTTCGATAAATCGTCCATTCTCAGCGTAGGATGTTCACCACATGTTTGGTCAACAATTGCCATACCAATCTATAAATGAGACTAATCCAGTGAATATTTTTTCAAATGTTAGTCAATTTTTCAATTACAAAGCAAAGATTGGAGTAAGGGGGAAGAAGCTTAGCCGCTCTCCCATCAATGTATTTGTTTAACCAGCTCGCACGAAGTAATATAAGCTTTATTTAGCAGCTAAAGTTTCGACGTTTTCTTCGTCAGAGCCGATGACCCGCCATCGTTCGTTTTCGCGGTGTCACTCTTCGTATTCGTATCGAGTCGAATCTTTTGGAGTACAGGACCGTTCGAATGAAGTAACCCTATGTTCGCGATTGCTCACTGATTGTCGACTAGTAACGGCGTTTTTCATATGGACATTTCATCTTGTAGAAATGGGTATTCGAATAGCTAACACATGGCGAAATAGTGCTTTACTAGAGCAATTTTCACTTAACTTCGGTAAGAGGTCTCTTACTAGTTTCTTAACTAATAATGGCTCTAAGAAACGCTGCTGGATGTCAAATCTGTGCGGAAGTGGGTTCATCTATTTGCAAGCTTCATCTAAGCTGTCGAATGATTAAACGCGGCCAACAGCATGTTCGGAGAAAATTAATATTATAAGAAACCTAGGCATTACTGCTAACCCAAACAAAGACAGCTAGAAGATTGCAAACATCCTTTTGATCGAAAAGCATTCGGATTCTCCCGCTGGATTTTTCAGGAACTCACAAGCAAATGTTCTCTCATATATAGGTTTTATGAAAAATGTGCATTACACAGCCTTTTTAATGAAAATTCAGCAATACTAGCTTACAGAATAATCGGAAAAAGCTGTCACCTCTTACCAGTCGTCCGCTTGATCGTCGTGTGACTTCAGCGGGCATGAATAAGCATTCCATTGCTGCCTATTGCGTGCAAGAGTGGCCGAGTGGGTTTTGCTTCCTCTATGGACTTGATGAGCGTCACATCTTTCTTTCAAAGTTTTCGTGAAGAATTCTAACCAAGGGATCGGTGTTTTTGATACTGTACGTTTGACATCTAGATGAGTGCATTAACAAGCTGCTCTTGTCCATCAGTTGTCGTTCATACGCATTACGTGTCCGGTCCACCTTATATTCGATAATTTGGCATTTACGACAGCGTGTGTGATTTTTAGTCATTGCCGTAGATCGGAGCTTTGGATCTTTCCCCTCACTAGCGCAGTAAGGAATACTTCCAGCATCGTCCTTTCGAGTGCACATTCTATAACGCTCAATGATCTTTCACCCTGCTTACATAGTAACCAGGTTTCTGATGCTTACGTTAAGAGAAAAAGAATCGTGGAGTCGAAAAGGAGTGCTTGGAGTCTGATGACCTTTGTCCTCTTCACTACATCCTCGACGTTCATGAAAGCTCCCCAATCTGCTCGCTTTCCGCCACTCATCGTTAGAGCCGAGTGGTTCACCGTGGTAGTTTTTCAAACTGGATTGACGTAACCGAGACATTCGGAGATATTCGATCCCTTGGGCGTTAATGGGACATAGAAGCCGATCCGCTTTTCGTGAAGATTATTTTTGGAAAATTGAGGATCAATCTTTCCACGAGCTTTATCAAAGTCGGTAACATTCGTTCAGTCTGGTCAACTCTTGGTATTACAAGTATGGTGTCATCAACAAAGTAAAGATGGTATCATTGCCAACCATGTATTTTCACTCCCGTGTCGTTCCATTCCAATGTTCGCATAATATTCTGGAAGGTGGCAGTAAATAATTTTGGAAAGATTGTAGCATCCTCTCTAACTCCGTTTATTATGCCCATGTTAATATCATTGAAGAACGGTGATCTTTTGGTTGTAATATTTTTATATAGTTAACAAAGAATCTTTGAATACTGACTAGGGACGCCCTGGCTGGGTATTATATTCTATTTCAACTGAGTCAAAAAGTCAAAACTGAAAATCTTCAAATCTGTGCAAATTGAGTGTTGTTATCATGTGGATGCGACCTAACTTACTGAACCATTTTCGAAGTCGTGTTTTTTCAGATGCCTATCTTTCCTCTAGTGTTCCGTAAATCCTGCTAAGCATGACTCCAGTGAACAGTTAGTAGACAACAATCAGTAGGGAGACTGGGTGATAGTTGCCGATATTATGGAGGTCGCCTTTCTTCATCAAAAGCGCGGTCTTGCTGGTCTTCCATTGAGTAGAAATCTTGTATTCTGACATGCACCATGTTAATAGTCGAGCTAGTGTGTGGATGAGAACTACCGGAAGGTTTTTCACATGATCAGGTTTTATCCTTTCTGGACCAAGTGTGGCTCGATTCTTCACCGACGAGGGAGCGTTTTGATTTTCGGTAGAGAGAACGGCTAAGACTATATCCATTCTTCTTTATTTAATATAAGAGTAGAAGGATATGACTACTGTAGTGGTTCGAGTAGTAATCTTGTGTGACTTTTTTTCTACTACCTCTCTGAAAGCTGTAACCGCTCCGCCGAAGACCTCCGCACCCATCTTGGTTTCGTAACTAACGAATTTTCGGTGGGCCACACAAGTTTTTTTTTCTAGCGTCTGCAGTTTTGCCATAACCGCTGCTTTTTTCTCCCTATGATAATTTTTTATAGCCTGTCCACATTGTTTCGCAAGTTGGTGCTTGAGTTGTCGGTACTACGTGGCTCGTGCAAATCAGCGATGGCGTATCAGCTCGAGCGTTTCTGGTGATAGACGTCTCTTGGTGGCTTCCGAACTCTTAGCTTTCATAGCGTTAACGCAAACATGTTGAATGGGCCAACGGCATTCTTATAGATGTTATCAACAATAGCATCCTAAGATCAAACTGAAAAGTGAATATTTCTCAGTTTATTTATGGTTGTGAGAATTCTTTGAACTTAGCTGCCCTTCGAAAACCTTCGATCTACTATGATGTGGTTTATTTCGGTACGGCACTTTCCATTGGAGGACTTCCAAGTCCAGTATTAAGAGCAGGGTTTCTGGAATTGTGAATTACCAACAAAGGTCTTGGTTGTTATGATAAACTCAGACTGGCGTTGACCCTGCTCGATATATTCTATTCCGTGGATCCCAATGTGACGTTCTTCTTCTATTTCCAATCTTATCGTTGAAATCTCCAGTGCTGACCTTAAAGAATGTATGGTCTTCTTTGTATAACTTCCCCAAGTTCATATAGAACGACTCAACTTCGTCTGATGTCGGCGCGTACACGACCAAGATTGGCGAAGCCATTATTGATCCAGATATCTTCACTCGTAAAAACCCGAATCGGAGTTTTTCTTCGTGAGGTCAGAAAACAGCGGAAAAAGTTCATTGTCTTCCGTGTCATAAGTAAACTAGTTTATTTTAAGAAATATGTTGACTGCTTTTGGAAGCTATCCGGCTCCCAATGAGTAATCATGCTTTTCATTACTTTCTGTAGATTTCTTGCACTTTTATTGCTTCCCTATAGAACGAATGTTTTTCGAGCTAGGCGTATTTGCTACTAATAGGTGAGCAGTAAGTATTTTTTCAAATTTTATTTTGTTTTATTTGATCCGTCTTCGTGCCTACTGTGCAGATCCCAGCACTTCTCACATTCGATTCGTTTCCTCGCATTCATCGTCCACAAAGAATTTCCAACTTTTGGGTGTGGCTTCGCTTGCAGCTTGAGGATTTCCATTTCATCTTGAATGTCGTAGAATACTGATTGAGGAATTCTCCCCGGAGTCTTGAGATAGCCGGACTGGAGCATCCCCAATTGGATTGCAGAGAGTGAATTTTTTCCCAGACAATTCAGGTACCCATTTCCCGACCCCGGAGAGGATGAGGTGCTTGGTGGACCCAGAGCGGAATCGAACTAGCACCATGCTCATGATGACCAACATCACTGCCACTGTGCTATCCGCTCAGTGAGCAATAAATGGATGTAATAAAAAATAAATGTCACGAAGAAACTGAATTGCTGCTAAAATGCGATGATGACTTTTTTCACGGATTGAAGAATTATCTATACTCTGACTTATACCTACACCGATATTTCGGTCGATTAGAAAGTTGCATTCAAAGTCGTCATCGTCCTCGCCGAGAGGATTCAACAAGGCCTCAGCTACCTAAATATTAAGAAACCACACATAACAACAAATAATTAAAAATTTACAGTAAAGCAGTTTGTCCAACCTTCATCCAAGCAACGAAGAAGAGGAACTGTAGCATTGTCATGAATGGTACATAGATATCGATCTAAAATTATCAACACCTTTGAACTTCACCAGGACTGAGATGTTTTGTTACGGTATTGGGAGTATCTGATGAAAAGCAATAGGCGGCTTAGGGTTTTCGATTTATTGTAACCGTGAAAATCTAATTAGCCTAATGTGGTGATTATAACGACTCCGTCGAAAACCGTTACTAGTTAGGATAATCATTTATGAGTTCTTTGCTGATACTGGATTTTTTTTTGAAAATATGTTGTTACATTGCCAGAAATACTTGTAATTAATGGCCTCCAAGTCGACCAAGGGTGTTTTTCGTTAAATTTTGTGACTCTGTTGCAATGCTCTGCATTTTCCTGACGTTACGACGATCGAAAAAAAATCCATGATAGCTTCCACCAGCAGGGATTTAGCAGGCTGCAATGGCGAATTTAGAACGGGAAAAATTTCAGTGGGACTGTTACCTTACAATTTCTGTGCAACAGTTGGGCGCAGCTCTTATTTCTACGTTAAAATACAATGGGTATCCAGGTAACTATAGGCTACATTTCACATTTGTACAACGTCTCATAATAGGGGCACCACAGAGGCAGTGTTGTCATGCAAAGTCGTTAATCTACAGAATGATTACGGATGCTGAAGAGAAGTTCAACATCTGTAGTGAACTGTAGACCATCTTGAGTGTCGGCCACACTTGTTTACTTTTTAGAGAAGTCAGAGAAACTGCCACTACATCACTTCTCAGAATATTTCTACGAAGAACGCTGTAAAGGATATTACACTTAGAAGAAATTTCCACTGCCTTACCGTCGTTTCAGCTGGAGCTCCATCTCCAATAAGAGATTGTCGCGAAACGAGGCAAATAAGAAAGTAGGAGCGAACGGCGAGAAAAACAACCTGCAATGTATAAAAATCTATTTCTTACTTAATTATGTAATGTTCATGACCAGAACGACAAATTTATAAATGAATAGTAAAGAGTACATATGGATTAGCCATGGCGAGGTTCAAGGAAAGTCGGCCTTTGAAATATTGACTCGCTATATGTTAGTTGATAATGAGATCGACTTTTACAGGATGGACTGACTGGAGAAAGACAGCTTGTTATCGATGGGCAGTAACTGTCACCAACAACCGTCGTATATCAATGAGCGCTGGCGGGTGAGGTTGCCTCATTCGAACGGTGCTCCAGTGAAGAAGATCCGACTCGATGCAACGACGAAGACATCACATCGGAAAAATGGACGGCAGTGGACGAATCATCAGCTCTGAGAATGACGAGGACGTTGAATCGTTAGCCGAATAAACCTTTTTGCCAACCTTTTAACTTAACAATAAAGGGATACACATGCAGTATGGGTCTTCAAACGGCTCTCCGTCATGTGGAAAACTCCAGTTTGCTTACTCGAGAAGGAAGCACATGCTGAATCCCCATACGACGAACGAACTTCAACTACCTAACAAAACTAATCATGTTGTTGCCTAGAGGTTACAGTGGATTCAAGAAATGGAAACGGTGTCATTGCTGCGCTGCTCTACCTTTCACAGCAAACGTGGATGCCCATGTATGCATGTGGGCTTTATCCTATATGTGAATTGGGCCAAAACCTTGAGACAAAGTAAGTGATATGCAGGAAGATGCGGTCAGGGATTAACTGAATAGACAAACATGGTGTACATTCAATGGAGCACGATAAGATAACCATGCAGTTCCTCCAACACTCCCATATCTAGGTAGCGCGGAAAGAAATTTTTAGCCGCTATTACTTTGAAAAATAAAGGATAAAAATATTCTAAAACGCTCTGTGATATATTACGGTGTGCAAGACTGTCAAATGGTAGATTACCGACCTGAGGATAAGCTATTGGTATTGGTACCCAATCATAGTTACATAAAAGTGCAAGACTTGTACGAAAATCGAGGATTTCCTGCAATGACTTTATGTAGTGTGAAAGGATAGTAAAGGCAAAGATAGAATGAGTTAAACATATATGTATACCTTGAGCAAGAAGTTCAAACTAGGCGAGGATTCGATATAATTCTTCGAGTAGGCTTTCACTGCTACATTCAGAGCCCAGTTTATTGGAACCCAGTATCTGAACGAAACCTACTACAGAAAATGGAGTAATATGTAGGAGACGTATGGGATCTGAATTGCCTAGGGAGTCGATGGGTGGTAATACTGTCATACTGCCCCACAGTACGCCAACGGCTCAACCCACCCCCACCCCAAGTCTCTCGTAGTTGCTGGGCTTGGGAAATTGGTACCGAGCTTGTCCGGGAAAGGTCTATTCTTCTAGTTCACATAGAAATGCGTTAGCTCGAACAACCTACCATTCCAGGAATCGTCTCCACTGGCATTCAAACTATTGTCATGAAGACGAAAACATCTTCAAGCGTTGCTGAAGTTGCACGCAAAAACGCCCAATGATTCTTCGTAGAAGGCAGATGCGAGGAAATGAATGAGTAAAAAGCAGCAAAAAGTGATAGGATCCGCAGGGTGTAATATATGTGATATCTAGTTATGTAGTAGTAGTCAAAAATCATGCGCAAAGTAAAAAAAAATATAAGGCTGAGAAAGCGACAACACGTTCGCCAAGAATTTCGTCTACGAAAAAGCCAATGTCCGGAACTCTGTTTAAAGGTCAAAAAATTTCATGCAATATTGGCAAACTTTCATTCCATCTAAAAAAGCCGACACTAGCTTTTAGTGTTGACATTAAAACGCCTTTCTGATTCTGAACTAATTCTAAAATAAAAGCTAAAATTGGTCCATCGAGAAAGAATCCGGTGACTCGTAGATTTGAGTCCACCTCTACGTTGACATATGTTGAGGCAAGCAACTTTTGAGAGGCAACAAAATCTCGGCGTGCTTCGGAGATCATTTGCAGAAGGTGATAACATCAAGTGAACAATATGCTACAGAAAGAGCTTCGTACTTTATACTTAAAACTTCAATTCTTCTTAAGCATTGACTTCTAAGCTCATTTTCAAGCCTACATATGTGCCCACTTTGTCGCTTCTTAGATGTACGTGAGCCAAAAATCGACGTAAGGAAAAGAAAATCATTCTGGTCCATGTCACAGGTTGTTATGAAATGTAGGTGTCAGAGTTCTCTCTGTGGGATCGTCCGTTTCCCTTCCCCACTGTGTCAGCTCACAGGGTATCGTAACATCACGCTTGTCCCCCAATGGGTTCCAAAAATCTGTGTCACGAGTATCGTGAACTGCTTACTCAACGACTAGCTAAGCAAACGAAGCCAAATTAGACGCATCATGTGACGATTCGAATAGTGATTCACAAGAAAAATTTGTTGTCCTAGGATTCAACGCCAAGAAGGAAGGCCATCGAGTGAGACTGCAGAACCAAAAACTGAGGAGTTTAAAGTGGGAGATGAAACAAGAAAAAAAATCGTACTGTTCATATACTAAGTATATCTTTTTGGATGACAATCCGCTGTTAAGCAAGAAAGAATGTAGTTGATGGACAGGGGTATCGAAGGACCTACCTATAGGCTGAAATTGTTCTCATCCTTTCAAGAAAAACTAGACTCTTTTTGACACTTTTTCATACGATCATTCGATTCAAACACAATTTGGCAAGGTACTTTTCCTGCCAACCGGAAGATGGAATTAGATGACAAATCGTGTATGGGAGAAACATTTGGAGTAAAATCGTTTTCCTAATTGCTGGCATACAGAAGAACAGTGATCGAATCACTAAGAAATTATGAATTGTTGTAGCATTAAAATTCAGTCCCATCCGGCGAAACCTTCTGTGTCCTACTGCTTTGAGCCTTTCTGAAAAGCGTAGTGACTTATGTGCACTAACGGCTCCAGATTTCGACAATTCATAAAAACTTCCGTTTTTCTAATCACTTAGTTTTGTTACGAATTTCACTATGAAGGTTCTATAGTAAAACTCACTTGTTGTACGAACATGGAACATTTTCAAGCATTTGCATCTCATGTTCCATCATAAAACCTAAAGTAAAATGCAGAATCAGAAGAGCACGAAGCAAAATTCTGAGAAGAAAAGATGAAATTTTATGTGGCGAAATAATTTGGGGAATAATCTGCACTAAATTCTAGGCATATAGCAATGCAAAGTGAATGGTGTGCAAAGATGCTTGTGCTGTTTGTCCACAAGCTCGTTGACAGCTTCGAGCGGGACGAGTTAAGCCCTCAGGCCAACCAAGCCACACTACACTTCAGGTTTATCGACGAGTTGACAAGAGATTGTCGCCAAGTTTTGTTATCGCTAAGGTTTCGGCGGTTTCGTCTTCCTAAAAGCCACGATGATTCGAGTCGGGTGTTCAGACTAGTTAGTTTTTCTCATGATGTGGGTCTCCTTCATGATCACTTCGAGTTGAAGACAGTAAAGTGAAGCACCTCGCAAATTTCAACTCGATTCATCGTGGATTTGAAACAGGCGATATCGCCGGTTTATAAACATTTACAACAGCTTCGTGTAACATAATCAATAAACCAGAATACTGATTAATCATTCCATGGTTCAGCGAAATTCGGAATTGAAAGTGTGCAAAACTGTCCTTCTACGTGAAATACAACCGCAATGGTGCTGAGATATTTCCAGAACTCTAGACTGCAGGTCTGCGACGGGATCGAACACGCTGTTACCCTCTCCGGTGGCGAACGCGCTCACCACCACACCATGGGAGGTCCTTCCTTCCTCACCGCAGATGCCTACGGTTTGGAGTTTTGCAAGTATCTCACCACTATTGTGGTTGTATTCCACACAATACCCTGCAGTGAAAAATTGTAGCAGGTAGTAAATAAAAAGTCGACACTGTTCTTTTACAATGTTCACTTTTTATTTACTGTCTACCACAATTTTTTCCTTTCTGTTCTTGTAATTATCCATCAAAGAAACCGATTTTAATTTCACTAAACTCCATGTAGTTAGAAGCGATTTGAAGTGATCTAGGACAAGGAAAAAGATTGCTTCCTAAGCTTGTACAAGGCTTGATTTCTGCGATGGTTCTCTGCATGATGAGGAGCGAAAAACATTTAAAGATGATTAGCAGAACGTTTGTGAAAGTTGTTCATAGAAGTAATCGTTCACCTGCTGCTACAATCGTCGACATATCAGGAAATCGCCGCCGTACTTGGATAGAAATATCACGATACGTTAAAATCTATAAAGGAAACTTCACCTAATCGTTACGAATGCAATAGTTACCTCATAAGACCATCAATAAACAAGCAAAACTTGACGCTTCGTAAATATTCTTGACAAACACCGTCTCATGTGGGAGTGGACTTTCTTAAGGAATGATCTGGCGTGACGTCTTCACTTTCCTACGATATCTAACTGACCAACCTGACTAAGTATCATATAGCGGGTTATCGATCGACGCATAAGCCTAGCATCTTCTTCATTACTTTCACTTTTCAGCAGAGCCGATAGTGTTAAAGCACTGCTGAAAACATACATATCGCAATTCAGAGCCCTTTTTTCCAAGTGCTCTTATTATATAGGAACTAATCGCAACCGCAGTCAATATCTTAATCATCCTAACCGTTCATGCCAGTGATACTTTTGAAAAATTTTCTAGTTTATCGCTGCCATGGTTAATTGTTTCACCGTTGAAGGTTACTTCATTGCTTATTCATTCAGTAATTTTTCCATTAGTGGTTTACTGGGTAATTACTATACGTTTGGTTTTAGATGTAATGCTAAGCAGGGGCTTCACTACCTTAGGAAGCCATCCAAGTGGTGAACGAGTTGTACAGTTCTATCTGGAAGCCCAGAAAGAAGGATAATCAGAAGAAGGGAACTATACTGTTGATTCACAAATCACGGCGACTAGCTAAGATAAGAGACAAGGGGATGAGATTCTATGGCAAATTCGACGCTTTATGTAGAAGGAAGCCATACCCCGAAGTCACAAATGAAGAATTAGCCTGAATTCCAGATGGTTGTTCGTTCTTACAATGATAAATAAAGGATAAAGCTCTTGGAGTTGAACAATCCTTAGGAATGTGCAATACATTCGACTTCACTAAGCATCATTGAAAATGACTGAATGCATATCTGCCGTTGACAATGACTCGCGGTGATATACCGATGTATCGAGCCAGTGCTGCTATCCTCCCAGACAAGTCTGGTACCAGTTTGCCTACTCCGCAGGGATGGAGGGCTTGGCGGGCCTGGTGCGCAGGGTCCGATCACATGCGTATTGCAGGGTGCCTCGGACCACTGTACTACACGCGCCTCCGCTCCCCTCCATACCTTTGACGTCGGGAAATTGGTATTGCACTTATCTGGGAAGATAAACGCCGACTTTGATATGTGCCTTATTTCATTGATAAGCGAACACGAGGTTGTTTCCAAACGCTTATTCCTGTAGCGCTTCGACGTCTTTGTTCTTCTCAGAGACTATAATCCGAGATCTGGCATAGGTAGGTTTCCGGAAGCAATTCGTCGCATAGGCGAAATACGCATCGAATCACATTTATGTTCGTGAGAATAGGGCCAAATGCACCGCTCACTTCTTATATATTGATCATCATTGAAAGCTCTACCGTTTTATTTTTCCTTTAGTAAGATTGTTATCAACAGAAAGATTTCTTGCTGTGAAATGATCACCGCTTCTTTTTCTGAGGACAAAACCATCTTGAGCACCCCGTCATTGTTTCTACAAACCAAAGTCGACTATTGTTAACTCATTTGACAAAAAAAAGGTAACCGTACTTTTCAATCCATCCCATATTGTTGAAGATTTTCGTCCATCGATCGGCGATCACATTCACAAAAAAGGCGAGCATAAACGTCAGTGGTATATAGTCGAGCTTTCCATCACAATAGAAGGCGATCTTTTCAAATTTTCTAAATTTCTAAAGTTTTAATCGCCCAAAATCTTTTTGTAGTTTGGAATTTACCAAATAGTAAGTTCAAAACGGCGTAGGGACAACGATGTTTGTTTAAGTTGTAAATCTACAGGATGATGAAAAAATCGATAAGTCGATAACGAAAATGTGGACCCACCTTTGCTGATAAGAGTTTAAAACATAGCGGTATATAGCAAATACAGTATAATAACTAACAGTCCATATGCCGAATTCTGTTTTCACAGATTTCCATATGGATCCGCGCCATCGTAGGAGTAACTTTAGATAGGTGGTCGACGAAACCGACGAGACATCAAGGTTGTATGAGATCGTCATATTTCAGTGAGCCCTAGGATAAAAACAGGTGAATAACTGGATGGTGTAGGAAAAATTATTAAAGAATAATAATTCGCGAACAAAGCCCAGTAAGATTAAAGTTAAGAAATCTCATTAGAGTCGTTTTTAAGAGTATATGGCGCTGAGCACTAGTTTTCGACTAGTGCAAAGGTTTCTAAGCACATTCATAAATATCTAGTTGCTTGGATATCTAAATGTCAACCCTTTTTAAAAAATTGCTCATTCGCAAGCAAAATTTCTATATAGCTGGTGGTTGCTACTTGAGAAAGGTTCACTTATTTCAGCAATCACAAGATTACCACATCACAACTTTCAGGTCTACACTTTCCACTACAGGCACTAGTCGGTCTTTGAAATAGGAGCGAGTCCTGTAGTATGAGATTTTTTCCAAGATGATGGTGAATACTAGCATGAGTTTACTTCTAGTTGGTGCTTTGGACAGAAATAATGAAGTTCTTCCTAACCTATGTGAGAGTGGTGATTTCGCATCGTTATATTCCGCTATGCTCACTTTCAATAAGAATTCATCGCTTTGTCAATCTACCTCCCGCTCTTTCTTTCTCTTTCTCTCTTTCTCTTTGTCTTTTCGTTTCATCATCGGCATTGTTGCTGGCTTCGCATTTGCGAACAGTTTTTAGAGTTTTCATTGTTTGTATCATTCATTGAATACTACTGAAATAATACGCTATGAATCACCTAGAATACCGACAACTTCAGAACGATTCCAATCAAAGCAATACAAACTAGCATGCGCTGGAAGAATGATTCAGAAGAACTATTAAAGGAGAAGGAACAATTAAGTTATTGCCTAAGTATTTCCATAGTTCGATGTGACATGGCTCCGACGGTATTTGGACTGGTTACGGTAGTGAATGCATAGAATAATTCTTCGTATTCTTATTTAGCAAACGCGAGGAGCTATTTTATTCTTTATTCAAGAACAAGCTGACGTTTCGGCGGATTTCGCCTTCCTCAGAGCCTGGGAAGGTCAGGTTGACAGCAATCTATTCGGCCGAGCACCTCCATAACCAAACAAAGAAAACGTTAAACCGTGATTTCAATCACATTAAACACAGCTTTGCAAACTCACAGCCTTCTATCAGTCTTCCACTGAGTATGACGCGTGAAGACCAACCACACAGAATTCACATGGAACTCTAATGTGCCCCACCCATCAGAATAACAGTCTTGTATACTGCCCAATATCACGCGTGATAATGAGGCATTCTTCCCTGCGGTTCATTTTCGGATTTCTGGACTTAATCCAGGACACCTTAAGAGTTTTGTTCTCGATTCCTGTGCGAGGATCGTGACACGTACTTTAAAGTGCTCCCCGTTGTGTCTCTGGATCCTAAGCGTGCCTGATGGGGTATTTGGTTTACGTTTACCGACTAGGTATTCTTTTATGCGGACACAGAGTGGTCTACCCATTTCGCCGATGTATTCGTCTCCACACTTCATGCAGGAGATCAGATAAACAGTACCCGAGCTCTTGCAATCACCGTCTCTACCATTAGGGCAAATTATGCAATTTTGCGTAGCACATGGACAGTTATATAGGCGCTTACGAACTAGTTGGCGCCTAAGAGTACTCGGTGGCATTTCAACTACGTTTACCGAATTCTCTAAACCCACCCTTCTTAAGTTCATCTCAAATGATGTAAGTGCAGCTATAGAACTTAAGTCTTAAGTTCTATAGCTGCACTTACATCATTTGAGATGAAGCGTAGGATAAACGGGACCTCTAGTTACCGTTTGGAAGCTTCCGATTTCCCCTACACCTATCCCGAGCTACAGCTTCGTAGCCATTGCAAATGGCTATTTGCCGCGCCAAGTTCCGGGACTCCTCCCTATGTTGTCTTCCTATGCACACGCTGGTAGCTGTTCGAAACATGTTTCTTGCAAGCGCTCTTTTCGTGTGATAGGGGTGAGGACAGAGGTAATGTACCAAGATGTTTTTACTACTTGGCTTTCGGTACAATATCGTAATGTAGCCATTTTCTGATAGGTTAATTTGGACGTTCAGGAATGGAAGCCATTTTTCTTTCGGTTTCTCTCGGGTGAACTGGATATACTCTGACTGTTCGTTCAACAACTCGAAACATTTGTCCATTTCCTCTTGTGTTGAGCAAAAGACAAAACAGTCACCTATATGTCTACAGTGGAGTAGCGCCCCGAGATCGGTCACTGGTGCTTCCACCTTAGACATAAACGCAGTGGCAAAACTTGGAGCCAGTTTTGTCATCTGCTCCACACAAGATGAGATGGACAAATGCTTTAAGTTATTGAATGAACAGTCAGAGTACATAAACACCCGTGAGAAACCGAAAGAAAACTGGCTTCCATTTTTAAACCTTCAAATTAACCTATCCGAGAACGGCTACAACACAAAATGGTATCGAAAGCCAAGCAGTAAGAATATAGTGGTTCACTACCGCTCCTCTCACCCCTCACACATTAAAAGAGCACTTATAAGAAACATGTTTCGAACCGCCGCCAGCGTGTGCACAGGTAGAGAGCAGAGGGAAGAATCCTCGAAAATGGTGCGGCAAATAGCCATTTCAAATGGTTACGAAACTGTAGCTTCTCAGGATAGGCATCGAGGAAATCCCACGCCCTAGAGCGATAATTCTAGCGAAAACAAGGCTCCGTTCCTGTTGCCCTTTATTTCAAACGAAATAAGTGCAGCTATAAAACGCTGCTTAATAAGGGCCGGTCTAGAGAATTCCGTAAGAGTGATAGAAATATCGGACACTCTAAGACGCCAGCTAGTTCGCAACCGCCTATATGACCGTCTATGTATAACGAAAAACTGCATAATTTGCCCAAATGGTAGAGACGGTGATTGCATGAGTTCGGGTACAGTCTATCTGATCTCTTGTAAAGCGTGCGGGCACGAATATGTTGGCGAAACGGGTAGACCGCTCTGCGTCCGCATAAAAGAACACCTAGTCGGTAAATCTAAACTAAAACACAATACTCCACTAGGCGCGCATAGGATGCAAGAACACAACGGAGNCTCGAAAATGGTGCGGCAAATAGCCATTTCAAATGGTTACGAAACTGTAGCTTCTCAGGATAGGCATCGAGGAAATCCCACGCCCTAGAGCGATAATTCTAGCGAAAACAAGGCTCCGTTCCTGTTGCCCTTTATTTCAAACGAAATAAGTGCAGCTATAAAACGCTGCTTAATAAGGGCCGGTCTAGAGAATTCCGTAAGAGTGATAGAAATATCGGACACTCTAAGACGCCAGCTAGTTCGCAACCGCCTATATGACCGTCTATGTATAACGAAAAACTGCATAATTTGCCCAAATGGTAGAGACGGTGATTGCATGAGTTCGGGTACAGTCTATCTGATCTCTTGTAAAGCGTGCGGGCACGAATATGTTGGCGAAACGGGTAGACCGCTCTGCGTCCGCATAAAAGAACACCTAGTCGGTAAATCTAAACTAAAACACAATACTCCACTAGGCGCGCATAGGATGCAAGAACACAACGGAGAAGATTTTGAGGTAGGAGTCACTATCCTTACGCAGGAATCGAAAACATCAGCGCGAAAAACTCTTGAAGCGTTTTGGATCAATGCCAAAAATTCAAAAATGAACCGCAAGGAGGAGTGACTTGTCATCACGCGTGGCCTAGCGCCATACCTCGGGCTGATCCAATGACCTGACATGGACCCAGTTATCGACCATGTATTACTCTGTGCGGCGGCTATCCACCAACTAACTTAAATACTTACAACAAATAAACGGTAGGTGTTTGAATGAAGCTGTTTCTTATGCGAATGCAAATCGATTTGTCAAGTCTTACCTGCTGGGGTTATGAAAGTGTTTGGCTGAGTAGATCACACCTCAATTTGACCTTTCCAGGCTCTGAAGAAGACGAAACCGCCGAAACGTCAGCAATTGTGTTCTAATAAATTCTATATTAACAACCTCGTGTCTGCTTATTGAAGAAAAACATTGAATTATCAATTAATGCCGAGGTTAACAGAAAGTCGGTCTTGGGAGTCTTTGTTCCGTTGCCAACTCTCTTATTTGAGTCAGGACCATCTGAAGATTGAGCAGCTCAAGCATTCTTTTAAGAGTGCCATCAGCTGCTCTATCTTGAAGCCATACATGTTTATTTCTCCTTCGTGTTGTACAAGGAGTTCGCATATGAATTGCATTGCTGAGTCATTCGACACGTCTGTATAAAGGGCGGTAACGTCGAAGGACTCCATCACGTACGCGCTGTTGGGCCGCGCAGTACGTAGACGATCCAGAAACATCTGGGTATTCGTAAGATGGGCTGAAATGTGTTTCAACAACTGGTTAATTATTAGGGTTAAAAACCATGTTATCCTGTCAGTTGGCCCGTCTACACAGCTAATGATAGGTCTAACCTTAAATAGTGATGGATCGATAGACGCAAGATCATCGCTGGATACTAACTTATGAGTTTTTATAAGTAAGTACAAGACGGGGCATGTTGGTAAGGCAACTTTAAGTTGAGAGATAACTGATGGTTTCAAACCAGCAGCCCTTGCCATTTTGGCCCATTCGTGGTTTAGTTTTCGGTATTTACTTTTGAATTCCTCCTCAGATGATGGGCGATAAAGCGAAGCATCTTCAAGATGGTTTTTCGTTATCTCCATATCTTACTGATGAGGAATTACGACAAACTCTCCACCCTTATCACTAACGGAAAGTCTTATGGTTTTCAACCTTATCAGCTCTCGTACCTCTCGCATACCACGTTTTTGCACTGGAGTGAGGTTGGAGCTGTATCTTTTCGCGCGATAGTGATTAAGGACTTTGAGAGTTTCATTCGCAAACATCCGAAATTTAACATCAACTTCATTATTAGGCTCTTGTTGTCTAAAGAACGGCTGAGGAAATAGTACTATTGGTAGGACCCCTACTTGGTGTTGTTAGCACCTATTTTGCGTTTCATCTCTAGCATAGGATAGTACTTAAAAATTAACACGCGCCCTAATTGGATCAAATCGAAATAGAAATGCTTTTAGAAGCATAAAATATTTTCGTATATTCGCCGTGAAATCTATAGCGGCAGGCTTTTAAATATTCATGAGAGAATTCGAAAAACTGCTCGCTTATCACCATTTTTTCTCTGTTATGCGTCAGAGATCTTTTAAGCAACCTCCAAAGCCGTGAGGGCTCTAAGAATAGATCCATATAAACTGTCCTTCATTGTCTGGATATGCTTTCAAAGAAGAGTTAATTGTGGGCAGCATGACTGACGAGAGTGAAAGTGAATCGTTAGAGAACGCTCGTGTTCTTTCAGTATTCAGTTGATATCCCTAGTGAAACAAACGAATTTAATGAAGGGTTTCGCCTATATCACGTGTAGCCCCGCTGATTGTCGAGTGAAATTTTCTGTTTTTCCCTGTCGCGTGCAAGAGTAGCTCAATGGGCTCCGCTCGCTCTAGGGACTCGTTGAACGTCATATCTTTTTCCTAGGCTCTTCCTACTTCTATTCCAAGTTAATGTTACATGAGAGTACTAATCAAAAAAGAACAAAAGTATTAACGTAAATGGAAAAACTTTTAATTGTAAATATTTATGTAGGTGGCCAGCAGCTAAGGAGGGTGCTATGATCTCAGCAAAAAATCGGGCAATATTACACCTGTGATTTTCAATATAAACGTCAACAACTTATGTTTGAATTCACGAAAAAAGTTCTGAGCTCTAGACGCTCTACGACTCCCAACATATTTCCAGCTTTATAACAGCTCAAAATCACATACGCTGGATGAAACCTCCTAGTGGAATTGGGAAATTGGTCGAAACCCTCCTAACATTCAACTCTATTTCATGGTTTAAGTTAAAATACGAACGTGATTTGTGTAAACGTCATGGCGTGCATGGCCAGGAATCGAACTAGAAAAATGTGTGCTCTGCCTTATTCTATCGCAGTGCACTACACATAACAAAGCGCGATCTAAGAAACGTAAGGAAACAACAATACGAAGTCATGAATCATGTCAACATACGACTATCATCATCATCGTTACGGTACCATTCAATGTGCAACTTTTTGTGAAGGTTTACAGTCATGCACTTAGCTGATACGTGAGGAGAATGAGAAAGAATGAGGCAATCTTAAAGCTAACAGTATGTCCTTTATAGATTACATTATGGGCGGAGATGGTGTGCTATGAATACGCTCAACGAATCATCGGGAAGAAGAGCTTTCGAACAACAGATCGATAGTGAACATTTTCACTCAAGCAAAGTGTTACATTTTTAGGAGGAGCAATTTTGTTCTCCTAATGGGTGATGATTACTGATAAATCATATCGATTTCACAACGTTTTACCTTTTTATTTTCTGCCTACTACAAATTGCACGGCAGGGTACTAAGCGAAATGCAACCACGACGCTGCTGAGATAATTGCAAAACTCCGGACCACATGTGTCTGTGATGGGAAACGAACGCGCTATTGTCCTTTCTGGTGAGTAACGCGTTCACCACCACACCATGCGGGTCCTTCGTTTCGCCCGTCTCTCAGCTATTTCATATCGATTTCGTAACGATCGCTCTCCCTGACAGCTGTAATAGAAGGGATTCATTGTTGGCTAAAATTGAAAGTGATCTGGTGCTGTTCTATAACCATGTTTGTCTATGCTGTCAGATATCTTCAGGACGAGTAAAACGCACGAAACAAACGACTTTCTTCGTTATTAGGATGAGAATCTTCTTAGTGATGCTTCCGAAAGCGACAACCGGAGTTTGATAACGACGATCGTGGTTGCTAATTGCAATCATTATTGATGCAAATCATTAACCGTCAGCTTACAGGGACTATTGCCTTTGTAACACCTCCTCTAACAACTCCCATGGTGACATGGAATAAGTAGATCAAATAGGTGCTACATTTTCCTTCGCTACTCAAGCAACTAGACATCTGCTCCAACTGTTTACCCTATAAAGATTCTGAGATATGCGCAAAATTCTGAACTTTAATTGGGTTTCGAACCCGTGATTCCAGCGGCTTACGTGCTATACGCTGCACCAACCGAGGCCTTTGCTTTGACTTTCTCTTAACTAGTTTTTTTTACTCTAACGGTGCTATCCGCAGCCATGTGTCAATGTGAATGATCTGGATAGAATAAATCGACATTGAAACCAGTTAAACTGAATCTGTGGTCGCCAGGCTGGAAAGGTAAGAATATGCATAAATAAAAGTTAAAACATTGTGATTTTTCGCGTATTTAAATATATTTCCATCGGTTATCTCGGAGCGGCTGGTTCGATCGCACGCTTCAGGCTTACCAGGCCTTTATCCCTCCTCTGGGTTCGGCAAACTGGTATAGGATTTGTCTGTGAGGCTAAAAGCGCTGACTTGATATCACGGCAATTCATCAAATATCTTCTATAGGCCATATATGCATTCAAACACCTCATCGAAGCTTGGTTATGTACAATGATGCATGGAGTATCTTCCAAGGATTGACGAGAGACCCACGGTCACTTATCTAATTCTTAATAAGATGACAAGAATCACTGAGCATTAATTGTACAGCGATAACTTTTGAATAGATAAAACTTTTCTTGCAGCGCTATCTTAAGTCGAATTCTGTTCAAAAGTGAAAATATCACTCAGTTGGTTGAACACTATTTGTTAAAGCAAATCACCCAGCAAATGAAAAAATACTAGTCTAAACGTAGTGGCATATGTTTTCTAGGAAATTCATGAGTCATCATAAATCCAACAGTGTACAGCTTATCTCTTGCCAATCTCCTACTGTCGTCCACAGTATTCATTTACCACTCAACACACCCATTTTCTTTGGAGGCGTGTAGCGAAGTTGCTACCACACAGGCTAACCTGCATGCAATCGCTCCAGGGTTAGACTTGCCTGAAAGAACAGTACTGATTTAATACATCAGTAAACCACAACACCTCATTTTACAGGCTTAATATGTATTCAATGACTCTAACATGCCTCATGAATTTCTTTACATGTCGCATGCTAAAAGATTGATCAGTGGCGAAGGTTTCATGTTCTACGCTATAAATCTATTGTTTTACGAACTATTCATCCAGTAAAAAATGCTCTCTTATATTGCTTGCAATTCTGTATATCATCGAGTTGCTCAAGTTGCTTAAGCGGACACCGCACGCTAGTATGGTACAATCTATACATTCGTTCTTGTCGCCTTCCAGGGCCTTATGGTTAGTCCATATGGGAAAACTCAGACGATCGCACTCCTGCTAACCTTTTCCCACTAATGACAATCAGAAATTGGCCTTGAGTTTTTCGTGGGTGGTTGTTCCACAGCCTTGGTTTACATTTTGGTCGAGTGTATGATCACCGAGGTTTTCGAACTAATTCCGCATGGAAATACAAGACTGCTTATGTAATCGGGTGGCTTTAATGGAAAGACGAATCTCATTTCGTACAGTTCGATATTTGGTAACATTTACCACTAACAATAAAGTGTGCATCTACTGGATGATGGATAGACAGTAGTTTGTATAGCATTTCTGTATAGTTTGTAGTAGTTGTTAGTCACGTGGGTAGCTCAGTGGCAGAGATGCGCCCAGCAACATGTGTAAGGCCGTTGTTCGACCACACTCCCGCGCAATCAGGCCTATCAATCCGAAATCGGGTAATCGGTACTACATTTGTCCCGGAAAAGGTTCATTCTCAAAACGATGGTCACTATTCGTGGTGAAGACCAATAAATGCCCCAGCGTAGCTATCGCAAAACTCTTCGGTGGTCATATACTCGACCAGTACTCGGCTAAATTTATACGGAAGATTGCAGACCACCAAACAGGAACATCGTGGATGATGAATGTGAGGAAATGATGTCACTAAAAGAATTACTCGGATCCTCAAAATACGTGGTTTTGGATTCATGCAAAAATGAAAAAAAAAGAACGAGTAGTAACTAGCTGAAAAACAAGCTATGGAGCGATAAATGGATGTTTATTTATATGATCTTATAAACTGATCTTCTTTAGCTGATGCGAGGTTGGTATAGGTCTTCGTTGTCGTTGTTGTTGGTGTTGTTGGTCCATGGCTGACGTTTCGGCGATTTCGCCTTCCTCAGAGCCTGGACGTATTTTATATCAGAATACTTAATTCGGTGGACAAAAGGCTAAAGTATTAATGAAGACTAAACTTTTAAATAAACGCCATATTGAACAGAAAGGCTACTCACCGTGATGTTACGAGTGGGACTGGCCAACGCGTTGCTCTCGTGGGGTTGCGAGCAAGACACACGCCAGGGTCAAAATATCATTTTGAAATAGGACACCAGGTCACGTGTGATAGCGAGGCATTCGTCTTTCCGATTCATCTTTGGATTTTTGAAATTCATCCAAAACGCCTCAAGAGTTTTGTGCGTTGATGTTTTCGATTCCTGCGCTAGGATCCGCACATTCACTTCAAAATCATCGCCGTTGTGCTTTTGTGCCCTATGCGTACCTAGAGCGGTGTTTAAACGGATTTTAGCTCTTCCATCTAGATGTTCTTTTATGCGGACACAAAGTGGTCTACCCGTTTCTCCAATATATTCCTCGCCGCATGCGTTACATGAGATCGAGTATATTATACCTGAACTCATGTAATCCCCATCTACCCATTAGGACAGATCATACAGTTTACTGAGCTGCACAAACGATGATAGAGGCGGTTGCGAACTAAATGAAAGTGTAGGGTATTGGGTTAGTTCTAGAGTGTCACATACTCTATCCACTGCACCACTGAGGGCCTTCGCTTTGCACTTCTCTCAGCCAGTTTGTTACACCGACGGTGCCATCAGCAGTCACCCGTCTATGGGACTAATTTGGAAAACGCAAATCGGCATTAAACCCAGTAGAGTTGGGGTCCTAGTCGAAATGACAATGCATAACTTTTTATTTACTGCCCAGTTTTATATTGCCCTTTATTTTTTCAAGGCATGATATTACGTGAACGGATACTAACATGTTAGTTTCAAGATCAAACCAGAGAACACTAATATTTCGTTACTGAAGACCCTACAATCAGTGAGCTTGAAAGAACAATTTCACTTAAAGGTTTGTTGAAACGGGAAAATTTTTGAAAATTTTGTCAGAATCAAATTTGCCGATATAGTTATTTATATGATCGATCTCGTCATCGACCAACAACACCAACAGCAACGACAACAACAACGACATCGAAGACCTGTGCCAACCTCGTATCAGCTAAAGAAGATCAGTTTATAAGATCATGTAAGTAAATGTATCAACGATATACCGTGGTTTTAACAAAGTCGGTGTTTTGAGTTATCAAGCGATAATTGGATGGTTTTCCATAGCTATGGTCTTTTCTCCATCCGCCAATGTTTTGTGGACCAAATTCTATTTAATCAATAAGCTAACAAGGGTATTTGTATGAAAGATTAGGAAGCCTCCACATTGATACGAAAAAGTAGTGAAAATGATTAATACGACTTTACGGGTTAAATACACTTCGTGTACAATTTACGAAGACCGTAACAGACTGAATGGAGATTGATAATGAGCCTAATCCGCACTTACAGATTGAGCTAACGATTAAAATTATTCCGAAACCCGTTAGTTAGTCAATATGATTCTGTTAGAATCGGCTTCATCTGTGCAAATATCAGCTTATCAAAATTTCAGTTCAATCGATAACCATCGAATAAACTAGTCTAAAGAGCTTAACAAATGGGATTCAAGGAATTACGAAGGAAAAGCATTTAAACAACTTTAAAATGCTGTAAAAATCAACACCTTCAAAACGAGTGATGTTCTCAACCCCTTCAAAACGAGTGATGTTCCATGGTGACAAGTTCCATAACGAAGCAATAAAGAGTCACAAAACTGAAATATTCAAAAAGTCATAAAAATGGGAAATATTACGAGAAGTGAGAATTTGGAAACACCGTTCCACCATCACCCGTAGAGAGCATATCCACTTTTCAAAGACATTATTTTTCTAAGAAGCTATAAGGGAGTAGGGCTTAAGCGAGTGAATGATAACAAGGACAATTCAAGATATTTGAGGAAAACTACGACTAAGTTTCTCTTTCTACTGCAGCTCATTTAATTAGCTTTTTTTTCTTTCATTAATGTTAAGTGTTTACCGCACTGTTTCGGTACTTGCAAGACCCGCAGTCTTCACCACGACGGTTCGATGATCACAGGCATGTTACCAGTTGAGAATAGTCTTTTCTTGGTGAGCGACGTGGTTTTTCAAGTGTTCTCCAGTTCGCTTTTGATCACATAAACTGAGACCGATTCGAAAACATTAACGATTGACCCGCGGATCTGCGTGGTGTGGTGGTGAACGCGCTACTCTCCGGAAAGGACAATTGCACGTTCGTTCTCCACCGCATACACCTGCATTCCGGAGTTTTGCAAATATCTCAACATCATTGAAGTTATATTAACGATTGAGGTTGAATAAAAAACAAGAACACTTCTCGTCAGTAGTTACCGGATTCCGCCACAACATACAAGCAAAAGTAGAATAGAAAATCCTTCTACAAGTACTAAGTTGATATTGTAGAAGAGCAGACACTCACCAATGTTGAGACAAATTCATGAGAACGGATAATGTCGTATATTGAGCTGGAATAGAAAGGATGAGCAATCATAAAAACCACTGAACTGAAAAAACAATAATTATTTGCTTGTTGTTAGCTTAAATATTTGTTTATTCGGTTATTTTATGTACCGGAACATCTACAGTATGACCTTAGCAAACAAGTCGAAAAAAATCGTGAACGAGATCGATCTATTAGTTCGACATCGTCGCCAGAGATACAAAATCCTAGCGAAAAGCAGATGTTTCAATTTTGTGAGGTACTTGGTATTGCATCCTTTTTCAGAGGATCTTACCAGTTCAATTACACCACTTTCGTCGCTCGTACCTTGGCTACTTTAGAAAAACGGAAAAAAAAGCTGTTTATTGGGCTCACGTTTCGACGACTTCATCTTCATCATAGCCGATGATCTGAGTCAATGGCCCTTAATGAAGACGAAATCGTCGGAAGGTTACCTGAATAAACAGCTTTATCAACGTCATGTAAGCTCAGCAGTATAAACGCATGTTGATCATTTGACTACCGAGGTAAAATGGCGGTCGGTTGCAAAAGACAAATGCTACGTGGTATTAACTGAGGAGATGTGACGGTAGCAAAAAAATTTTTTCCTCGCATCATTTTCACTAAATGACGTCATATTTAAAACAGTGGACACGGTGATGAAGAGAAAACAACGGAAACAAAAACCACAGTAACGACAACAACAACAACAACAACAACAGCAACAACAATGGCAAGAACAACAGTGAATCCATCAAACACGAGAAAACTAAGGTATAATGCTGTTCGTCTCATTGTCTATGTCAATTAATCTGCAATCTGAGAACTACGTATAGAAATAGTAACCACGTCTTCAGTACCGCAGGAACTCTGAGGCAAAATGGTGGATAAGGAATAAATGTAGCCAAAAGTGGACAAGAAACGAAAATTGTGGTCCCATATAGCCATGATGATTACCTTTGTGGGACCGTCTATCCAGAAGACCACAGTGCACAAATGTACACAGCTTTAAAAGCTGTGTTATAAAAAACCTTTCTAACTTGCTATACAAAGGCTGGTTTTCATCATTTCAAAGCGGATGGTTTGCTTTTGATTGCTGGCACAAAGAACAATTCAATCGGCATAGTCATTCATTGAAATGAGTGGAAACTGTCACAAAATATTCACACAAAACATCAAAAAACCATCCACATGTAGTTACAATATCAATCGATAGTTTAGAGGTAACTCATGTTTAAGTGTTGCGCATCCCACCCAACAATGAGCATTTAAGAAGTTTCTCCTCCTACGTCGACTGTAAAGTTGATTTCAAAAACAAGATGCGCTAGCCGTTTTTTACTTTTTCTATCATTCTTCTTAATCAATAATGTTGTTAATTGAAAACGAAGATGTCTGCGGTGGGGAACGAGCGTGCTATTACCCTTTCCGGGACTAACTACATTCACCACCACACCATGCGCGTCGTTGGTTTCGCCTGTCTCTCAGCTAGTTCCATCGATCAGCGCCATCAGATATCAACCGCCAACGGGATTGATCTGAGGAGCCCACATCGGCATTGAACTCATTTAAGCTGAGCTGAGGTTGTTTCACATGTAATGCCCTGCCATTAAAATTATAATAGGTAGTTAATAAACGGTTAACATTGTGATTTCGACTACAGCATCAGTTTAACTAGGTTCGTTGCCGATTTGGGCTCCTTAGATGAATCCCGTTGACGGGTGATTGTTGATGGCGCTGATCGATAGAACTAACTGGGAGACAGGCGAAACGAAGGACCCGCATGGTGTGGTAGTGAACGCCTTAGTACCCGCAAAGGGTAATAGCGCGTTCACAAGCGTGAACACCTCCAGTTCGGAGTTTCGCAAATATCTCAGCACCATTGTGGTTGTTTCACATGTAATACCTTGCCACGAAAAATTATAATAGGCAGTAAATAAAAGGTTAACATTAAAAAGAAGGCTTTTTTAAAAAACGGAACAGATAAAATAAGTTCCCAAGATCGACTTTCTCTTAACCTCGGCATTGGAATATGAATGTGTCGTTTTCTTGCTCAGCAATCGCGAGGTACCTCGCGATTGCTGAGCAAGAAAACGACACAGATAAAATAAGTCTCTAGGCGTCATGCGCCGTGCATTCGACTTCATCAAGTATCGTTTGAAGGTGATTGAATGCATATCTGGCGTTTACAATGACTCGCAGTGGCTTACCGATGATGTACCGAGCCAGTGCTGCTATTCTCCTAGTCAAGTTTGGTATCAATTTGCCCACCCCGGATGGATGGAAGGCGTAGTGAGCCAGGGTGCGGGGATCTATTCCCTGTGCGTAATCGCAGGACTCCTTCGATCACTACGCTGCACACACTCTTAAACGGTGAAAGGAAACAGATATGTTATAAATTATGCCATCGACGTGATGTGGAACAATTTGGACAATGTATTTTACAGTATATATATATATATATATATATATATATATATGAACCATTTGGTGTATAATTTCTAAAAAACAATTTCGAATGCTGAGTTCGTGTTTTATGTAGTCAAGACCACTCAAGCAAGCGATAAGAAAATCAAAGATGGCCCTTCACGTAGCAATTCCTATGACCGACTTTCTTTTAACTTCGGCGTTGATTGATAATTCGATGTTTTTCTTCAATAAGCAGATACGAGGTTGCTAGGATTTGCTAGGATTTATTAGGATACAATAGCTGACGTTTCGGCGTTTTTTTTTTTGATAGCCGTACGACTTTCACTATATATCTTTTAAATGGTACTGACTGATTTTGTGGAATAACGATAGGCACGTAAGGGTAGAAAATTCTCATAACAATTCTTGACCACTATGGCTGATTTGTCGCTAATTTGCGAATGACACATTGCTAGAACTAAATTTCTATAAGAACTATCTCAAATCCTATCTCAGTATGAACGAATACGCTAAAAAATGGGGCATCGATTGCAGACATCACTTCGGCAAAACGAAGAGACTGAAGAGGAGATCCGACGTTGACGTTTACATTTAATGCTTATTTATGATGCCATTATCACTATTTCAGCAGTTATTATTATTAAACAAAGAATAAAGAAATAAGGCTCTTGACGTTGTTCAATCCCTGAGAGATGCACCATACATTCGACTTCATTAAGCACTGTTGGAGGTGATTGAATGCATGTTTGGCCCTTAAAATGAATCGCGGTAGCCTACCGATGCGTCGAGCCAGCTTTGCTATCCTCCTAGGCAAGTGGACACCTCCGACCACTGCGCCACACGCGTCCATTTGTTATTATACTAATGATACCTCGAGCGAGAAGGTAGCTGATGAAATACCGTTTGTATCTGTAGCAGTATTGGTTTGCTTTTACTCCAACTGAGCTTCCAGAAATATTAACGCATTCCTAGCTTAGGTGATCATAGTAATAAACCCATATTGCATAGTAGTTGGAAGCCTATGAGTGT
This sequence comes from Angiostrongylus costaricensis, assembly GCA_900624975.1. Lineage (NCBI taxonomy): Eukaryota > Metazoa > Nematoda > Chromadorea > Rhabditida > Metastrongylidae > Angiostrongylus > Angiostrongylus costaricensis. Next base: position 30,269 of record UYYA01003966.1, on the reverse strand, counting down.
TCTCACTCACAATGAGAAGATAAACCATTACAAGATTATTACTATACTCTTGTGTCATTACCACAGTTTAAATCCATTCGTAAACAACTACGTTTTCAGTAATTTTAAGAAGAACAAATTGCTTAGCAACTTTCGATCTAATGCTTCCAGTTTCTCACTAAATCCTCCCCGCTTTTCCAAATGGCTTGTCCTCATAGACTTCTTGCACCCCAGCACTTCTGCTTTTATTTGGCTGCCTTCTACTTATCTTTCATGAAAATTTTCGGATTTGTGTGTAGACTCGGTTGTTGTTTGGGCACTTTGTTTCCACGAAAATGGTTGAATATTGGTTGAACTATTCCTACCCGAAATGCCCTACTACGGCATCCTTAGGTTTTTCACCATAGACGATCACCTTGTCAGATCGAATTGAACTTTTCTTCGGAGAGGTTTCATAACAATTTTTCATCAACCAAAGTCCTTTATGTCGTCTTCAAGCCGAGTAACAACGAAACCGCAACGAGTGTAGAATGTAGGTAAGGAAGAAAGCTATACATAAAGAAAGCAATACAGCAGGCATAAATAATAAATATAACTGAATAGTTCTATGGAATGAAAAAAAAGAAAAGACCAGAATAAAGACCAACTATAGAAGTGTATAGGAAGCTGTATCCAACATAATAAAAAAATGCTTCCGATTTCCAAGTTTGTTTCCAATTCTCCATTTTCCGTTTAGTTAAATGAACAATCAGACATAATTTTCTCTTTGAGAAGAGAATACAATGAGAATATTCGATAACTGTGACTTGTCACTCAGCTCATATCACACTGCCATAATCTAATCATCTTCCGAAGAACTTGTTTCATTTTTGCACGAAGGAATGGGATCCCGGTGGCGTTTTGGAGTTCTCGCGCTAAAATAAAAACGAGCCAGAACTTAACTCGGCAGTGGATAAAGAAGATTCTTGAGCAACCGAAAAAGCTAAAGAAAAGATTTCGAACCAGCGTATTCGTGGAGCTCCTTTTGCTTGACATTGAGTCGTCCCGCCTGCTAACTTTACTCAGTCCAACATTGCGCTTAACCTTCTCATCACCTAAATTCCAACAACAATTGGCATTTTCACTTCCTCGAGTCTAACCAGTACTACTTCGCAAAATCTTTATTTCTCTTCAAGATTCAATCGACATTTTCCTACATGGGCGATCTTTTTTCTCAAAAAGGCAAAGGTTTCTTAACTAGTAAATAGCGCTATGACTTTGGATTTACTTTTATCGTGAAAATATGCTATGATCGTAAAGTGTGTCCCATGCTCACCGTTTTCATCCTCTACAGTGAGTTGCGGTGGTGTGTAATCAAAAGGTAGCTGATGAACGCTGCCGATATGAACGGGTTTAACAGAATGAGTTACAGATCTTAACGAATCATATCAAATCATTTATGAACCAGTGGAAAGTTCTATAAATATTACTTACGGTAATGCCAGAACATTGCTGAATTTCCTCGCAATTATGGATGGCATTCTAGGTGAACCTGAAATGCTCCTCAAATAAGAATCGTATCATTTGCTTATCTCAAATGAGATTTCCTGATCACTGGTAAGGTGTAGCGAGATGTACCTATCAAGAAACATTACTTTCAACTTGCCCTTACCATGCTGCGTCTGACCACCAACACCAGCCATTTTGCCTTGATCGATTTCCTTGCCGAAACTAAATATGTCATTAACTTTAAAGATACCAATTTTAGCAGATCTATAGAAACCAGCACTCTAAGCTGGTGTAACAACTAAATAGCCGACTTTTCTTACAAAGTACCCTTTACAAGTAGGGATGCAGGAAACGCAGCAGTAGAGACGGCGTTCAATAATGTGGATTATGCAGCTGATTTAACTCCGCCCATGCTCTTCCAAGCCTCCCCTATTTCCCAGTTCGGTTAATTGCTATCAAACTTGTCTTGTAAAATCTCTCTCTGATCTACAATGGCCAACCACTGTATGCGTAAAGATCTGAGAGCAGTCAGCAGATAGAATCAGAGCTGTGCTGTGATTTCATGGATAATCATACTGGCAAAGCATTTCGTGGTATTCATAAAAAAAAGATTTCTTGAGCAGCACTAGAAATTGCACAAAAGTTACATAGTGGATACGTTAAAACGGATCGAATGAAAGAAATGCTGGAATTCGCGCTGTTTTCTTTGGCAAAGATGCTTAATTTCTAACACCTTTTGTAGTACATTGATAGTCTCCCCAACACATATTTCATTCGAAGTGGTTCGAAAAACACTCTTATATACACATCACAACTTGAAAAAAGAACAGTTGCTAGCACGAGTTCTTTCATCTTCATTGATTGTGTGGGATTTCACTGATTACTGTGTAGATACCTCGCCTACTGTTGTTGTTCCAGTAATGTAGTAAAATAATGTAACAAGCTAAAACAGAGGACAGCCTTCGGCGAGAGAATGGAGATGGCTATTCCAGACTCTAGAGTTTCAGAACACGCACACCGAGATCAGTGCACACCGTGCACAGCAAAAAGTTAGACGTCGTTGAGAAAAGTTGACGTTTGAGTACAAAAAGAATAACCACAATGGAGCTGAGACATTTGGAAAACTTTGGAACGTAGGCATATGCGGTGGGGAACGAACATACTATTACTCTTTCCTGGAGCTAACGCGTCCACCACCACACCATGCGGGTCCTCCACTTTGTTGTCCTTTCAGCTAGTTTTTTATTTACGAGTGGCATCAGCAATCAACCGCCAAAAGGAGCACAAATCCGCATTCACCCCCCGCTATCCGGAGTTTTGCACCATTGTGGTTGTAATTCAAATAATACCCTGCCGTGAAAAATTGTAGTGAGCAGTAAATGAAAAGTTCGCAAAAAATATATTTTACGAAAGAAACATTACTTAAAATCTCAAAAAATATAAATATTGAATCTTATAGACTCTTCTATTTGTGGAAATATTCGTGAATATTTCTCACTCAATGGCTTCAGCTGAACCGATCAAAACGCTGTCTTTGCGAGGCGGGTGACCATCAGCAGAGTAGATTGGTACGTAGTTCGAACCGCTGAGTCTATCTGGATGAAGATCTGGGCAAACGTCATACGTATCATCAACAATGATGAGACCTGTCTGGAAATTTTCATACCGATAGTCTACTTTAGTTGTCAGAACTACAGAAGGCGCTTAGTAATGGAAACAATTGAAACCAAGTAACGCACAATTTTTCTTCTTTGGAATTCATGTGCCACATTTTTTAACCAAAGAATCTATGAAATGACACATTTGATACAATGGATCCATTCAAAGGAGCACAACCATAATGAGGAAATTCCAGTAGCGCGATATAATTCCTTTTCAATCCTTCGTTTTACCTTTCTTTACATGTTTTCTTCTCCTCTTTCTTTTGCAAATAGTGGTTTTCTAACTATTCCTATCCAAAACTCACCGCAATGTTTTTGTCGATGAGAAAATTGCATTCAAAATCATCATCGTCTTCACCTAGAGGATTGAGAAGCGCCTCGGCAACCTGCAACACATACTAACTGTATTACCGTACCGGCTAGATGACATCAACAATTTCATTCATAGTGGTAACCTTGTCGCTCAGAAATAAATGGTTCGCAGAAACAAGTAAAGTGCTTGGTCATGTTTATTGGTAGCATAAATGGAACCATAAAGTTACATATGAGCTTAGAAAAGCCCGTTGGATTTTGAAGGATTTTCTTTCCGCAAAGCTTTCAGCCACTGCTCCAGTGTCGTTCACATTTTCAAATCGTGCAACAAACCTAGAATCATTGCTTATTCAAGCTGATGGGCCCGAATAATTTTCGTAGACTCGGAAGTGACACGTTGCGTCCAACGGTTAGTAGAGAAGAACAATGATTCCAATAAACATTGAATTCCTTTAGATTTAGATTGAATTCCTTCGAAGTATGTTAGCCAAAAACTGAATTTTCTGAAGGATCTTCTTACTTCAGGGTCCACGACAAACCCATCATCATTCCTATTGATCATAGGTAAATGATTCGGTTTGGCCAGCACGAAGTCATGTGCAAGAACAATCAGCTGAAACTGTTCTTCAGAGATAATGCAGTTGATAATCAGCAAAATCTCGTACCGGGCACCGTGTCATGTAAGCCTTGGATGATCATGCCCATGATAATGTTCAACTATTTATTCGCTGCCCATAATTTTTTCATGGAAGGGTGTTATGTGAAATACGACCACAATGATGCTGAGCAGTTTGGAAAACTAGTATCCTCAGGGCCAGGTTTGAACCCGAAATTACCTTTTTAGGGAGCTCGCGTGTTACCCACAGCACCAACCGAGGAACTTGACCTGTCTTTCTTTCTGTAAGTACCTTACCCTAGCGTTCATTGTGAATTCGACTGCAGCTTCAACTTAACTGGGATCAACACTTATTTGTGCTCTACAGACCATTTCCAATAACGGACGAGTGCTGAGAGCACCTCCGAGGTAAGAAAGAAACCAATTGAGCAAAAGGCAAAGAAAAGGCCTCAGCTAGTGCAGTGAACACTGAAACAAGTAATCGCGGGTTCGAAGCTGCATGCAGCTCCGTTTTGCAAATATCCTGGCATCTTTGTGGTTGTATTCCACGTAGCCACGATATCTTTTAATTGACTATCAACTGACTCTTCAGGTTAGTGCTAGTTTCCGTACTTGGAATTCTTACTGGCAAACTCTATCTGCACGTTAAAAGAACATGGTTACCTAAATATTACCAATCTTGGTGGTACATTTTTTGATGCATCAGTCCTAGTGGTTTTGTTTTTGGATGAAAATATTCTGCAGAGGACATAGAAGTCCAACATATAAGATAGTAAACCAGAATCACTGGTGGGTGTAGAATTTGATCGAGAGATGTTGAAATCACTGGGCTAGAATAGCGTTCACATTTGTTCGTAACAGTTAATCGAATGAAATCAGTTTCAAATTGCTTCAGTCGTTCTCAAATGCGAAATCAGAACGGGCAAAACATGCCGCTTTAATGAGGGATACTCAGGTATTTGACTTCATTAAGAATCGTCCAAGTAGTTGAGTGCACGTTTGGCCTATAGAATGACTTACGGTGTCTACACACGTTAACCATCTCACACACAACTTACCTTCATCCAACCAACCAAAAACGTAAATTGTAATATCGTCATAAATGGTACATAGAGGTCAATCTGAAAAATTTAGTAAAAGAAGAACAAAATTTGATGTAATATTTCTGAACCTTCAGCTTTCTATACGTTCATTCAAATCAGCTACAACTCATGTCTAAATCGATAACTTTTATTACTAATGACGATCGATTGCTGGTGATAGATGTAATGTGTTGAGAATTTAGGAAACCATCAACATTGATAACTCGATCAATACTCACAATGCTTCTATTGGTGGCTTCCTCACTCAGTATGAATTGCCGTGATACCAAACATATTAAGAAGTACATTCGAACAGCAAGGAATACAACCTGAATGAGAATGAACGGAAATCGAAGTGGACAGTGTCGTAATGCTAGTGACTGCCAAAATTAGCTCGTAAAAATGATTGAGAGAAAAACGAACCTGAGGATAAGCGATAGGAATTGGGACCCAGTCAAAATTGCATAGAAGTGCCAAATTTGTACGGAAAGTTTTGATTTCCTAGGATTACTCGATTAGAACGATGATGCAAAGGAATAAAGAAAACACCACTCTATGCACAGAAAAAGCTCATAATACAACAAAATCAATTATCTAAATAGTCTATTGGTGAAACGCACAACTATGAAAGAAAATGATCCTATTCAGCTAAGTTCACATCTAGATGACTAGAGATCTTACCGCTTGTATTGAATGAGCAGCTAGAAGTGTCTCAATGTGTCCTTCTTTATACGCTTGCATGCATATCGTCGTAGCCCAGTTAAGCGGAGCCCAATATTTGTTGTAAACTATCTTGATATCTTCCAAATCTCGCAATTCGTTCTCGTGTAGGAAACCTAAAGTGAAACCTCTTGGAAAATTGTTAAATACCACGATCAAAAAACAGAACAACGTCGAAGTACGAGTTGAACAGTCGAGCCGTATTTGAGGTTTTTCTCCATTTTTAAGTTCTCCCTAACTTTCCACACCGGTCATATTTGATTCCCTTCTTGAATTTTAGGATTTGCATTGTACCATTTCTATTACACATCATAACAGCACAGTATTAGCCATCAAACCTTCTGTTCTTTCTGCCTTACACCTTTTAGTCGCTCAAATGTAGTAGGTCTTGAGTGAGGTGGTCGTTGGGAGACGTAGCATCTCACCGGTGATGAATAGACAATGAAAAGCGACACATCATTTTCTCTTCGTTACCGTATCCATTGTGCAAGTTATTATCGAAATTATAATTGTGCTCATTACTTCTTTTCGTCCAATATTCTATCAATAGTGGTAAAGCAGATTGTGCTCTAGTTGCTGGATCGGTATGGATCTTCCCTCTTGTCAACAATACCATCCTACTGATTGACTGACCATTGATTTAGGAGCATGATATCTGACAATTAAATGTTTACATGCTAAGTTACTTTGATAATGAAGGCTGATAGCAGGCTTTTAAAATTTTTGGACTTTGTCTTATGTGGACCAGACCATGTTCGCCCACGAAGAAGTACATAGTGCATATTATGAGAGAACCAATGAGACGACATATCCAGCTTTTCCGATAACGCACTCTAGGGCAAATGGTATATTGGAGAGAACAAGGTAGAGTACGCATCGCTCAGTGAATTTCAAATTCTCGGGGTTCCAGGTATAATGTTAAAGATGCTCGATAACGTACTTCCAATTCGTACTGACAATAGCATCCTCTCAGAAGCCAGTGGAAGAAGTAAACAACCGCAACTTAGTATAGCTTCATGGCTCTAGATTTTCTTTTAGCCGTTTTTTTTCCGTGCAAAAACAGCAATAATACAAACCTGTGTTTAACTATTGGAGAAGTGACAATTTTTTAGGCAATACGTTGGATTTACAATGATGAGCAACAATGGGCGTAGATGACGCAGTGGTTAGAGGTGCTATGAAATATATTCATGGCCGTTGGTTCGATTCTATGCCTCGGGTTCGCGAAACCAGACACCCTTCCGAAGGTCCGGCAAAATAGTACTGGATTCGTACCACACTTGTTTCGGAGAATAGCCACATTAACTTGACACATCGGTGGGTCAGAGCAAGTCATTGTGTGCTACAGATATCAATGCAGGGACACCTAACAATGCGTGATGAAGTCGGATGCACGGCGCCTCTCCTAGGCTTTTGTGGCTAAGTTTATAATGCTGGTGATCGTTACAAGAATCTCTCATCCACTGCGGAAAATAGAACTTCTGGAAGTGTGAGTTGCCATGTCTGCGGATAGTCTTCATGGTGTAGTGATATCATAGGGCACTTCCTGTTCCATTCTAGATCAAAAACCTCTACTCGATTCTAGACCACAAGTCTCAAAATTAAACGCGTCGAACATCTGGAGATCAAACATCTGGGTCAAATGTGGCGTTGAAGTGGGAAATCGTAGTTCTTGCAGACGATATGTCTTCCTGGCGCAGCTGATGAGTACGAATTAAATGCGTTCTACTATCAGTTGGAGGAAGTCAGCCGCAATGATAAAGCATATCATAAATTTGTTGTAGAAAACTTCAACGCCAGAATAGAAAAGGCCAACGAGAGCGAATACAAGATCGGAAATTTTGGATTAGGAGAAAGAAATTAGAATGGGAACCGTTACGCTCCTGCCAGCAACACATCTCTTCCATGAAAACTCGTTTTTCCAGAAGATAGCCGCCGCTGGGCATGAGAGTCTCGCAACGGCATGACTCATGCGGAGAACGACCATGCTCTGACAAATAGAAAACTGGGCTTACTTTACACATCGGTAGTCCCGTCATTCTGTGCTGGTTCCGATCACCACCTTCTTCGCGCGAAAATTCGATTCAGCCGCAAGCTAGAAAAGAACTCTCTTCATTGACCATGAGGAAAAAGTCTAGTTGTATAAGACGAAAACATTCTAAACGAGGTCCTGTCCAAACATGACTAGCAAATTAGAGAAGACCCGACCGAAGACTACGAGCTGCTTGTCCAAAGACTGAAAAGCTGTGGCGAATTCGCCACAGTTCCTCAAGCAAGAAGAACGGATCGCATCTCTTTCACTACTAAGGAGTTGCTCGAAAAGAGAAGGAAACTGAAGCTTGATCCCACTGTAACACGTTTAACATGGCTAGTAATAAATGCCAGCTGCAGAAGAGCTTTGCAGGAAAATCTACAACGGTACATGCACAAGAAAATATTGGAAGCAGCAGAGAAAAGAAATAGTCTGAAAAAAATACCGTCAGGACTTGTGTGATTATAACGTTCCGTTGTCCGCCCTGATGAACGAAGATGGGATATTTTTTAACGTTTTGTTTTCTGCCTTCTATAAAGAAATAGCTGAGAGACGTGCGAAACAAAGGACCCGCATGGTGTGGTGGTGAACGCGTTACTCCCCAGAAAGGATAATAGCGCGTTCGTTCCCCACCATAGACACCTGCGGTCCAGAGTTTTGCAAATATCTCAGCAACATTGTGGAAGATGGGATAGTCAAAACTTCCCACCACGATATAGAATTAATAGCGGAAACGTTCTACGCCAACCATTTCCGTTCCACAATCCCCATCCAGGGCCCTAATATTCCCGCTGGAGGAAACCACCTGGAATTCTTCCGTCGGAGGTTCGAGTTGCGATAGAAAGCATGAAAAGAGGCACAGCACCAGGACCCGATAATAATATCACTGCTGATTTCCTTAGAGCTGGAGGCCACAGTTTGCATGTACTTCTCGCAGATCATATGACAGGCTACCATCAAAAGGAAAAAATCCAAGACCAGTGGAGGACGTCGCATACGGTCATCCTCCCCAAAAAGGAGACCGAAAGAATTTTTGTAACTATCGTCCCATATGCTTGTTATGTGTAATCTACATGGTCTTCACGAAAATTATCCTCTCGCGCATATTAAGGACATTGGATGAGGCGCAATCAGTCGAGCAAGCAGGATTTCGAAAAGGATTTCGCTGCACGGACCACATCCAAACCGTGTCCAGGGTCATCGAAGTTTGTCGGAAATACCAGTTGTCTCTAGTCCTGATTTTCGTCGGCTATGAGAAAGCGTTTGACAGTGTCGAAACAAATGCAATTCTATCAGCGCTCGTCGACCAAGGAGTGGAGCCGTCCTACATAAGGATTCTGTCCGAGTGTTATCGGAACTTCATTACGAAGATACAGCCTTTCCATCGACCTCTTACAATACCCACAAGAAAAGGAGTTCGGCAGGACGGCACAATATCACCAAAGCTGTTCAGTGCCTCACTGCAGTGGATAATGAAGTCACTTCATTGGCATGAGAAAGGCATGCATATTGATGGAAAATTCCTACTAAGCCTTCGTTTTCCCGACGACATTGTCACCTTCTCAAGAAGTACTAGCGAAGCAGAAGTGATGATCAACGAGCTCAACGAAGCGGGGAAAAAGATCGAACTTCACATAAATCGAAAGAAGACCCAATTAATGAAAAACCCATGGTGCAAAGGCGAAAAAATTGAATTGGATGGCTCTCTCATTGCAGAGGCCACCTCGTACGTTTACCTTGGGCGATCAATAACCACGGAAAACAACATGAAAGAGGAACTAGATAGAAGAAGGAGAACAGCTTGGCCCGCATTCCGGCCTTTCAGAGAGGCCACCGACCAACTGAAAGACCCGAAAATCCGCTCTCATTTCTTTGATTCTACGGTCCTCCCAGCGCTCGGTTATGCTGCAGAGACATGGGTTGATACTTCAACTACGTCAAGAATGCTTCGAACTATTGGCAGAGCGCTTGAGCGACGTCTTCTGAAATATAACCGGCACTCTCAATATCTAGCCGGAATGCGAAGCTCTGACCTTCGAAATCTGTCACGCCTTCGAGATCCAGGAGAATATACATCAACAGCGAAACATAGATGGGCTGGTCACATAATGAGAAGAACAGACGACAAATGGGCGAAAAGAACAGTGGAGTGGACTCCTAGAGAATGCAAACTTCCCTTGGACGACCACGTTGAGGGGTGTGCTCGTTAACAAAATTAATTAACTGTACCAGCACCTGCAGTTCTTTTACAGATCACGGTATGAAACTCGCAAGCGCTACCATACTCGAGCAAGACCACCACCACGGACTAGGATTGCGAGAGAAAGGAACGAATGGCATACGTGCTGGGGTCCGCACAGCTCGTGAAGACGGACCGCCCAAGCATCCAGGTAAATAAGATATGTCTTCCTAGTGTTCTCACTTACAAATATGATATGTCAATCTCATCTTCATCAGAGCCCAATTTAGGAACAAACGGCGTGTTAAACAGGTGTTCGTCTACACGTTTTCAAGCGGAAATGGCTGATTCGACTCAGGAATTTTTCAAAGGAATCGATGTTTACGATCATGCGTGTTTAGACGAACATAACAACGCCGCCTGCTTCTCCTTTCATTGGAGCAGATTTTCACCAGTAACGTAAATAGAGCTTACTTGAGCATGGCTTCTCGCATCTGCAGGTCTCATAACTGTATGCTTAAAATTCTTACCATGTATCATCAGGACCTCAATGGAAGATTTAGATGCCAGTGACCGCACATTATTAGCATTGTTTCCATAGTTGTTCTAGATATTAGCCTACATATATATACATATATATACACACATATATACATATATACTTAAAGGATCAATCGTTCAGCGTTGACCAGTCTCTAAGGGATACCCCATGAGTCTAATTTCGACAGACAGGATTTTATCGAATGCCGGTAGAGGTGGATGAATTCATATCTGTTCTAAGCAATGACTTGCTGTGGCCTACTGATGTACAAAGTCAGTGCGCTTATCCTCTCACTGTCTCTGATAGCAGTTCAAATTGAAGATGCCTTGCTGGAAAGACCATGCATTTTCTAAGGCCATAGGTGGAGAATTTAAGGCTAACGTTGGACACGGAAGAACGCCTGAGGAACGTCATACTGAAACCCACTGATTGGAATGGAACGAACGCGGGTGCGGCTGTATAAATTTGTTATAATGGCCAAGAAAATTCAAAGTAACCTATAATTTCTGAAGCCCTCGCACTTAAGGCTAGTCGTAAGAGTCTCACAGTAGGGAGTACTGTAAAGAAATAGACCACAGCATAGGAAATCGAAGGTTTTGCCATGCCGATGTCGCTGTTGTTCCAAAATTCTACACGGAGTCAGATCATCGCCTCCTTCGTTCAGGACCTCGTTTTTCGTGGAAAGGAGAAAAAGCCATTAAATTCAAAAAACGAATCCTCAAAATCATCAGAAACTGTGACTTATTCAGTTGATTTGTCGGCTGTTGGGAAGGTGCCGTTCTCGATAGCACCGACGAGGTAGAAGATCGGCTTATTCAGAACTTTCAAGCTAGCGTTGTAGAACCTGAGGGCTCGACAGTCAAAAAATGACGTCTATCTCCAATAACACGAGCTGGTCCGCCAACGTAGAATCGCAAAGCAACAGGCAACCACCAACTCACGTTCGAACATGCAAAACACTGCAGACAGGCTATAAAAGAACGTCACAAGAAAGGAAGAGCAGCAGTATTGACTGAAACAGCAGAGGCTGGAAAGGGCTTACGCAAAACCCATTATAATTTCGTCAATGGCAAGACCAAGATGGTTGTACTCTGGCGCCCAGATGGAACAGTTACAGCTTCCAGAAAGAAAATGGAGAAAGAAAGAGAAAGAAAGAAAGTCATCCATGATAGTTACTCAGGTCGCTTCGATACCGACATCTCCTTGCCTTCATATGAATTAAAGGAGTATGGATATGTCACCTCATCGGTTCTCCATTGCGAAATCCGACATGCTGTTTTGTCAGTGAAGTATTGAGCAAAACCTGGTCCGGACTGGAAAACGCCTGAACACCTAAAGGACCGCCCGCTACTCTTTATCAAAACACTAGCTCAGGTCCTTACACGTTACCTATCAGAATTCAAGGTTCCTATTTAAAGCAAGACTAGCAGAACTGTATTATTTCTAAAGAAGCTTGATTTCAACGATATTGCCTAATCTGCTCGTTGTCTGTCTTCTATTAACTTTTCACTCGAGTAACCCTAAGAGCGATTAATGAAACACTCGACGAAGGAGAGCTGTGGGAGCAAACAGGGTTTCGAAAAGGATTCGGCAAGATGGACCACATCGATATAATAGCAAGATTTACTTCTATATCGTCAAAGAAAAGAGACCGCTCTATCTTATTTTCAATGATCCAAAGAAAGTTTTGACTGAGTAGAGATGGAAGCAGTCGTGGAAATTCTTGATAGCCATAGCCATTCTACATCGACATTATCATTAGCACAGAAAGAGTGGTTAGTAAAGGAAATACTATTTCGCCAAAATTATTTGCCAGCATCCTCTAAAACATCATTTAAATATTAAAACGGGATAACACAGGAGTGAAATTAAATGGTCGGCAATTACAACATCTTCGGTTTGCTGATGACATTTGTCCTCACAACACCAAGCATTAGCCAGGTGGAGCAAATGCTAGCCAACTTTTATAAGGCTCGTGAAAGGATTGGTTTTCAACTAAACCTCACAAAAACGAAGTTCTTGAAGAAAGCATTGGTTTCTTCTGCTCAATTCGGGCTCAATGGAATAAATGTCTCTGAATGCTCCAGCCACGTTTATCTAGGTCGGAAAATCAACATTATGAACGACTTAGCTTCAGAGCTGAGCAGGAGGAAGTGAGTGGTTTGGGGACTATTTAAGAGCATCGGACATAGGGAGGAGATCGAGGATCACCTGACTTCGTGCCCAGCTTTTCCACTCCACGATCCTCCTCTTCTTAACATATACTCAGGACATCTTATAGCAAAGAAAAAAGAGCGAAAATCGAGACACCAGAACGTAATATAAGCCCTCACATGGTATGTTTTATCACTTTGCGTTTGTAAAGACCTTTCTTTGTAATACAAAAACGTCTAAGAGCATCACCTGCAGTAACAAGTGAATCCATGGTAGGAAATCGTCGACGAACACGGAGTGAAACGTCGCGAAACACCATCACCTGAAAATAAGTGATGGGTATTATGATGGAGTCATATTCGTCAGCAGTGCCATTATTGATTAAGAAAACGGTTTGTGTTAACTATATCCTTCTTCACAGCTACTAGTGAGTATACTCAGCTTTATATATCATAGCATGCCTTGGTTTTCTCAGGTCAAAAACAGCACGGTGAAAAAAAGGAAATATGTATACGATACGAAATATATAGAACTTCCTGTGTTCAAAGTGTTTTGTAAGATGTGACAAATATGCGAAATCTTTACATGCGCCGACATTTAAATGGTCTATTAAGTCCGTGTTTTAATACAGGTTTCAGTTCAGACTATATTCATAACGCCCACCTGAGACAATGTACAATATCGTACTATGGTCCGTCTATAAAGAGTCACCTTCTTGGTGTCGCCTCTCAAGAATGTGGCGACAGTGAGCGCAAGGCTGAAAAATTATGGAACACGTATTCAACCTGTAAGGCTACACAATGCCAAGAATCACGGTCGTTTTATTAGGGACTTAGTTGCAAAAGTTCGCATGGACAGCACTCAAGCACGACGACTTGTAAAAGCCACAGCGCCGCTGTATTGACACTCCATGACTATGGAATCCTTCCCAACCAGAAAATTGCAAATCATAATAGCTGTAACAGCGCTTGCACAGATTTTTGTGAAGATGAACTACCCAAACATCAAGAATACAGTTATATTTCGAATCCAGTGCAACGCTGACCCTTGCCTACAAGAAACAATAGAACGAGTGCTACCAAACAAAAGAAAATCAACGTAGAGAACATCAAAGACAAAACTCTGTCAATACTTATTACATTCCATGAATATGACATTTTATCATAACTTTGAATTCCATGAAGGCACTGGTCACTCACTTTTCTATCCATCCCATATTCTGGAAAATACTTCTCCATCGATCAACGACGATTGTAACGAAAAATCCAAGCATGAATGTGAGCGGAATGTATTCCAACCTCTCATCACAGTATTCTGCTATATTTTCGAATTTTCTGAAAACGATTTGACAAATGGTTGTTGAGGGCATAAGGTTCCATCATAGAAACACATTGTTGTTAGGATTTGGAAGTGCTGTGCTGCCTATTTCGGTTCTATTTCTGTATTTTCTATACTCGTTCATTTCATGCGATAGCATTCATTCGTTCATTGTAATGACTAGAAATCCATTAAGACTCAGATGCCTGAGTGGTAAAAGAACTGCTTCAAGGAAGGGTTTTTTAAAAAGTTTTAGGTGCAGGATAAAAGTCTTCCTGCTGCAATATCTGTGTTCGACAAACCATCGACTGGATACAAGAAATGCGTGAAAAGAATAGGGTGTAAATAAAGTTAAACATAGGGATTTTGACTGCATCTTCAGCCTAACTGAGTTTAAAGCAGATTTGTGCTCCAAATATCAAATCCGTTGACGGGTGAATGCTGATGACATCAGTGGAGTAGAAACAATGCTGAGAGGAAGGTAAGGGCCACGAGTGGCATAGTGGATAGCACATGATGGCCCGTAAAAGGTAGTCGCGAATTCGAAAAAGAGCTGAGGTTCCAAGTTTTGCCACTTCTCAACATCCTTTTAGTTGTACTACAGATCGTACCCTGCCATGAAAAAGAATAGGCAATAAATAAAAGCCAAACAAAGTGGGAAAGAGTTCTGCGTTTCAAAATAAACCGCAAAAAAAAGATGTGACAACCGTGTGGCTCGCGCGAGTTATAGTGTCTCCTTACAAATGCCTCTTAAGGTTACGTAGTCGCGAATGTGACAAGTAATATTGGTCACCGGTCCCACAATATTTTACCTCTCAAAGTGACCATATTATGTTTCTGAGTGCTGAAATAAAATGTAGAGCCATATATCATACACCAGTAAGTTTGGTACTTATATCAAAACAGCAAGTTTCTTCATGACCATCGGGTGGTTGGAGCCCGATGAACAGCTCCAGTACGCCAAATGTAGAGCACAAAAGAAACTTTACTGTGTGCCATCTTCACGAACTCAATAATTAAAGTAATTACAAGTATGCAGGTGAACAAGCAGTGGAGATCTATGAACTCACCGTTTAGCCTCGCCATCTAGAACGTTCCTGTAGATCAGAAATACTGCATAGTAACCGCAAAGCCATGCGATCAGGTCAGCTAAGATCGATTTGTATATCGAACCACGCCATCGAAAAAGTAGTTTGAAGAATGTGAAGTAGGATACTGATGAAACGTCCAAATTATAGGATACGGTCATTTAAACACCTAAATGACGAACAAATTCAGTATTCAAATTTCGAGTGAACGTTTGTGAATACTGGGTGATTTGACGTTGATTCTTATCACTTTTATTGGTTAGCATCCTTTGTAAATCACAGCAGCATCGAAGCAGCACATGTCTCCTACAGCACATAATTGGAAAGCACGGTACACCTTGTCTCTGACAGGTCTACGTGTCCATCTTGTTTAAAAGTTGCAAAGAATCGTAGAAACGGTGAGCTTAGAATGTAGTAGCGTGATGATGTTAATGAGAAAGTCTGCCGAATTCTAACCCTTCGAGTGATCACTAAAGAAAAATACAACGAAGTGATAGAAAATCTCCTTCTCAAAGCAACGAAAGGAAAATAAACAAATTGGTAGTAATAATAAAAAATAATATTAGCAATGGTAGTAGTAATATAAATAATAATGCCAGCAATACTTTTGGTATATTATTTTTCCGCGACTACTCTCATGTCTACACTGCGCATTCCAACAGTTCTTGCATTCTATTCGTTTCCTCGCAGCTGTGGTCCACGAAGCTCTGCGAAGTTTTCGCGCGAGTTCGGTCGGTTTTTGAGGACGTTCGTCTCCTTTACGAGTGCAGTTGCTTGCTGGTCGAGTCCATTTTCTCTGGAGTCTTGTTATTGTTGGTTACACTTTTATTTGAAGGAGTATATTGTTTTCAAACGGGTCTGGTACCATGTTCCCGACTCTGAAGGAATGAGAGGCTTGGTGGTCCTGGGGCGGGCTCGAACCAGAACCAAGCTTGTGATCAATAGCGCACCACCACCACTGTCCTACTCGCTCCCTAGTAAAAACAATAATAGCGCTAGTAATAATAATAATAATAATAGCAATAATAAAAAGTGTTCAGAATCTAGCAAATAATTCCTATTTTGTTGAAAATGTTGTAATCAATAAGGTGTTACAGCAATGTTGGCGACCCAACTGGTTAATCGTCGCCACTAAAGCTCCCTGAAAAGCAATTTCATTTTTTTTCTTGCGGATGCTTACACAAAAGACACGACGCATCCAATACGCATAAGGAGCCCTCGTGTGTCGATGTCGTATTACCGATTACTATCAATGATACACGATGATATATGTTTGCGATTATTTGATAAAAGTGCACAGCATGTTATTGCATTTTTCACGAGCCAATATGGAATTGTTAGTACAACGTCAGTTTTGCAACGAATCATGTTTCCTTCAAATTCCGCCTTCAGAACCCGAATAGGTCATGTTTGTTAACATATAACCCAGTCGATCGACTGCTTCAATAATGTTACACCAATCTTTCAAGCCTACAATTCCCTAACACATACAGTAACTGTTCGTTCATCATTTGTCATCACAAACACCTACAATATAAGGGTGAAGAAGTGTCCCAAAAAAGGATATTTGAACGTCGATGACATTCATTTGGTAGCTTTAAGACCTTCATTTATGTATAGCTAGGTGTTTTTCTCTAGCAATAGTAAACGAAAGCATGTATTAAGAGATTTGTGACAGAGTGTGAGCTACCACTAAGCAATTAATGATGTCAATGAATTTTTAACCGCTGCCTCCATGGTATTATTTGAATTACACTACATCTTGCAAGATAACGATACAATAGAAGCGAAAATATATGAGATTATAGATTGCATGAGGTCCGAAACCGTCGTTCTCACTTTTTGAGAAAGTCCGACTCTTTGTTCACATCTTAGAGCACCACAATGAGAGTTGAACTGCATTAAAGCATTCTACTAGTCACATATAGAATTAAAATCATAACAAGGACAATTTTGAGACTAACGATACGATTTCAGTAAAACATTCAAAAACTTCATAGAGCAAATTTCTATGTACGTAATGGATTAGAACAAAAGCCCCCAAAACGCATCAGTGGAACGAATGTGTTATAATCACCAGTTCCGACATTTCGACAAGTAGACATCTAAAAATATGCAGTTAAGATTTAGAATTTTCCTATGAGACTAGGGAAATATTTTCCTTCATTTTTGATCGAACAGAACAGATGGTAGTATAACCCGTCTAGACTACAATTTTAAAAGTAAAGCAAATTGATGGAAATGTTAACATTGTAAAGTAACCACAATAATACTGAGATATTTGCAAAAGTTGAATCCCAAGAGAGATTAGAACCCGAGGTTGTCCTTTCTGGAGGTCAAGTCTGCACAACTTGAAGCCTCTGCTTTGCCTTTTTGTCAGCTAGCTTTTCACCTAACGGTGCTATCATCATTCATCTGAAAATTATCTGCCCATTTAAACCAATTAAGCTGAGGTTGCAGTCGAAATCACAGCGCTTAACTTTACCGTCTATTATTTAACTAGATCCAAAATCGATTTGTGCTCCACAGACCATTGCCGTTGGCGGCTGATTGCTGTTGGCACCGTCAACGTAAAAAAAAAAACAGGGTGAAACAAAAGTAACCCTACGCCCTCAGTGGTCCAGAGGGTAAGACGCCAGCCTTCGGAAAGGGCAACTACGGGTTCGCATCTGGCCTGGAGTCTAGACAAGTCTCAGCATCATTCTAATTGTATTTCAATCATAGCCTGTCGTGAAAAAAGTAATAGGCTGTAACTAAAAAGTTAAGAGTTAAAAAGCAAAATAATTACTGCGTTAGTGCCTTTATACTGGATCACCAGTAGTACTAAAATAGTATAGTTTCTAAACAAAATTTATTGATATTAAAACATTGAATCGTGTTTACAACAGCAATCAATCTTCAACAATCGAATTACTTATGAGAATACCATGAGAGATGACTTGTTAGCTCCATAAAATGTAGAGAGAGAGAGACAATGAATTTGCAAAAATACGTGGACCCCAGTTTTTCCTGCTCTATGAAGAGTTAAAGAAGACCATGTACTTGAAGAAGAAAGCAAGGGACCACATAACTTTCCAAAATTCTTAACCAGAAATTATGGCAACGTGACGTTCTTAAGCAGTGCAAATGTGGTATGTGACAGATGAAAGAGAAAATTTCTCTATCTGTATCGCCAAAGCTGATTTTATTGTTTTTGCCGCCAAATCAGCTGTGTACACTATAACCCTCATATTAAAAGCTAGTAACTAAATATCTATCAATGAATATTGTTAACTACTTCATCGTTCAAATGATTACTTTTAAACCTCTGCATGCCGTCACAATAAACTGCATACGAATTGTCTTCAATTCGTATTTGTTCTGCGTAGTGTGTCAAATTTTTATAAGCGATTACAAATTTTGCTGAAAACAAATGAAAAACAGACAGCATTTTCCTATGTGTAAACACCAAAAGACGATGGATTGGATATAATTAAAACAAAGATGTCTCCAAAAGGATCGCTCTCCTATGAAACTTCGCTTTCAGGAAAAATCGAATTCTCCGGCACATATAGGCAAAACTCTAAATTAAAAGTCAAACCTATAGAAATAAAACATACCATCGGCTCCATTGTTCTGTAGTACATAGGTCATAGACATAATTACTATTTCCGTGATGAGTCAGTTCATAGATAACCTGAGATAGCAAAACTTGGGACCTCGGTTACGCTTCAAACCTTGAATTGCCCTTACCGGGTGGCCACGTGCTATCCACCACACCAACCGAGGTCTTTGCTTTGCCTTTCTCTCAGTCATGTTCACTCTATCGATGCTATCACGAATCACACGTCAATGCTAATGGTCAACGGAGAGAATTGGCAGTGTGTGAAAGTTAACTCATTGTGATTTCGATTGCAGCTTCACCTTAACTGGTTTCAATACCAATTTGTGCTCACCAAGTCATTCCGGTTGACGGGTGATTGCTGATTGCACCGACAGAATGAAAGCATGGCTAACAGAAAGGCACAGCAAGGATCTCGGTTGGTGAGCCGGATAGGGTGACCCACTAGTAAGAACAATTCAGAGTTCGATGCCCAACTGGGGTCTCGAGTTTAGCCCGTATCTTAGCACTCCTGCGGTTGTAGTTAACATCGCACCCTGCCTTGAAAAAAAAAGAATAGACAGTATATAAAAGTTAAGAAATTCACATATAGTGTGCACGAATGTACGATAGCAAAAAGTCGTCCATGTGAGCATCCGAGACGAATTTTTCGTTTATTATTATAATTTCCCTATACACGATAGATTTGCTTAGCACCGAATTATTTATTCCATTGGGCCTCGAAACGAACACGTTTTATCTACATCGATTTTTTTAGGTTCATAAAAAAAGCAATCCTTCTACAGTCACCGTGCAAATTATTCACTTTTGGGTAATGTCGGTTCAACTTATGAGAGCCTTTGGGGGGGCCTTATGAGAGCGCAATTGGCGCAGCTTCCTGTCATCGATTCACCCTTCCATACAGTCCTAACCAAATTTTCATATATTTTCGAGAGAACCGTTGACCAGTTGTTTAACTAAGAAAAGGGAGTCAAATTTGTTAACAATTGCCTCTACATCGCAATAACTACCTTCTACAGAAGCGCAATGGTGGACAAAAAGCTAGCTTAGTGTTGATGAAGAATGGAGCGCCGTTCCCAAATGAGTTCTGTTCCGACCAGCTTTCGATTGACTACCCCACGAATTTCCACCGACCAGATAGCATATTGGATATTCGGAAAAGCCATTGTGACGATGACATAGAACTCACGACATTTACCAATACGATTTGGATACAAGTGTGATTCATACAATAGATCACACGGATGTTCCGCACGACACTAGTCGTTGCCACATCTTCCGGGTCTCCGTCTACACGTAAACTACTGCTTTAATGTGTTTTCCATGAATTTCTATGAACTATTTTAATCTCATTTTTACCAAAATGCAAGAAACATCAGACTTTTATTTTTACAATTTACTTGACCCGTCATAGAATCTGTGTAGATCCCAGCACTTTTTGCATTCGATTCATTTCGCTGTTCCCATTGATGGTGCAGGGATGCCTTCTTTAGCGTCGAACGCCGTAGAATGACAGTTGAATGGCTTCTTCTTGAAATCTTGGAGATATAACAAAGCGTCCCCACGTGGATCGGATGAGAGCAATGAGGAGAGCGCCCTGCTTCCAAATGGAGACTCTATGGCCAACTACTACGTTAAGGTAGAAGAACATCGATAAATTTGGATAATAATTACTACGTGTCACTAAATTGAAAAAAAGAAGCACAACGACAGGAAGGAAACAAGGACAAACATATTCGAAATTCTTCATCAGATTAAAAAAAAGAAAAATTCCTAATGACAACAGAGGATTGAAACCAATAGTCTTTGAAAAATACAGTTTATTGCGCTATGAATGATGAAGACCGTTCAATGAAAACAAGGGAACTGAACTCACTTTTACATATCGAACGTTCTAAAGGAAAACATGCGTGATCTCACATCATGTAAACATAACGGGAGGTTTAACAACGACCTACGATTGCACTTTTCCACCTCCTCTGAAACCCAACTAATCCGCCCGGAAATAAAATCAGAATCTAAAGAATATACACCAAATTCATTGATCACGAGAAGTCCTGTAATTAACAACTATGGATCCGTTTTAGAACGTTTTGTCGGCACTGGCAACTCAGTATGCTCAGGGGGTTCTGGCCTTTTCGAAGAACGATATCCAAGAGATAACGGCTCTCCTCTTCTCAGTGTTTCTACACATTCTTTGACTCTCTCTTTGATCCTGTTTCCGTCCAAAATTTTCTTCTTGTAGCATTCACGTACCACAGCTCGCATCACGTCTTTATACTCTTGCACTGTCAATTCCCTACAAAAAAAAATCTCAGGTCTGACTTTCTATTACATTCGACGCTGCTCAATAATAAGCGCATTCTTTTTCAACTGACACGAAGTGATCAACAATAAGATTTATTCTACGATGGCTGACGTTTTGCAGGTAAGAGGAAATGGACAAATGCTTCGAATTGTTAAACGCACAGTCAGAGTATATCAAGTTCACCCGAGAAAAGCAGAAAGAAAAATGGCTTCCATTCTTGAACGTACAAATTCACCTATCAGAAAATGGCTACATTACAAAGTGGTACCGAAAGCCAAGTAGTAAAAATATCTTGGTTCATTACCTCTCCTCTCACCCTTCTCACACGAAAAGGGCGCTTATAAGAAACATGTTTCGAACAGCAACCAACGTGTGCACGGGAAGAGAGCAGAGAGAGGAGTCCCGGAACTTGGCACGGCAAATAGCCGTTTCTAATGGCTACGAAACTGTAGCTCAGAATAGGTGTAGAGGAAATCGTAGGCCTCCAAACGACAACTCTAGCGATAGAAGGGTCCCGTTTATCCTACCCTTCATCTCAAATGATATAAGTACAGCTATAAAACGCTGCTTAAGAAGGGCGGGCTTAGAGAATTCGGTGAGCGTAGTTGAAATACCACCGAGTTATCTTAAGCGCCAGCTAGTTCGTAACCGCCTATATGACCGTCTATGTGCAACTCAAAATTGCATAATTTGCCCCAGTGGTAGAGACGGTGATTGCATGAGCTNTCCATTTTTGAACGTACAAATTCACCTATCAGAAAATGGCTACATTACAAAGTGGTACCGAAAGCCAAGTAGTAAAAATATCTTGGTTCATTACCTCTCCTCTCACCCTTCTCACACGAAAAGGGCGCTTATAAGAAACATGTTTCGAACAGCAACCAACGTGTGCACGGGAAGAGAGCAGAGAGAGGAGTCCCGGAACTTGGCACGGCAAATAGCCGTTTCTAATGGCTACGAAACTGTAGCTCAGAATAGGTGTAGAGGAAATCGTAGGCCTCCAAACGACAACTCTAGCGATAGAAGGGTCCCGTTTATCCTACCCTTCATCTCAAATGATATAAGTACAGCTATAAAACGCTGCTTAAGAAGGGCGGGCTTAGAGAATTCGGTGAGCGTAGTTGAAATACCACCGAGTTATCTTAAGCGCCAGCTAGTTCGTAACCGCCTATATGACCGTCTATGTGCAACTCAAAATTGCATAATTTGCCCCAGTGGTAGAGACGGTGATTGCATGAGCTCGGGTATAGTTTATCTGATCTCCTGTAAGACGTGTGGTGACGAATACATTGGCGAAACGGGTAGCCCCCTCTGTGTCCCCATGAAAGAACACCTAACCGGCAAAAATAGACCAAATACCCCGCTAGGCACGCATAGAACCCAGAGACATAACGGGGACGACTTCGAAGTATGTGTCACGATCCTCGAACGCGAATTAACAACACAGGCGCGAAAAACTCTCGAGGCACTCTGGATTAATTCCAGAAATCCGAAAATGAACCGCAGGGAAGAATGCCTCATTATCACGCGTGATATAGGGCAGTATATAAAACTGCTTTTCTGATGTAAGGGGCACATTATACTTTCATGTGATTTCTGTGCGGTTGGTCTCTACATAACATACTTAGTGGAAACGTCATAGGAAGCGGTGAGTTTGCAAAGCTGTGTTCAAAGTAATTGAAATCTTGGTTTGGAGTTTCTTTGTTTGGTTATGGAAGCGTCTGGCCGAGTGGATTGCTATCAACTTGACCTTTCCAGGCTCTGAAGAAGGCGAAATCCGCCGAAACGTCAGCTTAATCGTGAACAAAGAATAGTAACACCTCGCGTTTGCTCAACAAAAATACGAAGAAAATCACTTGACCAATGCCGAGGTTAATAGAAAGTTGGTCGTGGCAGTTACTGAAAGTATAGAGTAGCAGCGCTATCACTTTCTTGCACCGTAACCGACTGGAAAACATTCGCTAACATTTTGGTAGGTTACCACTTGCACACTGCTGAGAACACTCGATGTGAAGCCTCTTGTGCACTCGATGCCATCAATATTCAACCGGCATTTAGAAGTTGTTACAAGGCATTTTTGACCATCACTTGTTATGCTCCCACTTCCACTTTAGTATTCATTGTTGATCTACGTTTGTACGTGATATTTGCTCATATTACTTCGTTACTGTTATAGTTAACGTGTACATATATTTAAACGTTTAATTGTACAATTTTGAGGCTCGAGCTTCAACAACTACAAAAGCTCCGTGTGCTTAAACATAAGAACACGCGTATTCTGTACTGAATTAACCCACACAGATATTGTAATATGGGCGTTTTGAAAAATGCATGGAGGTAACAGTAAATTTTGAATTTCTCCGTAGAGTTGGTTCATGGAACCACAAACATTAGTGCAGTCAAGCATAGATCAACCGGTGCCAGCCGAAGTCTGCTTTCTGGTTGTGTTTTCATCGGCTTATGACTATAAAAGAATAGTGCATGAAGTTCTCCATAGGCAAAGGATTTGTTTGTGTTAGAAATGTGGTAATGTAACTGTCTGAATCAGTATACGAAAGAAATAGCAAAGATAAGGAGTTTATCACGGCTTGCAGGTCAGAGATAAATAAGAGTAGTTATTTCCTACTTACCTTTTATACGGTTTAATTCCTTGCTTTGCGAACCCATCGATAATTCTGAGAATATCGTCAGGTTTCTAAAAATTGAGATTAGACGCGTTAGTACTATTATTTCAGCATACGTTCAAAGAAGCAGTGAGAATTTTGAATCTACCCTAGTTAAAAACTCATATTCTTTCGCTCCTTAGGACTTGGACGCTATCAAATCCTCACTCACTAGTGAACTAGGTTCCAACGACGTAGCAAGCGATGGGTCTTGAAATTCGTGCTAAACAAGCAGGTGAGAAAGTAACAATAGTTGAGTAACTGTCAATCAGATAAAGAATAAATGATTAACATAAGAAAGGCAAAATAACATAGAGAAAAATTGCACTGTAAACTAAGCGAACGGAAAAAAGCCTAAAGAGAAGAAAATGAATATATACTCACCAGTGTAACGCCAACACTACCTGTTGGATCTAAAAAACGTGGGAAATTGGCCAAGTGACACCTTTTTCTATTAAAAAATCTCACACGGATAATAGTGGAAGAAATATTTCATCTGCTCACCAGCGACCGTTCTCTCATTCACGTCAGGATTCATAAAACTGCCACGATCTTCTTGCTCAGACTCTTCATTTCCGCGAAAATCCTCTGAACATTCGCAAAAATGACGTTCCTTAGCGTAGAAATGACGACCGTGATTTCCGGGACCTGTTTCATGCGATCCTTGATGGATGTCTTTTGTAGCTGTTAAATTTTCATATGGATTCTCGTTCCTACTTCGATGTTTGTAATGGTTTCCACAATTCTGATGATGGTACTTATCAGTTGTACCTCCAACGAAACACTGATGTTTTGATTCATTTGGTTCCTGCATGAGGTGCTGATGTTTTTTCATAGCAACCGATGATATTTTGTTCTCGCCATAATTTTCCTGATCTTTTTTACTTTGATCGGAATTACGTGGTGAAAATCGAGCTGTCTGAGTGGAAGATGATGTTGGTCGGTATCCTTCAACCAAGGATGATAATTTTTTCGCATCATTCCAATATTTTTCCTAAAGCAATTAGAAATAGAAAAATGCAAGCAAAAATGATTCATTGGAAAAATCAAAACTAAACCAGGTATCACACCTTTGGAGAATTCGTGACATTTTCTGAAGTTGATGGCTCTTCTGAGCCTGCCGTTATCTTGAAAAATTTAGTTATAACGAATTTTACGTTGCTCTGCGACAAGAACTTGGTACAACAACCAACAAAACCTACACCAAGACGTTCCCTGAGCTCTGAAGAAAGCTGACTCGTTTTCTTAATTCTATATTGCTCGAAATACTTCGTACTATTAAACCGGCCACCCTAAAGTCGACAATTTTCTTACGGTTATAAGTGTCCCTATGGATGATTCTAGAAGTCACCTTGACAGCAAATAACCTTCCCGGAGCCAGTGTTTTCACTTGTTCTGGAATAATCGACCCAAGAAGATCACTAAAACAAACGAGAAACTTACCACTTCCAGTAGTAAAGGATAACAGAGATTTTAACAATTACCATGAATCGACAGTGGGTTCTGCATCCTCAACTGTTTCCTTTCGATGAGACAGAGGTTGATCGAAGCGACGGGAGTTCTCGGTCACCTGGCTGCATAACACAGCTTATCTAGAGCACCAAACGGGAAGCGGTGAAAAAATTGTGTCTCTCAACTTTATAATCATACTCGAAGAAATACTAAATTAGTACGAGCGGAAAATCTCAGACTGTGAAATTAATGAGTTAAAACTTTTCGAGAGTAGGAACGCCCGTTGACAGCAGTTTACCAGTATTTTTACCACTTTTGAAGTAGATTTCCATCGCAGCGAGTCATAGATCAACTTGCAAGGTGGCGGCAACAGCTGTGATAAAAAATTTTAAAGTACTCTATATCACTCGTATCACTTTCGCAACATACCCTGCCATTAAAAAGAAAAAGCCAGCAAATAAAAGGTTTAAGTTTGTGATTATAACTAAGCCTCAGCTTAACTGAGTTCAATGCCAATTTGGGCTCCCCAGATCAATCCCGTTGACAGGTGATTGCTGATGGCAAAAAGATCGATAGAACTAGCTGAGAGACAAGCAAAACGAAGGACCCGGATGGTGTGGTGGTGAAGTGCGCTGCTCCCGGTAAGTACGACAGCGCGCGTTCGTTCCCCACCGAATACACCTGCGGTCCGGAGTTTTGCAAATATCTCAGCATTATATACGAGTTATGTTTCGCAACATACCCTGCCATTAAAAAGAAAAAGGCAGTCAATAAAAGGGTTAAGATACTCTATATCAGTTCCCTCAAAACCTTAAATGGCTCTAGACCCAAACTTACTTCTCTGCTTACCCTAAGCAATACATCTCCTTCTGTATGACTACCAAGGTAAGAATAAAAGCGATGGTTTATACTGACGGAATCCGCCTCGCACATACTACACGCAAGTACTCTCTGCAGCTTATAGTCATCACTGCGGGAGATCAAAACAGGCAAGAAGACATCCACACTACAACTGATTAAGGTGAAACCGAACAACACATACGGTAACTTCGAAGACCGACTTTCTATTAACCTCAGCATTAATCAAATAATTCGCTGTATTCCTGATGACCAAACACGGGGTTGTTACATTATTTTTTATTACTGAAAAGACTGACGTTTCGGAGGATTTCGCCCTCTTCGGAGTCTGGAAAGGTCAAGCTGACTGCCATCTATGTTTTTAACTTCATCAGCTCTCACAGTTCTCCCGTATCCATTTTCGCGTCTCTGCGAAGCTAAAGCTCTTCGCGCAATAATGATTAGGGATTTGAAGATGCCCTTCGAAAACATTCGAAATTTGGTATTGGCTTCATTGTTGGGGATTCTGCTATGCAAAGAACGATTGAGGAAACGGCGGTGGTGGTAACGTACCCATTTCCTGTTGTTCGCTCCTCTTTATTGCTTCAACTCTAGCACTGTTTCGAACTCTTTATCTTAGAAATGGAAACAGATGGTGAGCAACTTGAGCAGAATTCTAACAGCGAATTTGCTCCGTAAACAAGAGTCATGCTCACGCCTCCTAATACAGTAAGCTTTAAATTTTCTGGCACATTATTTACCTTACTGTGTCTCCCTTGACCTACGTTAATGTTCTTTCCTATAGTTTCTTAAATACCTGTTAGTGCTAGTGAAAACCAAGTGGCAAAACACTGGTTCATTACCTCTCTTCTCACCCCTCACACATAAAAAGAGCGTTTACAACGAACATGCTTCGAACATCCACCAGCGTGTGCAGAGGAAGAGAATACAAGGAAGAATTCCTGGAACTGGCGGAACAAACAGCCATTTTTAAAAGCTACGAAACTGTAGTTCCTCGGGATAGCTGTAGAGGAAAACGAAGCCCCTAAACGTCCCAAAGGATATTTCTAGCGATTTTGTTCGTATTTTTTTGAGCAAACGCGAGGTGTTATTGTTCTTTGTTCACGATTAAGCTGACGTTTCGGCGAATTTCGCCTTCCTCAGAGCCTGGAAAGGTCAAGTTGATAGCAACTCACTCGGCCAGACGCCTCCATAACCAAACAAAGAAACCCCAAACCAAGATTTCAATCACTTTGAACACAGCTCTGCACACTCACCGCTTTCTATGAGGTCTCCACTAAGTATGTCACGTAGAGACCAACCGCACAGAAATCACGTGGAAGTATAATGTGCCCTCGCATCAGAAAAGCAGTTTTATATACTGCCCTATATCACGCGTGATAATGAGGCATTCTTCTCTGCGGTTCATTTTCGGATTTCTGGAATTAATCCAGAATGCCTCGAGGGTTTTTCGCGCCTGTGTTCTCGATTCGCGTGCGAGGATCGTGACACATACTTCGAAGTCGTTATNCGTTTCGCCAATGTATTCGTCACCACACGTCTTACAGGAGATCAGATAAACTATACCCGAGCTCATGCAATCACCGTCTCTACCATTGAGGCAAATTATGCAATTTTGAGTTGCACATAGACGGTCATATAGGCGGTTACGAACTAGCTGGCGCTTAAGATTACTCGGGTACGAAGGAAAACTTTTGTGCTAAATATTTGGAGGACCACCTCTGGAGGAGAATAGTGAGCGGGTCAGTGTTGATTTGCAACTCTATTAGGTCTAATGCTGAAGTAGCTTTGCGAAGAAAATTCGAAGACCTTTTGAGTAAATCACGTAATACAGCTTCAATAGCGCACAAAAATATCGCTAAAGAACATCAAACAGATCACGTTAGGAGAGGTAATGTGCAAGAAAATTCAAGGCTAACCGTATTAGGAGGTATAACTCTCCCTGACGGTGCGCGCTCGTTATTAGAATTGGCGCCGAGTTTCTCACCATCTGAACCCATTTCCAAGATCACCTTGCGTAGGGTCGCATGTGGTTTACATGAACTTCAAGATAGACTCCGCAAAAAACCTAGAGATGAAGCGCTAAATAGGTGCGAACAACGTCAAGTGGGGGCCCTACCAATAGCACCATTTCCCCCAACGTTCTTTAGACAGCAAGAGCCCAATAATGAAGTTGATGTTAAATTTCGGATGTTTGCGAATGAAACTCTCAAACTCCTTAATCACTATCGCGCGAAAAGATACAGCTCCAACCTCACTCCAGTGCAAAAACGTGGTATGCGAGAGGTACGAGACCTGATAAGGTTGAAAACCATAAGACTTTCCGTTAGTGATAAGGGTGGAGAGTTTGTCGTGATTCCTCATCAGTTAGATATGGAGATAACGAAAAAGCATCTTGAGGATGCTTCGCTTTATCGCCCATCATCTGAGGAGGAATTCAAAAGTAAATACCGAAAACTAAACCACGAATGGGCCAAAATGGCAAGGGCTGCTGGTTTGAAACCATCAGTTATCTCTCAACTTAAAGTTGCCTTACCAACATGCCCCGTCTTGTACTTACTTATAAAAACTCATAAGTTAGTATCCAGCGATGATCTTGCGTCTACCGATCCATCACTATTTAAGGTTAGACCTATCATTAGCTGTGTAGACGGGCCAACGGACAGGATAACATGGTTTTTAACCCTAATATTTAACCAATTGTTGAAACACATTCCAGCCTATCTTACGAATACCCAGATGTTTCTGGATCGCCTACGTACTGCGCAGCCCAACAGCGCGTGCGTGATGGAGTCCTTCGACGTTACCGCCCTTTATACAGACGTGTCGAATGACTCCGCAATGCAAGCCATATTCGAACTCCTTACACAACATGAAGGAGAAATAAACATGTATGGCTTCAGGATAGAGCACCTGATGGCACTCTTAAAGGAATGCTTGAGCTGCTCAATCTTCAGATGGTCTGGAAAGTACTACGCTCAAATAAGAGGGTTGGCAATGGGACAACGACTGGCTCCAAGCCTTGCCATTGCATTTATGTCTAAGGTGGAAGCACCGGTGACTGATCTCGGGCCGCTACTCTACTGTAGGTATGTAGACGACTGCTTTGTCCTTTGCTCAACACAAGAGGAAATGGACAAATGNCTACGTACTGCGCAGCCCAACAGCGCGTGCGTGATGGAGTCCTTCGACGTTACCGCCCTTTATACAAACGTGTCGAATGACTCAGCAATGCAAGCCATATTCGAACTCCTTACACAACACGAAGGAGAAATAAACATGTATGGCTTCAGGATAGAGCACCTGATGGCACTCTTAAAGGAATGCTTGAGCTGCTCAATCTTCAGATGGTCTGGAAAGTACAACGCTCAAATAAGAGGGTTGGCAATACGACAACGACTGGCTCCAAGCCTTGCCATTGCATTTATGTCAAGGGTGGAAGCACCGGTGACTGATCTCGGGCCGCTACTCTACTGTAGGTGTGTAGACGACTGCTTTGTCCTTTGCTCAACACAGGGGGAAATGGACAAATGCTTCGAGTTGTTAAACGCACAGTCAGAGTGTGTCAAGTTCACCCGAGAAAAGCCGAAAGAAAAATGGCTTCCATTTTTGAACGTACAAATTCACCTATCAGAAAATGGCTACATTACAAAGTGGTACCGAAAGCCAAGTAGTAAAAATATCTTGGTTCATTACCTCTCCTCTCACCCCTCTCACACGAAAAGGGCGCTTATAAGAAACATGTTTCGAACAGCAACCAACGTGTGCACGGGAGGAGAGCAGAGAGAGGAGTCCCGGAACTTGGCACGGCAAATGGCCGTTTCTAATGGCTACGAAACTGTAGCTCAGGATAGGTGTAGAGGAAATTGTAGGCCTCCAAACGACAACTCTGGCGATAGAAGGGTCCCGTTTATCCTACCCTTCATCTCAAATGATGTAAGTACAGCTATAAAACGCTGCTTAAGAAGGGCGGGCTTAGAGAATTCGGTGAGCGTAGTTGAAATACCACCGAGTAATCTTAAGCGCCAGCTAGTTCGTAACCGCCTATATGACCGTCTATGTGCAACTCAAAATTGCATAATTTGCCCCAGTGGTAGAGACGGTGATTGCATGAGCTCGGGTATAGTTTATCCGATCTCCTGTAAGACGTGTGGTGACGAATACATTGGCGAAACGGGTAGACCCCTCTGTGTCCGCATGAAAGAACACCTAGCCGGC
>UYYA01003965.1:0-220530 GCA_900624975.1 Angiostrongylus costaricensis | reverse complement strand
CCGGATGGTGTAGTGGTGAAGTGCGCTGCTCCCCGGTAAGGACAACAGCGCGTGTTTGTTCTCCACTGCATACACCTGTGGTCCGGAGTTTTGCAGATATCTCAGCACTTCATACGAGTTATATTTCACAACATACCCTGCCATTAAGAAGAAAAAGGCAGTAAATAAAAGAGTTAAGACTGAGATTTTAAAATTGTTATAAAAAGGCACTCAATTAGTCTTGCAGATTCTCAGGACTTTGCAAACTCACTTTGATTAATGACGAAGCGGATATGATAAAGAGCATTATTAGGGCGAGCTAACACTTTTGAAGAGAAATAATTAATCGTCTATGAAAGAACCTGTTTGAAGGAAGTTTTTGCAAAATAACGAAGTTGCTATATGTTGGAGCGTATTAATCCTGAATTTGTACTCTCCGATTTCCGAATAAAGGCTGGAAGAGAGCCGTTACAGGGTGCTCAATACTGATGGTGCTGTCTTGAAAACCGTGGACGTCCAGTGAGCAAAACAACTACCGTCGCTGGTAAAACAACGGCTACTTCAGGAATTTGGCTATACATGTTTAATGGAGGGCAATATTAAGAAAGAGATAGTTTGTAATAATGTTAATATAAAGTGTTTGACATTTTAATGTAAAAGGTTTGAGTTCATCGACTAAGGAAATTCCACAAAAGCTACTAACTAAAGCAAGCTTTATCTCAGTAAGCAATGCCTTAGGTTGATGTATGCCATGTGGATTCATATCATTGTCACACAGCATATCTCAAAAGATAACGATGTTAATATGAGCACAGAAGGAATTAAGTGCAACTAGTGGAGCAAGTTCAGACAGATTTGGCTTCTTTCGGTAAGGTAGATGTATTTTCATCTGTAGACGTTCGTTCATACCTCTACAACTTTCAAAATGTAGGCGAAACATATGCTGCCCTAAATACAATGGCTTTGTATGGAACGCATCCTAGTCAGAGCTGCTCAGTATAGAACTTTAAGAAGAACACAACAGTTGAGCTGCACCACTTGACTGGAGATTCATCACAGCAGCTGTTCACATTTGTAATAAGGAATTGGCGGCACTTATGTGAGAGAAAAGAGGTATACATACCTCATTAGTCTTTACGTGCATGGAGTGGTAAGCTGAGGCATTAGTGGGATCCTCTTGAAACTCTGGCATCGAGCCGAGTATTAACCCTGCAAATTTCTGGTCCTTAAAATTAGCAGATGGTGACCATGTTCACAATGCAATAGACCGAAACGATATATTGTATATAAAATGTCGTAATTCGTTAACATTTCTAGACTTATTCTAGGTTTGCACCAACGGGAAAACAAATTTCTGCTGACCAACTTATCAAATGTGTTTAAGAGGAAGTGGGAAAATATTAAAGAACCCACCCTTGTTAATAGCAAGACTCACCAACGACACTGCAAAAAACGAATAGGACGGATAACAAAGCGAACACTGCGGCTGGGTATGACGACTGTGGATCTTCAAGGAACCTCCATGAGGACAAACGCAGAGAAGGAAAATATGCCTATAAGAAAGCAAATCAATAAATCGAATTGTAGAAACTAATCAGGTTTACAAAAACTCTCCAGGAACTCACTCCGTCGAAATCAGTGTCGCATTCTTCATAAGTGCTCATTGACTGCAAATGAAGCTTTCCACCGCTCATACTCTTCGGCAGTGCACAACAAGATGCCATCTGAATTCAGTCACTTCAAACATTACCTATAATTTTAAAGATGAAACGTCAATTGGCCTCATCATTAAGTAAAAGGTTATTGGGCTTTTCCAACCTTGACAAGCTATTAGCAATTTTTTTTTCAGCTTTTTATGGCTAACATTTCGACGACTTTATACTGAGAGTCGTTCTTCTGTTACTATTCTTTACTTTTTAGACGGTGAGACGAAATCGTATACTGTTTGCATGAGGTGATACATGTTATCGGTTTTGTCATCTATGATCTTGGAATTGGAGTGTTTAAGGCGAAGTGCATTTGTGGCCGTGGTACTAGACACGGAAGTTATTAGGTAAAGGAAGCTGTACACACTGAAGGTCGTGCACTGACGTTGTCTCAACACTAGTGATGGACGAGTTGCGAGGTAAACATAGCCGTTTAGTGCTCGAAATGCAATGAATTTTTCAGGTGATTTTGATTCGCTCAAGACGTTTAGGCCGTTGTTCCTTTCTTCAGCATAGGTGAAAAGCTGTTCATTGCTGTTGGGCGCCATAGAGAACTTCCTCACTTTGGGAGAGTGTTCGCACTTGCAGCGTCAAGAGTGGCTCACCAAAAGCAGCTCACAACAAGTAAATAAACTTTCGATTTCGTTCGGTCTCAGCTATGATGTGAGACAATGTTGTCTCATCAGAGGTCTTTCCGGCTTCGACGCATATGATAATGCTAACTTTTGCAGTTAATGGAGTGATCTTCATTCGCAGATCCTTTCGAAAAACTGTTCATAATTTTTTCGATTTATCAGAAGAATGTGCAAAACTTTTAACGACTTTTGTTGATTATGTGGCATTCCAATGTTTTCATCAAGTGAATGGGAAGCCAATATCAGCGGAATAGATAAAAGCGAAACTTACTTGACACTTAATTCTTGAAAGGCCTGTCCTCCCTGGTTGTGCACTAGCATATTTACCATTTACTGGATATTTGCTGGCTAAGCCATTGTGGTTCTCTGGAATCCCAAGGTCAGGCTGGCAAAAGTCTGCCCTAGGTCTTCGCATTCGCAGGCATTCGCAGCCTCTGTGGATCAGAGCGAGATTTGCCACCATGCGACTTTGATACCAGGACGGTGGTGAATTCTGGTATTGGTTCACTCTTAGCTAGCCTTCTTGATGGAAAGGTCGGTCTCGTTCTCAGCTTAGGACACTCTGCCACGGGGATGAATCCTCCCGCTGTACATAGCCGCCCGACACCCAGAAACACCTCCGAGCCATGATGAGGCTGTAAATCGTTGGGAGAAAAAGCGAAACTAGGTATTCTATTTAGAACTTGAGAGAAAGGAAAAACGAAGGACCCGCATGGCGTGGAGGTGAACGCGTTAGCCACCGGAACGGCTAATAGTGTGTACGGTTGCCACCGCAGACACATGAGGTCCGGAGTTTTGTAAATATCTCAGCATCATAGTGTTTGTACCAGACACAATACCAAATAAAAAAGTTAAAACCCTTCAATTCTTTGAGAAGAGAAATAATATTAGAAATTTAGCCATTTCATTCATCGTCATACACATGTCAATCGTTTTAATAAGTGAAGAATTCAAAAACTAACATGTTCGTGGCTGATGCGCCAGAACGCCAACTCTTCTTTAAACCTCTCAGCACAAATGTTCTGAGGCTTGTGGAGACTTCCTAAACACAAAATTTGTCTATAGGTTAACAATTCTGTTTAGAAAATCTAAGGGTGAAGAAGTCGTCGTGGCTCATTACCGCTCTATTCTAGCAGTGAACTCTAGATTTCTTCTGATAGATTTCGATCATGTCAAACCGTCAATTCCCACAAGCTCATTCACTGAAAGGGATTGAAAATTGGCCAAATGGAAACAGGGACCTGTTGAGAAAAAATCGACGATATGATTGGAGATGATTGAATTTCGTTCCATGTAGTACTCGCCCGTATTCGGATCACATCCATCCACAAGAGCCAACCTGGATTGAAAAATCTGCTTTGGAAAAGAACATGTACGAGGTTTTAATTGACAATTTTTCTGCTTCTTTCTTCCTAAATATTTTGTTTAAATATTTCAGAACGTGATATTTTATTGCACCGATTACATAGACAGGCATCCATTCATTTACTGTTATTATCATTTACCAACTATCACTACTGCCTGTGTCATCCATCTATCACTGTCATCTATCACTACTACTATGATCCGTTACCTTTCTTCGTGGGAGGATTCGACGATGTCGTGCATCAGAGTCCGCTCGTCCGTGTACAGCTCACGTCTCACGCAGAACGATTTGCCTCCGATATTTAAGCGCACATGCGTTGCTCCCACCTCCTTCGATACAACTTCTGAAATTATCTTTCAGAACATCCGCAAAAAAAACAACTGAGATCTGATGACTCCTGAATCTACTTTATTCAAGCTCACACAGCAAAATCACACCCATAGATTTCTGACAAAGGGAAACTGTTCAACAATACAACTACGACGTCAAAGCGAGCTATAATTTAAACCATAGAACCGTTTGAAACAAAAGTCAGAGTCACACTGGGATCTCTTTTAAAAGAAATGGTAAATCCTTGCCCATATAGTCACGTACCTGTGGCAACTCTTAGATGTCACTGATTACTTTCATACTTTCAAATGTTCGATGAGATGAAAGAGTGTTCACGAGTGCCAAAAACAAAATCTTTTCATCGTCTTCTATTCAATGTGCCTGACTTCACCTAGTCTTCACCCTAACCTAAAGCTAATCTCTGGAGTGAATCCAAAATTCTTCGCTTTATAGACGGAATGATGTCGCATGTAATGCAGCATGTGCGATGCTGCATCTCAGCTTTCAAAATAAAAAAGATATTTGTTTCGTTAAACATGTCCCAACATCACGTATTTTGCGAATTTCAGCGCTTCTTTTATCAGATTCGTTTTCCTGAAAAGTTGGTGCAAATTTGCGACCACAAAGAGATGAATGGTTTGTATGGCCCGTGCCAGGGTCGAACCAAGACTTTGCTGGAATTGTTGAGCGACATCTCTACCACATTTCTATTCTTTACAATTTAACAAAACCCAATGCTTCGGAGTGAGCCATACAAAAAGGTTAATGTGTCGTTTTCTTGTTCAGCAATCGCGAGGATTTTAAACAGCATACATTTACTTCCATAAAAACACAATACAATACAACACTGGCTGACGTTTCGGCAGTATCGCCTTCTTCAGAGCTTGGAAGGGCATACTGATATACAATCTACTAGGCCAAACGCTTCAGTAACACTTACAAAAAGACGAAAGACTCTTCGGTAATTACATGATCAACAACTTCTCGAAAAACCCACCGCTTTTTTTAATGTTTGTTCCTAGAAAAAGGTTAATGAAAAAGGTTAAAAAGGTTAATGTTCCTAGAGTACGAAAATCTGTCAATATCAATGACTTGTATATCTAATATCCATCCACAGTGCTCATCAATGAATTTCATGAAAACCCAAAAACACTATTACTTTACAACGAAAGAAAAACGGGTGTAGTATGTCTACTTCGGCAAAAAATTTTCATCAAGTTTAAAAGAATGGAGAGTAAAGCGGACTACACCAAACATCGTTATAGAGTAACTGAAGCATATTTGCCTCATATAATGAACTATGGTAGCCTACCGAAGTAAAAGCAGTGTTTTATCCTTCACGATAAGTTTGCTACCAATTTGCCTACCGTGGAGGGATGGAAGCTCTCAGTGAGCCCGAGATGTGGGGTCGAACCCATGACCAAATGTGTATTGCAGGACACCGCTAACTACTGTGCTACACGCCCTTTTTATTGAATTGGTATCACTTATCTGCACAAATATTCTACACTGCAACGGCATTGAAAAACGATAATTATCTTTGAGATTAATGGATAAGCAGATTAGTCTGTTTTTTATTTCGGCACATTTTAGCGTTGTGAAAATACGCAGTCTCAGTGTGGATGCCAATAACGACCATCTAAAGGTGATCTGACTTGTAACGAAGGTGCTTTGTAAATGATATGAAGGATTGAGGATTTAGAACTCGCTTGCGATTTTCACAACCATTCGGCGAACCTGCTTGCATATCTCCTATATTTTTATAGTCTTTCACTCCTTGTGTTCAATTATCAAATTCTGCGCAAATCCTAGCATTTCTGTTACAGCATCTTCGTACCGCATCCGTTATCCACGAAAGTTGTCGGATTCACGTTTTCCAACAAATTAAGTTTTTTTTAAAAATTACTTTTGAGGACATATTTCTTTCCTTAAACATCGTTTAATTCCTATCGAGTTGATTCATGTTAGAATCATTGGATAACTTCAGCAGAGCCTTCTCGTGTCTTGATCTTAGGGAGACGCTGGCCTTACGGATCAGAAAGAGTTTCTCTTGGGCAATTCTGGTGTCAACTTTCCGGCCAAGAATAATGGGAGAGCTGGTTAGCTAAGGGCCTGGTCGAACTGTGTACCACGCTCACGTTGCACGATATCTTCAACTGACGCGCCTCCCACTGCATATATAGGTGACCATAATCATGTTTACACGTGATATGATTGTTTGCATGCAAGTCATGTCCACGTCCACTCTGCGAAAATTTTACCGTCAATTTAAAAGAAAGTACGTAGGAATTGACTAGGAGCGTCCAAAGAGCCACATTTCTCTCCGAAAAGTTTGGAAACCCATCCGTGAGTATACTTTAACCCACGACGAAGTTCAACAACTACCAACTGGGTTGCCTCCCACCAAAAGCAGTCGAAGTCTCATGTGATAAACATGATGCTCGCCATGTTCTTATTGAGAGAACTACAGTAGGAATCCTGGAATGCTACAGAGGTGAATGGAGTGGAGGGCTCTCTCGATACTACGTGAGACTGCAGATGGGATATAGTGTTTAAAATTTGTGGGAAAACAAAAGAAAATCTAAAAATCGTTGAAGGAAAGCGATGTATTACTGCCTCCAGAGCGGAATCTTTTTCCCATTTAAATATGCTAGAATCGAAAGATACTCAAAATTTGGAGAACGCTCATCGAACATCAAAGCTATATTTTCCGCTTTTCAAAATTTGGAACTAAGTATCAAAACTGCTAGAAACAATTTCCAAGAGATGACATGTGAACCGCAAGTGGATCATCGTGTAGTAAAATTTTGGCATGACAAAGCAGAATGAGAAACCTTGAAAAACAAGTGAAGTACAGCCGCTCCGTTTTCATGAGAAAAACCTAGCTATAATTAATCTATGCTCAATATTCCAAGAACTCGTTAATTTTAGCCCTGGAGTTGAACGTACTTGTGTGAATACGACCTGGTCAAATCAAGTCGAGTAAATATAACAAAAAACGTACCATGTGTGCTATCGGAATCGCACTCTTTCCATCTGTCTCGCAGCACTCGAACGTTGCTCATTTTTTTCTTCATCGTCGGAAGTAGTTGCTGGAACGTAGAGTTTTACTATGGCCATATTAAGCAGCTCCCATTTAAAAGCCAACTTGGCTAAATCGCCTCGTTGTCTAAGCGAAAAATAAGCCTGAATTTCTGAGATTCGTCCACCGAATCTCTCTTGCTTCTAGGCCATTACCTGCTGGAGTAAACCCTTTAAGTAACGCGATTTTACGACTACCGTACTCAATTCCAGATTTTAAATGAGTTTCATTAAAAAATTAGAAATTTATGGGATAAACGAGGGCATTTCGCCTAGTATTTTAGTGGAAAGAACGAGTTATGTTGATAGCCGATATCATCGGGAAAAAGCGATTGAAAACGAACTTTTATGAAAACTCCTTACATTGAAGAGAATCGCATGGAAGTCTACTGTCCAATTATTCCTTTTAATTGAATCTACTGAAAACACTAATTGAACTCTTTGCTGAAATCCTCTCATTATGTAAATATAATGATAATGAGATATTTGCAAAACTGCGGGCCTGCTGGCATCTGCGGTGGAGGCCGAACACGCAATTACCCTTTCCAGATGCTAACGCGTGCACCACGACATCATTCGGGTCCTTCGTTTAGCCTTTCTCTCGGCCGTGTTATCATCATTTTAGTTTGAAACATTCAGGAAATGTATAATTTATGCAAATGAACGTGGTCCCAATAGTGTAATAAATACAATTTCCATGTTTTCCCACTATTACCTTAATAGTACGGTGATACTATTATCACACACTGATCTTCCTTTTTAAACGAGTCTCTAGAGCGTGCAGAACTCACTGGGCTACTCTTGCACGTGACAGGAAAAAATGGAGGATTTACTGGAACCCGCTCAAGTCACTCCACGATCAATGGGACTGCAGGTGATACAGGTGACAGGTGATTTCCCTTTTTAAAAGAATACTAAAGCGTAATCGTATTGAAGCAACTAGCTCACGAGTAGACTGTATGGCATAGGAAAGACTAGGAGGTATCGGGATAGATGTTTTGACACAAATACATTCAGAAAAAGAGACTACTTCATTTAAGAACGGTTTTCACCCGACATCGACATCAATAATCAATCCTTTCCAAAGTTAGTAGCCTGGAACAGGGTTTTTACAGAACTTTTGCACTGCCAAAGTTGGGGCACCTTAGGTCGAGGTGCTCCATTCTACTGTACACGACTCGATGTGCCTACAAAGACCCATATCGTGAGAATGAACGGCTGTGGGCAGTCGACTGGAATCACTCCGGCTGCGAGGAAGGCAAAGTTGCCGAAATGTTTGATGAATAACTTTTACAACAACCTCGCGTCAGCTTATTAATTTAAGAATAAATTGAACATCTGTTTTCTACACATGTCCATACACGCATATGTGCGTGTATGCAGGCCATTCTTATGTTCACGTTAATTTTGCAAAGAGCCTACTATCAGGCGTTTGCAAAGAAACTGGGAAGTAATTCATGGTCATCTCCTATAAATGATGTCGACGCCTACTTCAAGAAGGTCAGTAAGTTACTCTTGAGCATACTTGTCCATCTATCGCAGACCTCCACGTAAAAGCGATTGCCATGCTGTGGACCAGAGTTGAAGAGAGTAGGATGGAAGACTCGACGGTTGTCGACTGTGCCGGCTTTCTGTCAGCTCTCAATAATTTTTAGGGAATAGCACTTGAACATGGAGATATTAGTGATGCCTGTTCGTGTCACTCGTGCTCGCAGGAATTTAGTGAACGACCCAACCACAATTTTGCGAAAATTATAGTGTTTGTAGATTTGAGGATTTGTATGTTCCCGGAAAAGCCTCGCTCTATAATTTTAAAGATGACCTGGTTTAATCTTCAATACAACCTGAAAATGACAAGGTCTAGACGAATGGACTTTATTGCGATAGAAGGAAGTAAATTAAAACCTTATTAGAAAAGATGTGCACTGTCCAATGATTTCGTTTCAATTTAGGAGGCCCCTGCGATATAGGCTATGATGTGTGCTTATAGTAGAATGACAAATAGATTTCAGTCAGTGTTTTAAAACCGACTTTATTTCAACTTCATCATGGCTAACCAATATCTATTCCTTCATGGATAAGCTAAGGTGAAGATGATAAAAATACTTTAGTTGGTTGTTAAATTTTTATTGGGCTTAATAGTAGCCGATAATGATACCAACTACTGTAGGATGGATTGTCTGAAGGAGAATAAACGATTATTCACGGACAGCCAGTTAATCAACAACCGTCCTGGATAAAAGAGCACTGCGACTGAGGTTTGTTCGTTTGGACAGTGGTCCAGTTCAGAAGATTGGACTCAGTGTGAGGACTATGGACAGTCAACAGTTATGCCAACGAGAGAGACTTCTTCGTTGTTCTGTTTTTGGATGACATTAATGCAGGTGGTACAAATCTGTTTCTCACAAAAACTTCGCTAAACAATTTGAATATGACATGTTGTGGAAATCTCATAGAAGGATTTACAACATATTTTTAAGACAATCTAACATTTCATGCTTGATTCAAGTGAAATAAAACAAAAGCCAACTCCAGCCAAGCCAAGCCAGCCAACAGTTTTCATGCAAATGTTCTGCACATATATCTTTCTACTATGTATATTAAATTCTACTTCTTTCATGAATTTCCAGTCAAATGCTCTGTGTATTTCAAGAAATGTGGGCTTTTTTAGTTGAAGAGACTAACACTTATTTGTATACATTAGCCTATCGTGAAAAACATTGGTCAGAAAGTGCATCTTAGAAAGTTGACATGGAGAAGG
The DNA here is from genome assembly GCA_900624975.1 of Angiostrongylus costaricensis. Taxonomy (NCBI): domain Eukaryota; kingdom Metazoa; phylum Nematoda; class Chromadorea; order Rhabditida; family Metastrongylidae; genus Angiostrongylus; species Angiostrongylus costaricensis. The sequence goes on along the minus strand of UYYA01003965.1, from coordinate 210,672 downwards.
GAAGCGGCCTTCAAGGAACGAGAAAGAAGCCTGTAAGGGAAGGAATTCGAAGTAATGCTATGGAGAGATGCTTCTGGATTGTTCGGTCATATTTAAGGAGAGCCCCGAAACAGGATATTTAATTAGGAACGCCTTTCTCCACGCAATCATCCGAGAAGAGACAGCGATTACAGACTGAAGCCGTGGCTTCTGTTTATTGCCACGGGCATCGTGGGCAAAAACTACTTATTGAGAGGAAGGGAGAAGAAGTTCTGAAAAAAACATAGCATTTCTATATAGTTTGATATACTTAGAGCATTAAGAAACATGCAGTGCAACTCATTTATGCTTAAAACATAGTTGTCGACGAGCTTAACCCACTTTTCAAGGAATATTCTAGCACACTCGGCCGTCTCGGAAACCAACGCTGATTTCTTGATCATCAGAAGATTTGAGGAGTTTAGAACTTTATGGAACTGAGTTTGCATTAACTGCGTGTGTAATTTTAATACAGCGTTCTTTATGACTTTGGAAACTTGGCAAACAAATTTAAGTTTTTAAAGTTTCCAACGCAATGCAACAACCGAAAGCTCAAACGACAAGTAGGCACGGTACATCAAGCGATTTTTCAGAGCAAAATCGCGCTTTCTAATTTGGCTCGCTTTTCTAGATACTAGCCTCAACAGAAAAGGCGAGAAGAATCAGTTCCGTGGACCCGAGAAAACAAAAGTTTCATCGAAGTAGAATAAGATATAAGATATAATAAGAAATGTAGGCAAAAAATTGTAAATTTCAATGGTTCTTATTCTAACCAATGAAGTACATCTTTTGGTTGAGATATGTTATTTTGGATTTGAAAATAGTCGTTTTTCTCGCAATGAAATGAAGGTTTTCTAACTAGTGATCAGCAAGGTAATTGAAAAGTGGTAATCCTTTGGCGGGTAGTTCGTTTATGGGAACAGGCAGGAAAAAAACTGCACTATCACTTATTACTAAATCCTGCCTCTTTCCATAAATGGACTACCTGCTAATCGATTATCATTTTTCAGTTTCAATGAGATCAATTTTGACCGTTTTGTGTTAAATGTGAAAATGCAGAATGGTATGTTGTATTGGCGTTATGCACGTTGTTTTCGTCAAGGATAAATAGGCGAAGTAATAGTTCTTTTTTAAGCTAGTGAAGAAGCTTATAAAGCGTTTCCCAGAACATCTGCAGTGACTCTGTTCGTAGTTATGGAACGAACATGTGGACCAGGAAAGTGAAAGGAAGGTTAGGAGAAGATGGGTAAATTAAGGAGACAACACCATTTACAGGAAGGAACAGAGAGATTTACAAAGAAAAACGCATTTGATGAAAATGAGTCTGAAAAAACGAAGCCATTCGATACGGCACAGAGCATTTCAAAGAAACGAGCATGGCCCACGCAAAACGCAATCATCTAGGATTTTCTTCAGAAATGTCTCTTTTTCTCATTATGAGTTGAAGACGTCTGTTGACTTTCGTGAAGCTTTCGAAATATTTTTTTTGCAAAATATTCTGAATACGTTTTTCCTATGAGAGTTAGTGGGAAACAATGTCACCTAACTAGATGTGAAGTCATTATATGTCACTCTGAGCGCTTCCTTTGCTACTTCGCTTGTTGTAGATGATTTCAATAGGAACTCTCATGAGGGAAGCTTCTCTTGACTTATTCGATAATGTGATCCGTATCGTTTTCTTCTCATGCTTGAAAAACGTAAGTGAACGAGTTAAATAAAACCATATGGTGACCAATTTTACATAAAAATAAATGATTTTCTCGGAATATACAACGCGCTTTTTTGTAGGGGGTCGTGTGTGCAGTACCATCTCTTATTACACTCGTTACTCGGTCTCGAGCTTTTGGCTAACTCGACGTGCAAAATAAAAATACCATAGGTACAGTAGCAACTAAAGGAATACGCTTCTTTCTATCATTAATCCGGTACAGTATGGAGCAAGAATCATGGCCTGGTACCAGCTGCATCTAAATTTAAACACTCTCTATTTTGGTCTGCGTCAATACTCTGTCGACCAGCTGGTGAGTGAGTGCTATGCCATGTGACCAGACATTCAAGTAAGTCGAGATCCATCACACGGCAGAGACTCGTGGGAATATGATAAGTTATGCACTGTGTATTAAGAAAAAACCAAAGTATAGTGTGTGGACGGATAAGTGCCAAGGGCTTTCAATTTGATCATATTAGGCTGTATAGCAGCTTTTAGGATATGCCTGGTGCACGATATTAGTATTTATCATCGACGCTAAAATCTTTCTCTCTAGAGCAATAAATCATTTGTTATTTGAAATTTATTTCAAGAGATTACTATTTGAAAATCGATTAGTGCAACTGCAGGAAATAGAAAATATTCCCTTCCAGACATCCATTACTTTCGTTGATGTTAATATCACTGCAAACAATGCGAGTGGCTAAGCGTGGATTGATTCTTCAATAACGGTTAGTCTAATAAGCCTTCTTGTCCAGTTGATCGAGAAAGAACTTCAGAAAATAATAATGCGAAGTTCCGAAAATTATGGCACACAGAAGGAAGGGATGATCCAAGCAGGAGTGCTATTAAAGAAATAATATTTTGCGCAATAAGGACTCTTTAAAAACGGAACTGTTAAAATAACAGTCTTTCCGTCTGAAACGCGTTTTCTACAGCATCTTGGAGAATAATGAACGATCGTGTCCATTGACGAAATGGTATGAAAAGGTGAGCAAACTACTCAAAGTATGTGGAAAGAAGTGAAATTTTTCATGGTAATCACAACTAGAGAATTTCGTGCCGCCGATCGGAGTGAACTATATCGTGAGAAGAAGGTAATTATTGGGTGTTGAAGCGGTCGAGAAGAATCTGTCGGAACCCGTTGCTTATAAGCCTAGCGCCATATCGCTGGAAAACTGCACTTTTGTGTAGCGCGTCCTTCTTTCATGTATTTTTGCTCCAGAAACAAACGTAAAATTCAACACAACAAGTGGATCTCTTCTGAATAACAAAATAATTAAATTATTCTTATGTATGAGAGTGAGAACACTCGGCTTTTGTTGATAACGGCTCCCATAATTGCTATTCAGAATTGATTGCCCTAGGCCAATTGTTGTTGTGTAAGAACTTCCTGCTTCGTAGACTTTATTTTTCTGGTAGAAAATTCAGTTTTTATTTTACAAAGAACATATTGTCAATTTCGAATTAATTGGTATTGGGGGCAAAATTTGGTTGGGATATGCATCAAAGATCACTTTGAGTAATAAATCAGTCTCACTTAAACTAATGTCACCATCCATGAATGCGAAAAGCATTCGTGTCATACGGCTTCTAATGTAGAGACGAATCTTGTTGGTTATCCGCTTATTGCCCATAGACTATTGCCATCACTTCCATCACCGCTTTCACAACCAACCGAACAGGAGAAGAGGATTGGATGGTAGCGGTGGCGGCGGTAGGATTGGCAGTAGACGCGACCGCTCATTTGCACAGTAACCGTGGAATGCAGGCATGTTTTACCCAGCAGAACTCGCAATAATTCGAGAAAAGCCTCTCCATTAACTCTTAACCTCATGCTTACTATTTCCCCTGCCTGTATCGAGCTACAGAGAGCTGCATAGAACTAGTTAATTATTAAAGTTGTCTGTTATTCTAACGCTTACTGTGTTAGTGGAACTCTCCTTTTAGGAATGTTCCAAATTATTTTTCGTACTAACACTAGTGGTGTAAAAAATAAGCTGACAAATAAACATACCAGTAATCTAAATATTATACCGCAATAGTTCATGCGACCACAACTCGCAAAACTCATAACTCAAAGCTGTACGAAATCTTGGCGCTAAGAAGCTTTAAATAAAATCGTTTAATGAAATCCGACTAAAATATGATAAAATCGAGCAATTACAAGACTATAAAAGTTAAGCAGAAATGTTCAACGCATTTAATTGTGTTTAAACTAGTGTTATAATGCAGTAGAAAACATTAAAAATAGCAAACAACCTCCCCAGATAGAAAAGTAAAGCACCAAATTTCTCGATGTCAAGAGACCAACCTGGTGGTTTTTCTGTTTCCAGGTCGCCATAGTTGAAGACGTGCAAGTACGTTTCATTCGATATGACAACATGTTTTACCGAGAATGGATGTTTGAGTGGATATCCGTGGTGATGAAGGTGCCCTCCGTCACCGTCCTACACAGACCGGTCGCAGCTCACCACAGTCTACTGGCTAGCACTCGGGCTCCGATAAATCCTAATATGAGTAGAAGCTTGAATCGTAACGAACAACTTCGGCGTGTTGAAAAGAGACATCATTCCGATGGAAGACAATTTTTCAAGAAAAGAAGTCCAGAAAGAAACAAGCTCTGCATAGGTCTACTTTTTATTATAAAAAGAAAGAGGAAATGGATTCTTTCAACGTGAGATTAGAGAAATTTAATAACTACATGTATGGAAAGAGAAGTGGTTGAAGATGATACAAATCTTCTAATAACACTGCACTTATGTACGGTTCCATCAGAAAAGCACTAAACTTTTTAGAAATCAAGTAAAACTCCTAGAATTTCCTGACACCAGTGGCCCATATTCGACGATGTTGGTTTCTCGACAACTTCCTATGCTTGGGAACAACAAACCTAACAAATTTACGGTAGCTCACTATTTTGGAGTTATAGCTAATTTTTTTCAAAAACACTACATTTATTTTAGACCTTCTTAAAATGCGCGAATAGTTAAAAAAATAATTTTTTAGAGTGCATGACTTTTCGTTTACTGTGCATTGACTTTTTAATGACAAAATATTTATGAAAAATACAACCACAATGGTTTTGAGATATTTTCAAAATTCGGACCCTAGACCAGATTCATACCAGCGATTACCCTTTCCGAGCTTCATATGTTATCTACTGCACCACTGGGATCTTTGGTTTGTCTTTGAGTCAGCCAGTTTTTTAAGAAAATTGGTGCAACCGTGGACATAACAAGCACCAACGATGCCTTTGTGTGAGGCTTATTCAATGTGTGACGGAATAAAACTATTCGTATTTTGGTCACCAATATCCGTTACATCCTACGCTACTTGGTGAAATCCACCACGAGGCGCAGGCATACTTGTCTCACGTTGAAAGTTTCAGTTTTCTTCAGCCTCAAGTGAGACATATATGGCTCGTACGTGGCGACTATGTTAAGATGCAGGCGTTATTATACGTATGTTTCATTTAAGAGTTATTTGATGCAGTGAAGGAATAGCTTGACCTGTTGACTTTCCACTCCTTCTATAATTTGCAACCATTCAGTTCTCGGTATTGCTTGGATTGTCCGGAAACGTATTTCTGTCCGGTTTTATCGGATTAGATCCACTGCTTTCAAACAACATTATATGCCTTTGTATTATGTTGCTTACTATTTCAAAGTGCAGGTTCACTGTAAAATCTTTTTCATCATTGCCGTTGTTGCTAAAGTGTTTGCAACAGTTTCAGAAGATCGCAAATCCAGTTAAGAAAGAAGTATAGAAAGAAAGAAGATTTGCCTATATATATACAATAGGATGTGATGCTATGAAAGGCGTTTCCAACGTCAACAATCCATTCAGCTTGGAAACCGTTAGAGATCGTTGTGGACTTCTACTTTGTCTACGATATTTGCGACGAGATTCGAAGATGTGGTGACTTGGAGGCGACTCATTCTCATCAGCGACCATTAGATATTTGAAGACATTGACTATCAAAATTGTTAAGAAGCTTCGAAGAAAATTAAAGCAAGTGAAAAGTTTTTGAGCACTTTTATCTGGTTGGAAAGTGAAATGTCCACAAATGGATATCGTACAAAGTGAAAGAATATCGAACAGGTCGCCGTAACACAAATGAAGCAGTGCAGGAAGAATCTGCGGAGGCTGGGCCCAAAACCAAACCACTGCTGAAAATAGTTTTGGAAGAATCACAGGCTTCAATACCATAAAATGGGAATTTGATGAAATCATTGAACTTGCATCCGCTGAAAACATTTCCAGATACTGATAATTCATGCTTAGAATAATTAGCCTACTATAAATATTTTTTCGCAGTTAATAGCAAAGAGAAGTGAAAACTTAGAGAAACTCATCACTCGATTAACGATTGCATATTGTTATCAAAATTTACCAAAGCAATTCTCCAAATTAGTACGATTTTGTCTTGTAATCGTAGTTCATCATTGTTACGAAAAATAGGTTGTTTGGAAAAAACTTACTACGTAAATCGGAAAAACGTGTACCCTAGTTAAATCCACGCCAACTCCAATAAGGTAGAAGTTAGCTAGTGAGCTAACGCTCTCTAGTGCTTACGGTATGAAGCCGAAAACTTGTCTTAGGGTTCTCGCACACGGTCGAGACGATATGAGCTTGAGGCGTAACTAGTACTGACGTTGATAATTGTTTATGGGACACAATTCAGAATTTCACCACTCGAAAATCCATCTTTCTAAAAATATGAAAATCCGGTATGTCCGTACAGTACAACGAAATGGTAAAAAAGAAGACTCCGGGTTCTTCGAAGGTGTGTACCTAAGAAAAGGGTACAAATTGGAAGAGCATGGTATGGTAAGTAAATCGGATCAAAAATGAGACCGAAACCTGAAACTTAAGTACGTAATGTGCATCGCTATGGAAGGGATGAGCACTACACGTATGCCATTTATGTTGTTAGAGAAAAAATGTTTTTATCGACGAGAACTGCTGTGCACACGACATTAACTCAAAACACCCTATAACTGCCAATAATTTATAGTGGTTGAGGACACGAATACACCATAAACTCGTAGAAGGGCCTTTCCTTTATCGCTCTAATTACATAAATCGTTTTCCCTAAAGTTGGTTTTAACTTTAGACTAGATTAAAGTAGTTAAATGTGTTTAAACTCGCGGAAAATTGAAAGTGAAGTGCCCACTCTTAAAATTCTTTTACGGGACGGCTACATTCAGAAATATAGTAACCTCTTATTGTATTCCTCGAAATTCTACCCGTTGAACCGGATCGTTATTTGAAATACGAGGCTTAACAGAAAAAAAAAACGAAAAAAAGGGGCTCCGACCGATCTAAAACGTCAGATTTCCAATTCGTAGGAACAGAACAAATTGATACCGAGGTTCAAAGAAAGTCGGTTTCGAAATAGAACAAATTGAGTTCTGTAGAAAAATATTTGTAAATTCTAATAAATTTTATCCCTTCCTAAGGTATACCTCCTCCTCGCGAGCCCTCCCAATGGTTTACTGTCTCATCGTTGGTGGAAGGTGTTCCTGGGTGTGAGACCGCCACGTACAACGGGGGATTCATCCTCTTGGTAGGATCTCCCAAGCTGAGAAGGAGTCCCGCGTTTTCAACAAGAAGCACAGCTAAGACCAATACCAGGATCTGTCACCGTCCTGGTACTAAACTAGTCGCATTGCGGCAAATTCCCCTCTGATCCACAAGGGCTGGGACTGCCTGTGGTGGTGAAGACCTGGACAGACTTTGGCCCTCGGGACTCCAGCGAGTCTGAGTCAGCAAAATCCAAAATCAATAGGATAAATAAAAATAAAAAAAACAATAAATGAAAACGAAAATTAAGCTGGAGAACGCACAGCCAGTGAGGGCAGGCCATCCAAGGATCAAAGAAATACATTTTATCTCAGTAAAGTTCGCTTTGAGCTTAAACATGTTTGTTTAAAGCTGAAGCACGCGATTATTTTCAGCTACGTTTGATTACATACAGTTCGCATAATCCGCTGTATTAACTACGGTTTGTACAATGCTCTCTTGTACAATAACAAATAAGCAGCTGATAGACGGTGCATGGAGCAAATCCATTGGTTAGGTAGGAAATGGACGAAAAATTCTAGTAATTCATTTGAGCACCACAGCTTACACTACCAATCAAGATGTACCGACTTTTAATGGATACTGAACTGGAAGAAGATTGGCACCTTACGTGTTTCAACTGGAAGTTAGTTTTACCACAAATTGGTTAGCTACCTTATGTGAGTGACATGATTAACGATTACGCTTATGCTTAGCATTTTTGTTTTATTTTCGCTATGAACATTTCTACAGGAGGATTTCGCAACGATAAAGCGGAGGCAATGGGTAGTCATCTTTAAATAGAATTTGGTTCCTTATGTAATAAATGTTGACGGGGTCTCAGCTGAATGCCAGAGTGTCGTGAGGGGCAACCAAGCGAGTACTTCTACGTGTTGATAACGGTAAAGGCGCGTGCTGGTAAAGGTGGGCGTTGTCCTTCGATTCAAAAATCGACGTCCCGAAGTCGAAGAACCTTTTAGAGAATTGCTGTTTCTTAACTGACCTTGCACTGAACACAATAAAATTATACCAAGACGTTAAGGGCTTGAAGGAGAGGAACCAACTAAAGAAATAGAACAGAATTCTGAGCCACCTGTCCTCTAGAAACCGAATCAATAGTGATTTCTTCTGGAATCAGTACAAATTCGATTCGTTTAGCTTTTTATCTACTGCCCATCATTTTTCTCGCAAAAGCGTATTTTGTGGAATCCAACCACAATGATGCTGAGATACTTGCATATATGCATGCAAAACTTGTACGCCAGGCCAGATTCGAGCTTGCCATTACCCTTTCCAAGGACTCACTTGTTACCCCTGCATTGCTAAAGCTCTTGCTTTGCCTTTCTCTTAGCCGTTTTTTTTTACTCTAACAGTTACAAATCGACACTGAACTCAGTTAAGCTAAGGCTATAGTCGAAATCACAATGCTTAACTTTCCCCTTTTTTGCAAATATCTTAGCATTTTTGTGGTTGTATTCCACGTAGTACCCATCCATGCAAAAATAATATGCACTAAATAAAAAGGTTATACAGTTTGAAAGTCACTAAGTGACGGCTGTCTTCAGAGACATTTGGCCGATACCTCGAAGTGGAATGGCACGGCCTACAAGCAACCGCCAATTCACGTTCGAACTTGCGAAACAATGAAGACAGGAAGTTAAAGAAGGGCTTAAGGAGAGAAGAGCAGTAGTTATGGTCTAAATTGCAAAGACTGGGAAAGGCATTCGCAAAGTCCATCGAAACTTCGCTATTTACAGGACCAGGAGTATTGCGTTCCGATGTTCGGGCGGAACAGTTACAGCTACCGGAAAGGCAATGGGGAAAATAAATCGTTCACGATTATTACTTGGATCTCTTCGGTAATCACGTTCTCTTGCCCTAATTTGAAATAAATGAGGATGGATATGTCGTACTACCGGTCTTTCCAAATTTGAAATGCTATTTCGTTGGCAAAGAATCAAGCAACAACTCAAAAGACCAACTTTCTATAAACCTCCGCATAGATAATTGACGCATAGATATTCACTTGGGACATCCCACTCGTAACATCACGGCTCTGAGAAAGGCGAAATCGCCGAAACATAAGCCATCTACCAACAACGCCAACAACAACGACAACGACAGCGAAGACCTATACCAGCCTCACACCAGCTAAAGAAGATCAGTTTATAAGATCATATAAATAAATAAATAAATCAAGCAACACCAAGTCCTGACAGGATAAATCTGAACATTTGAGGAACCTTACACTAGTTCTCGTCAACACACTAGCTCGGCTTTTCACATGTTACCTGTCTGAATGCAAGGTTCCTGCTCAATAAAAGGCCACAGAGACCGTCTATTGTTTAGTAAGGGACTCCACGGTATCGGCAACTGTCGCCCAATCTGCTTGCCGTCTGTCGTCCACAAACTTTCCACTCGAGTCATCCTAAACTATACTGATAGAACACCGGAGAAAGAGTAGCCATGTGAGCAAGCAGGGTTTCGAGAAGAAAGTAGTACGATGAAAGACATCCACACGAAAATAAGACTTAAGTATTTTAAAAGTACAAGAGATCACGTTGTTTCATTTTCATCGATTTATAGAAAGCTTTCGACTCAGTTGAGACTGAAGCAGTCATGGAATCCCTGGGTAGCCACAACGTCTCTAACCAGTATACAAAGCTTTTTCGTGAGTTGCATAGAAATGTTGCAACAAAATGTCACCATTCTATAACGATAACATCACAGGTGATATTAGCATTGACGAAAAGAAAGGAGCTCGACAAGACGCTACCATCTTGACAATACCATTTCCTCTCACACCCCAAAACATCATGCGAACATTGGAATGGGACAACATGGGAATGAAAAGCGCTGGTCGGCAATTATCCCACCTTTGCTGATGACATCGTTCGTATAGCACCACGCATTTTCCAAACGGAACGAATGCTAGCCAACTTCGACAACGTAGAAAGACCGGTCTTTGACTAAATCTCACAAAACTATGTTCATGGAGAGCAGAACGGTTTCTTATGATCCATTCACGCTTAACGTGCTGAATATCTCCAAATGCTCTAGTTATGTCTATTTAGGTCGGAAAATCAACGCGATGAACGACATAGCTCGAGTTGAGCAGTACAAAGGAAGCGGCTTAGAGTTTTTAAGAGCAATGACGGTGTAGTGAAGAGAATAACGAACATCCGACTCCGTGCTTACCTTCTTGACATGAAAGTTCACCCAGACCCAAGATTGAACGCGTAGTCGAAAGGATGATGCTAGAAATATCTTTTGTCACACGTGACGAAAGGAATCCAAAGCTTCGATTTGCGTCAGCGAACAAAAATTGAGATCACCGTTCTATGTGCCAAACTGTCGAAGATAAGGTAGTCCGGACCCGGAATGCGTTTGAGCGACAACTGATGGACAGGAGCCGCGAGCGAATGGATTCCTCGGGATGTTAAACACACAGCAGGAGTACCAACACGAAGACTCTAGAAGGAAGATATGATGCTCAACGAGTTCCTTGTGCAGACGGAATCCACTACGATGCTCTCGCACTCGAAAGGAGGAAATAAAAGGTTTACGGGCGCGTACTCTAATAGCTATAGTTTCAACAGTTATACGGGTGGTAAAACGGATTACTCGACCAGAGTTTAAAAAAGGCATGGCGAAAGATAGGTATACTGAGCAATTTTGCGTCCAGATCACCTATAAGGTGTTTATTTTTAAATTTGCTCTTCGAGTCTGTGGTAAAATAACATCGGTTTTAACAGTGTCGATGGGTCTAATCACTTGATGGATTCCTTTTTTCTCAACAAGTGGAACATAAAGTCATTTGACTGCTCCCGTAAAATTAAAAAAGTCCGGAAATTCAGAGGCTTTTTCCACAATTTTCAAACAAACCTTCTATAGGTTATAATTAGCATTGTTTTTCGTTTTGAGCAATGGAATCTACCATTGTGGCTTTTGGACGAAACATACGCATTAAATGAAAACTACATTACATTATACATTGTTTTCTGAAACTACAAAAAACGACTTATAATTCAATATCGGCCAAATAAAAAAGTAATGCGAAAAAGTCCTGTACTGAAAAAATATCCTGAAAAGGAAATGCATTGGGTTCAATTCACCTAGTCCACTTTGGCATCTCCCACACATGTGCATGCATCGCAAACAAAGCACGCACGGTCTTTCGTGTTAACAGACTATGTAGGTTAAATTGTAGAAACAGGTGAGCACTTATTGCTCAAGGTTATCAACTTCTCCACTGAACATGCTACTTACTTGTGTAGTCAAAGGATTAAATGAGAAAGCTCTCTCCGTCGACCAATCTCTGAGGGATGCGCCATGCATTCGACTTCATTGAGTTGGAGGTGATTGAGTGCATATCTGGCATTAACAATGACTCTCGATGGCCTACCGATGTATCGAGCCAGCGCTGCTATCCTACCAGACAAGCATGGTACCAATTTGCCGACCCCGGAGGGATGGAGGGCTTGGTGGGCTATGGGCCCGGGGATCGATCCCACATGTGTGTCGCCTACAACCACTGCTCCACACGCGCCCTTCCTTGCGTAGTTGGCAATCAAAAAAGGACTATGGGCATGAATATAATGTGGAACACTCACAAGAAACAATTGCAATGTGTCATAAAGCTCGTGATGGAGTGAACATGTGGCGAAGAATTCGACTTAGACCTAATTTACACTAAGCTTACTATCCAATCAGCTCTGTCATAGTTATCCGTTGTGAAAGCAACCTTGGCATAGTGGTAATTTGACAGAAATGACAACCGGAGTTCATATTATATTGGGCTGGGCAGCAAAGATCTACACAAATTAATAAGCACGGTTTTTTTTGCTCGTGTTAAGACTCTACAGAATCTATCCAAAAAACTCCTTTAAAAGGATTTAATTTCTACGTTGTCAATTGGCAGACATAAAACCGTTTGAGGAAGCTGTTTCCAACGCAAGTATACTTAAGTCTTTTTTCCCAAAATTCCTGACCCTGTGCACACCATTTTCTCTGGCTCATTGCCTTCGACAACTAGATTGTAGGAGTACACTTCATTAGGAATTACCTTCTTCCAAGAATCTTAGAAGATCAGCTAATTCACTCTCATTAAATATACAGGTTTATGGGTAAAAATTAATGATACTGAGATTGTCTTGACAAGAAGATTGAGGGCGAGGAATGACCTAGTGAATCAACAACGCTTAAGTCACCAACATTTTGTAAGCGCAGAAGTTTTTGTGAGTGATAATGGCTCCATCAGTTATTTTGAACATCGGTCTTCCTTCTTGCTTTTCATCTTTTCTAGGTTGGTCATCTACCTAGGACTTGATGCCAGCAGTAGACTAAAGAACAGAAAGAAGATAGGTCTGTCATCAAAAAAAGTAGTAAAAATGGGGCATAGCTATGGATTTTCATGAGTTGGACGGTAGAGATACGATATATAGGCTATTTTTAAAAAATCGTACTTAACTAAAAAAAGAAGACAAACAGATAAACGTTGGACATCGCTAGAGTGCTTGCGTTTCGCTGTTAGCCGGCTCAAGCCCGTCACTGATAAGCTTGTGCTCAGCATCCTATCATGGACTTGCCATCGAATTAGCAGCTGCTTCAACAGGTGGGTCTGACAAGCACTCAGGAGAGCAGAACGCATCTAATGGCTCAAGCAATTGCAGAAAACTCGTGCATCTACTGGAGTACATTCCATTATGGTAGCCTTGGTGATTAAAATCCAATTTTAACCAAACATAATAATGGAACAAACACCACTGTTTCATTTAACACCATTTTTGCTGATTCAACTTGATTGAATGCGTAATGATTGAATTGACACATTTGATCAGGAAATGGGGGGCCAATACCACACACACGTTCGGCTTTGATCAGTTCCACAGTGATGCGGCATGCACTTGACCTCACCACAAAAATGATTGAATGCGTAATTGGTGTATGCAGTGATATACGGTGATCCATCAATGTTTTAAGTCGATTTCTTTTATGGTCATAAATAAGAAGCAATAAGTAAACTTATGCCTTCTGGGAAATATCTGTGAGCTCTTAGGATTCTTACTTAGATGAATAAAGCACACAGTGAGGTGAATCATATATGAGCTTAAAATTGAAAGCGCAAACTATTTCTATCCAGGTACAAGTATTATATGACTCATGCCATGGCGAATGAATCAAATAGCGTTAGCCATATTTCCAACATCGCATTGCTTGTCGTATTTTTTTTCTTACAATGATGAGAAGGGTTCATTCTGGTAGATGCCTCCTTGGAACCACAGCATGATAGGCACATCTACCATGTATATAATTCTTTCACCTGTTGATCATTGAGTGATTTGAGTTGTAGTGAAACTTTTTCGTCCCTGCCCCATACACAAGTATTCTAGCAAGTTTTGGTATCCGTAGATAATCGCAGAGTAGTAACGTCGCCTCCGATCTAAAGATCTCTCAACATCGAGTAGGTGATCATCCTGTTACGATCTTTTCATCCTATGGAATTCTGTCACTCAACTTTCAGGTTCACTTATTCTTATAAAGACACACTTTAGGTCCGACCGATATGATTTTTCAAACCTTAGCACATGTACGGCTGGGTTTCGATGCTCGACATTGATGGGAACTCTGGATTTTCTCCTCATCCCACTTTTTTTTCTTTCCACAGATTAGTTGTAGCATGAACCCCTCAATATTCAATATTCAATCAGACCATTTTTTTCACTAAGATATAGACACATTCGCACATCATGGTGAGTCTTAAGGTCGGATATGTCTGTGGCCTTGAATGTAAAAGAAGCATCAAAAGTGTATCAGTTCCAAACGATCATTGGCTTTTGCACTTACAAGAAATACTTACAAAATATCAATTACACCTAGTTAATGCATTGTTTTAAGTTATCGGTAACAGACATAACATAATTCTTACTGGATAGGTTAATTATCAATACAGAATTTCGTATAGTGTTCGGAAACGTAACAGTGGAGATTGATCTTTAAAACCAGCGTCGGATCCACTTATTCAGTGCGCCTTGAAAGCGACAAAAAATCACTCGCAACTGCAGAAACAGTTTGGGATTAAGCAACTCTAGAGCAATCAAAAGCGAGACTATGAACAGGCTTCACGCGGTTGGATAACGTCCAATATGTTTTAAGGGTAACAGAAATTTTCTATAAACACTGCTTCTCTTTCGTACTCACATTCGACAATTTGGAAAAGTGCACCCGAATGCTTAGAAATGAGTCTAGACCATAAGATACAACAACTACAACCATCGTTATGCAAGCTGGACAGCTCTTCTGTGGACCCCACGCAGACCTAACTGGAGGAGAAGCCAAAAAATACTATTGGAAGTGATATGAATATACCAATATAGTCATAAAATGAATGGAGTAATGGCTTTGTAGACAGGGTTATTATCATAAACGAGACAATTCTCGTCCCAGTCTTTGTTTCATCACAGAAGAAGGCGTTGATAGAACAGAAGTAACAAAACGTAGAAAATAACCAATGAAAAATAATTCAATGTTTTTCAACAATAAGCAGACACGAGGTTGTTAATATAGAATTTATTAGNATTTATTAGAACACAATTGCTGACGTTTCGGCGGTTTCGCCTTCTTCAGAGCCCACTATTCTCTTCCAAAGGGATTCCTCAGGGATTCAAAGGTCAGCAATTGTGTTCTAATAAATTCTATATTAACAACCTCGTGTCTGCTTATTGATGAAAAACATTGAATTATCAATTAACGCCGAGGTTAACAGAAAGTCGGTCTTGGGAATTACTACAATGAAAAATAGTCCTAGAAATTAAGGAAATGAATGACGGAGCGCCTGTTAAAAAAATCAGTTCTTTCTCTTAATTGTGGCATTCGAAATAAAATGAGTTATTGAGGAGGCACACTAATAGAAAGAGGAATATGGAGTGTTTAGAAGATCTCTCGAGAACGGCAGAACATGAATGCTCTTCAGCCATGTGGTTTTTTATTGCCTTATGCTTTTTCTCCATTTTAATTGACTTGGTTTACAAATATAGTGAAGCTTTCTTAAATGGGAAATTCTGAAATAATTGCTACAATCGTAAGTGGGAAATGAAATAACCGAATGCGTAGTAGCCTAAAGATATTGAAATGAAGAAAACTGGAAATATATCACAAGCATTGGCTGTTGTGATCGAGTCGAGCTGGTCGTGGGAGTCTCGTTGCATAAAGGGCATAGACAGGTCGATTGAGAACAATCTATGGTGGTTCAGCGAAATTTTTATGAGAGCATATCATTGTATTCAAAATCGAAAAAAGCCAGTTTATTATTTAATACAGTTCAAACGCGACATTCAGTTCATGAATTCACTTTATATGCTAGTCACTCATTGATGTAAAAAGGTAAAAAGAACCTTAAGAATACGTATGAAATGCTGAGATATTTACAAAACTCCGGACCACAGGTGTATGCAGTGAGGAACGAACACGCACTGTTGTCCTTCCCGGGGAGCACGGGTTGACTCGGATGGTGTGGTGGTGAAGTGCGCTGCTCCCCGGTAAGGACAACAGCGCGTGTTCATTCTCCACTGTATACACCTGTGGTACGGAGTTTTGCAAATATCTCAGCATTTCATACGAGTTATATTTCGCAACATACCCTGCCATTAAGAAGAAAAAGGCAGTAAATAAAAGTGTTAAGCTTAAGAATACGCTTAGTTCAATTCACGTAACGTACTAAACAGTAAAGGTACTTGAATGTTTGGCTAGGATCGTTCACTAGCGATTTTTTGAAGTAACCCACTAAAAAACAAAGTTGGGGTTTTGCGCAAATTTGGCTCATTTATAAAACAAAACAAAACTTTAGAGATATTAGTAGCACTTCACTCGTTAAGGAGTCTGCCATTATTTGAGTGATGGCAAGAATCAGTGATGTCCTGGAGGAATGCTAGTCGTAGAAGCAACCTTCCCTTACCTATAAGTGACTTCCACTACCTGCTGCCTATAGTGGGGATCTGAGAACTTCCTGGTATGTTTACCTCTGAATTCCTTCTAAAGTATGCTCAGCCAGGATTTAACAAGCAAATGACGATTGGGAAATAAGGCAGAATAGTTTTTATAACGTAGCCCAACTTAACCCAAATCACCATTGAAATAAGTATAATATTGACAGATGCGATGCTGCTGAACTAGTAGAAGGTCAACTACACGTTTTATTGTTTCGTTTCTCTTTTTATATTAATCTATGTAGATAAAAAACCGTGTATAAAGCGAAATCTCGAAAAGAAGTATGAAATACGAAGACCTTTTGTGGAAAATTATAGAAAAAAACTAAGGACAGAGGAAATAATGGAATCTTGGAAGACCGTTTTTGGAGGAGAATAGCGGGAAGGTCAGTGTTGATTTGCAACTCTACTAGGTCAAATGGTTAGGTTACTTTACAAAGAAAAGTCGGAGAACTTTTGAATAAATCGCATAATATGGCTTCAAAAGGATATAGAAACACCGTTAACGAAGATCAAACAGTCACAGTAGGGGAAATAGTGTGACAGAGAATTGAAGACTTACCGTGTTAGAAGGCATGGCTCTCCTTGACGAACTACACTCGCTGTTAGAATCGGGCCAAAGTATTCCACCATCTGAACCCTATTTCTAAGGTATTCTTGCATAGGGTCGCTGTAATTTTCATAACATACTCCGTAATAAAGCTAGGGTTGAAGCAATAAATGGGAGTGAAAAACAGGAAGTTGGGACATTTCCACTACCGACGTTTCCTCAATCATCCTTTTGACAACAAGATCCTAATAATGATGTCGACAGCAAATTTCGAATATTTGCGAACGAAACCTTCAAAAACCCTCATCATTATGGCATAAAGAAGTTTCTCTCCAACCTCACGGAAACACAAAAATGTGGCACACGATAGGGTCGACAAGTAGATTACACGTTAGTGATAACTGTGGGCGTTTGTAGTAATTACATGCCAGTTAGATGTTAAGATAACGAGAAACCATCTTGACGATTTTTCCCTTCGTCGCCCATCATCTAAGGACGAATTAAGAGGTCAACACCGAAAATTGAACAAAAAATGGGTTAAAGTGACAAAAGCAGCATTTTAAAATTTGTCACTTCCTTCTCAGTTTGAACTTGAACTAAAAACATGTATCCTCTTGCACTTACTTATCAAAACTCATAAGGAATTATCTACTGATAACATTGCGTCTACTGACTCCTGAACGTTCAAGCATAGACATCATCAGCTGTCTAGACAGGCCCACGGATGGAATGGCTTGGTTCGCAAACTTAATACTCATCCAGTTACGTAAACACATTTCAGCCCATGCCAGAAATACTCCATTGTTCCTGAATCGTCTGTGTGACGCGCGTCCTAACAACGGGTTTATTTTGGAGTCTTCGACGTTACCACCCTTTATACAAAAGTGATGTATGACTCCGCTATGCAGTAAATCTACGAGCTTCATGTGCAAAACGAAAAAGTAATAAACATATACGGCTTTTCGATTCAGTACTCAGGGGTTCATAAAGGAGTGGCTAAACTGCTGTATCTTCAGATAGTCAGGAAAATATTGCGCACAAATTAGAGGGATGGCAAAGGGGCAGCGACTGGCACCATGCCTTGTCATACATTTGTGTCCAAACTGGAAGCACCGATCGGTGGTCGGCCATTACTCTACAACGGATACATAGATGATTGTTTTGTCATCTGCACCTCCACACAGAAGGAGATGGACAATTAATCTGACTTACTGAATGAACGGTCAGAATACATTAAGTTTAGCTGGGAGAAACCGAAAGAAAACTGGCTTTAATTTCTGAATGTTCAATTTAGCCTAGTGAAAACAGCCACGTCATCAAATCGTGTCGAAAACCAAGTAACATAGTGAGGTGGTTCACCACGAGTCCTCTCCCCACCTCACACACCAAAAAGGCGTTTGTGAGGAAAATGCTTCGACGAGCCACTATTCTGCGCACAGGAGGACAGCAGAAGAAAGAATCACTGAAATTGGTGCAGCAACTATCCATTTCTAGTTCCTATGAATTTGTAGCTCGTCAGGGTTGCTGTAAAGAAAAAACTACACCTATGAGCAATAGTTATGGCGAGAATAAAGTCGCGTTTATCCCGCACTTTATTTCCAACAAAATACTATAAAACGTCGCTTAAGAATGGCCGATCTAGAGAATTCGGTAGCAGTGACTCAAATACAACAGGACACTCTAAGATTGCAGATAGTTCGCAACCGTTTGTACGACCGTCTATGCACAACGCAAGTTTCAGAATTTGCCCCAACTGCAGTGACAGTGATTGCATGAATTGAGGCGCGGTTTATCTGATCTCTTGTAAAACATGAAGGAAAGAATACACCACCGAAACGGGTAAACCACTCTGTGTGTTTATAAAGGAATATCTAATTGGTAAACTTAAACCAAATAGATCACTAAGTGCGCATAGGACACAGGGTAGAAGTGACCACCCTCGCACGCACAGGAAGCAAGAAGTTCAACCCGTAAAATCCTCGAAGTATTCCGAATATTCCAGAAACGCAAATGGAACTTCAGGAAGAAATGCCTGGTTATCGAGCGAAGTATTGTACAATCTCTCCGATAATTATTTCAACATAAGGATGGCTCATTACCCATTCATAGAAATTCTGCGTGGTTGGTCTTCACGTGGGATACTTGGTAGAAGAGTGCGATGAACGTATGAAGAAGCAGTTTTATTGCTAACGCGATTGAAGGTTGGGTGTCGTGGGTTTTTTTTCTTGGGGTTATGAGGATATTCCGCCGAGTAGCTTGCAGTCGGCTTGGCCTTTCCAATCTCTGAAGGAGGCAAAATCTACCGAAACGTTTGCCGTAGCGAATAAATATTGTATAATAGCAGCTTCGTGTGTGCTAATCAAGAAAACAGCCAGCTATAAGAAAAAATCATCTTATAATTTGATGCTGTTTCTCCCGGGCATCCACCTTTTTTATCATTTTTTTTGACAACACTATGGACACGATGGTTGTTTAGCTATACAAAATAAAGATTTTGCAGAAAAAAATCGAAAAAGAAAAATAATGTTAAACTCTATAAACAATAATTTTTCACTTCAATGATGCTGTGATATTTGCAAAACTCCGGACCGCAGGTGTATGCGGTGGGGAACGAACGCGCTATTGTTCTTTCCGGGAAGTAGCGCGTTCACCACCACACCATGTGGGTCCTTTGTTTCGCCTGTCTCCCAGCTAGTTCTATCGATCTTTTTCAAATAATTTTTCAGTTTATTGAATTCATAAAAAGTGTATAGTTGGCTTCTCATTTGCTTTCCAAGGTAGATGTTACAATGTATTTAGCTGGCTACTGCTGAGTGTGAAGGGCATGTGTGACGCAGTGGTTGGAGGCGTCACTGCGACACACACAAGGAATCGATCCCCGCGCCCCTGGCTCACCAAGCCTTCCATCTCTCCGTGGTCGGCAAATTGGCACCAGACTTGTCTGGAAGGGTAACAGCACTGGCTCGATACAACGGTAGGATACCGCAATTCATTGTAACGGCCAGATATGCATTCAGTCACGTCCAGAGATGCTTGTTAAAGACGAGTGCATCGCGCATCCCTCAGAGATTGATTAACGCCGAGAGCTTTAACCTTTTCAATGCAGAGTGCATTTGGAGTAGCACTGTACTTTTAGTCAATTTGCATCAATTAGTGACAAAATGAGTGGAAAATGGCATAGATTATCTACTGATGAGCACTCGTGTTGATGTCTTTCGAAAAGAACATCTGGAAAAAATGCTAAGAAGACAATTGTGTGAATTTTAAAATTGAAGAAATGCGTAATTAAGCAAGATCTCTCGATACAATGCCCTCCGCGGCTGTGCAATCAAACATCTCGTTCTCAGCTTCAATATGCTAAGGCAAAACAGTCGAAATGAAAGTGTAATCCTTGGATTTAAATTCTCAGGATTAAAAGCTAAAACAAAATTTCCAAAAACATCTGTGAGCAGTCAAACGACGAAAATATCAAGTCGAATCACGCTTAGGCTTAAAAACCCTTCCAAGGATTTCTATTTTACGGGCAGGACGGATTTTGAACAACGTGTACAGTAGCCTCTTAAAGAAAATCTTCACAGTGCCGATTTGCCCCGCCCCTAACTCCTTAAAGACTAGCTCTTTTATGGGTAAGTCATTTCCCGATAATGGTTTTCTTTATGCGACTGCGAGTTAAGAAGGCGTACACTACTATTCCATGTTTTTCTGAAAGACAAACATTATGAAGAACTCATCTTTTATTAATAAACATAATTATTCGACGGACTGCCTTTCGATTTACCACGACATAATCTAACTTATAGTGCAAAGGTTAGTTAACATCATGACGAATACGTTCTACGGAGAGATTTATATTTCATGAAGATAAAATCTTCGTTTTTTTATTTTCTTTTATATAAGGGCAAAAAAGTTACACTAATTGCAAGATGAGCGTGGTTTAAAAATCACGGAGGTAAATCGAAGCAAGATGGTTCAAGTTTTTGCAAAGGCTTCTGTTAATCTTAAGAAATAAGGAAGGTGCAGGTAGAGCAGTGAGTGGTCGTAATGTCGGACATAACGAACATGCTTCTGGTTCGACCACGCACAGTGCTCAACAATCACCTCGTCCGCTGATGTTGGGAAATGGTACCGGACTTGTCTGGGAACAGTTCCTCAAAACTAAGTGAGAACACTCTAGTCTGGTTATCCTAAAATTCCATGTACAATCGACTCGACCAGCATTCAAGGACATTCATAAAGAAACCGACAACGCCTAAGCAGCTGTCACACCCACGCTGGAAAATTTCTAGGAATATCGTTGATAAGTGGTTGCGAGAATACGAGTCCAATAGAAGAAGCGCTGGGACACATAAAGCAGATGTGAAAACGCGATGTATGAAATGAAATAAAAATAAAAAACAACTGGGAGCGTTTTTCTATAAATATTATAAGGTGAAGTGGATTAGAAGTGATTAAAAAATATGCAGATCACTGAGCTCCTCTCCAAAGTTCACACTTCGGAAGAAAGAAAGCCGTTGTTTACGAGAAGCTCACGTTGTATTGTTTCAGTGAGAAGTCCGCTGACAGAGTTTGTAGAAGAGGGATTGGTTTTTGGTGAATGAAGTTGGACAAAGGAGCGATTGTCGACGTTCGTCGAGGCGCGCTGACTGGTCCACTCGTTGGAGGCAGCCACTCCGAACGACTCGAATGAATCGCTGCCGTCGGGTGCTGGTGTCGAATTAAAGGCCTTTCCTTGGAGTACTGCGAAATTTCACCTTATTATATTTTTTTTTACGAAGAATATTAGAGAAAAACAGTGAAAAACACACTGAGAAATTAGAGCATTTTAGAGCAGAGAATAATTAGGGCAGCAATAGAAAAGATTGACTCCGGTAGAGACAGAACTGAAACGTTGCAAATAACTCGGTCTCAAGTTATGGTATGTCTGCATAGTCATAAGACAAAAGACAGTTTTCCATAAATATGGAGAAAAGGACTTGAAACGGAGCCATTGCCATATGAATCCGACATCTTAAGAAAAATTCTTCACGTAGTTATCGACGAAAACATTAAAATTTGCGGTTGTAAAAAGAATAAAATTAGAGTTAACATATCTAGCTTAAAATGTGTTTACCCCACAACACTAGGCCTGATTTGCTTCGCTAGGCGGATTGAAGAAGTTCAGCTGAAAGTAAGAATAGGAAAAGTTTGTTCTGGGCGGCTTCACCCTGTCAGTTGTGGTTGGAGAGATTGTGAATGGCAATCGAAGCTTACCTCGTGATTCTCACTGGTTGTCAGCGAGGCGGCACTCCATTTCGTCGCAGGCCTTTTTCGTCTCGTATACATTTCTAGAATTCATATTTTATTTGTTTAATAGAACTGAGCTGAAAACTGCACTAAAAAATCGGCATGGATTCGAGTAGAAGCGATAAATACGATTGCGATTTGGCCTGCAACATGAAGAAGGAAATTTAAGTTCCTGATTCACTCAAATGAAAAATTGCGATGTTGCTGCTCGAAACGCAGATAAATAAAGGATAAAAGGATAAAGTTCTCAGCGTCGATCAATCTCTGAGGGATGCGTCACGCATCCTACTTCATTTAGCATCGTTGGAGGTGATTGAATGCATATTTGGCCTTCACAATGACTTGCAGTGGTCTGCCCATGCATCAGGCCAATGCTGCTATCTTCCCAGACAAGTCCGGTACCAATTTGCCGACCCCAGAGGAATAGAAGGCTTGCTGAGCCTTGGGCGCAAAGATCGATCCCATGTGTGTGTTGCAGGGCGCCTCCGACCACTGCGCCACGTGTGCCATTGAAATGCAGGTATACAAACAATACTTTTTTACGCATTAATAAACCCAGAAATTGATTAAACAAAAAGTCGTGGTATGCAAAACGTGATTTATCTGAAGAGAATTGGAACCGCCTAAAGGACATTGTCAATTAAGCTAAAAACTAATTAAGAAGATCGCACAAATTTTAGAGCGCAAATATTTGCGGGTGTAGATGTGACAGTTTCCAAAGCTTCGTCACACATTCAGATGAACCCGAGACCCTTAAATTCCGAATTCTAAAAGAGTCGGTTATTGAGAAGAGGCTCAAATCTTAAAATCACATATGACATTGCTGCGGATCAGTGAGAATAATTCAGCTGTAGCATTCTAACTAAACTTTTTATTACTCTGTTGTATCCGCTGTGCAAAGTTCAAAGTTAAGTAAATAAAGGTTTACTAGGCCCTTGTTTTACCTTTCTATCAGTCAATAACTATATAAAAAATATAAAACATAAAAAATAAAAAAAAATAAAAAAATAATATAATATAGAAATATTTAAAAAACATAAAAATAAAATATAAAAAATATAAATGCAGACTTAATTTACTCTTTCGAAGGAATAGAAAAACGAAATGATATAGGCCATTGAAATGTATAAATGTGTCGAAAAGAAAAGCACGAAGTTCATTGAAGAAGGCCATCGTTGTATGTCACCCTTAGTAGGGAGAGCTATAGCTAGAGAAAAAGAGTCACAACATGGAAAGAATAGCTTCTATAATTCTTCTCAGTAACTCCAAAGAAATTTGATCTGATAAAGCTATTGCAATGGATATTACAGTAAAGGTGTGAATGTTTCTCAGATAGAACGCTATGAGAGAATAATGGGTAATATTGTAAACACCGATATCCTTTAACCTCGATATGATTTATAAACACTTTCTCGGACGATTGAGAAAGATTGAGTGAAGACGAAAAACTATGGTAATTACATGATCAACAGCTACTCGATAAACTCAATGATGATGATAAAAACTAACCCTACAATGAATATCAAGGATGAAGGCCCAGAGGTTATACTCGACTTGACCCCGTATGTTCGCATCAGTTCCTGATGTGGGATAGTGTAGTCATCAACCATATGCGACTATAATCAGCTGTTCTAAACTTCCTCATTGGAAGTCACGTAAAAAGCGATGAGTTTTTCGCCCTTGTGTAAGTGTTATTGGAGGCTTTGGCCTAGTGAATTGTATATCAGTATACCCTTCCAAGCTCTGAAGAAGGCGATACTGCCAAAACGTCAGTTAATCTTGTGTTGTATTGTGTTTTCCTATGGAAGTAAATGTATGCTGTTTAAGAACCTCGCGATTGTTGAACAAGAAAACGACACATTCATATTCCAATGCCGAGGTTAAGAGAAAGTCGATCCTGGGAACAGGGAATGGTATTTACATATGACTTCAATTTCAAACTTTTCGATAGGGCATTTTTAAAGTTGATGTTTTCTGCAGGTACACATACAACTTGGGCACTACGATTAATAAAGATAACGGAGGAAAGGGCAGACGCGCATTGGTCGTGTTTAGTGCAGTGGTCGAAGGCGCTCTCCAACACATACATGGGATCGGTCCCTGCTCACCTGGTCCACCAAGCTTTCCTTTCCTTCAGAGTCAGAAAATTAGTACTAGACTTGTTTAAAAGGATAGCAGCACTGGCTCAATACATCGGTAGGCCACCGCGAGTCATTGTAAGGGCCAGATATGCGTTCAATCACCTCCAAACGATGCGTAATGAAGTCGAATGCATGGCGCGTCCCTCTGAGATTGATCAGCGCTGAGAGCTACATCGTTTATCCTCTTTATTAGCTTAGTGAAATACATATATATACATATATATGTATATATAATAGCACCCTGAGTGGTTTCTGTGCGGGCCATTCTCTACTTGATGTTTTGTTTCAGCGTTTCCATCTCCCTCTTCTCCTTTTATCCCTTTCTCACACTGCTGCTTTGCAGTTGAGAGTTTGTCAAACAAAAATGCTGGGTTTGGACGTCAACCGGGAAAAGCTGTATCCTGTAGTTAGAAATATATAAAAACTTATTATCGAGCGACTTCATTACACCTTGATTTGGAAGGAAATTTACTGTCATTTCAAGTCTAATCGGTACAAATAAATGATAATTATTTCAAATACTGACAGAATTGTGTTTACATGACGGACAATAGTAATATTTAGTACGTAGTAGCCCGCCTAGCATCAGTATCCATAGAACAACAGATTAAAGTCTGTTCTGTAATCTTGTCATATTCAGATCCTATCATAGTTTTGAAAAACAAGAGATTTTTTGTCAAAACCAAAAATTCCCTAAAAGCTGAAGATTATGGGAATTCGCAGGCGAAAACGGTGTTAAAGGGTACGCTGATGTTGGTCATAAACGGTGCTTGATTCCATGAATTGACATTACACGCATCACAAAATGCGGATCTCAGCAGTTATTTCGTACGATTTTTTTGCTCACATCCACCGTCGTATCCAGAAGATATCTACATCAGTTATGCAAAACCTTCGATTTACGACGATGTGGTCTATTTCGTTATGATACTCTCTATTGGAAGACTCCCACGTCCAGGGCTGAGAGTGGGGGCTTCTGGAATTGCGAGTTATCGTGTATGGTCTTGGTCGCCATGATAAACTCAGACAGCCGCTCACGCTGTTCGTTTCATTCTAATCCGTGGGTCCCAATGTGACGTTCTTCATACTTTCCTTTTGGTCCAGTCTTGGCGTTGAAATCTCCAATGGTGACCTTGAAGAATGTGTGGTTTTCTCTGCAGAACTTCTACAAGTCCATATATATAGCACGCTTCGACTTCTTCGTCATAGTTTGATGTCGGCGCGTAAACGACGAAGATTGTCAAGGCCGGAATTGATCCACGTCTTTTTAATCGTAAACGTCCGATTCGGGTTGCAAGTTGTTCGAATGAATCGATGTTTATGAACAAACTCGTGTTGATGAGAACGCCGACGCCGCCGACTCGTCTACTGTCGCATGTTCCGAGGAAAAGTTCTTCTCCGGTGTCACTGGCGGCGTTGAAAGGCTTGCGACTAACGGGCTCGAGATCCTTCATATGAGGGAGATCCGTGGCAATAAGAAATTCCAGCTTTAGTTGAATTTTTAACAACATCATGTACTCACATACTTAATGAGCCAATGCCAATGGCTTCAGTGATACTGAGATATTCAATCATGCGTTCAGCAACGGCGTTCACCATGACACCATCCGGGTCCTTGGTTTCGCCTGTCTCTCAGCTTGTTCTATCGATCAGTGCCATCAGCAATCGCCCGTCAACAGGCTTGATCTGGGGAGCCCAAATCGGCAACGAACCCAGTTAAACCCAACTAGCTGAGAGAAAGGAGAAACGAAGGACTCGCATGGTGTGGTAGTGAACGCGTTGCACCCCGGAAAGGACAACAGCGCGTTCGTTCCCACCACAGACACCTGCGATCCGGAGTTTTGCAAATATCTCAGCATGATTGAAGTTATATTTCGCAATATACCCTATCATTAAAAAAAGTAGGCGGTAAATAATAAGTTAAAAATGTGTTAGTAGGTTTCATTATGTCTTCACTAGCTTACAAATTGAATAATTGTAGTAAAAGAAACCCGATGAAGTATGGGCTATCCAAGTGCATGTATTATTTCCTGGATACATGAAAGGTGCTTCGGAGTGGCATTCAACGAATGAGCTCGTTGCCTGCAACTACAGGAGAGCGCAACAAACCACCTGAGAGTATTCACAGCCAAAACTGTAAAAAAAAAAATAAAAAAAAGTGCTTCATGACAGCAAAAGGGCCCTCACATGTTGATTTTTCGCACAAAGTCGAGGAAGGCTCTGAAAACCTTCGGGTCACACAAATCATCCAAAGTGTGGCAAAATTATGCTCTTTAACGGACACAGGATGCATACACGCAAGAATAGGAAATTTTCATTTAGGACCTAATCTTGAAGACTGATAAAATCGTGTTTGTGTCATCCACCTGGCTGATCTACAAATAAATAGGTAAACAAATAAAATAAAATAAGTAAAAAGTGAATGAATAAATGAATAAGATTCATAGTAGGAGGATTTGGTGGAAATGAAAAAAAACTTCGCAAGTAAGCCTACAAGTCGTTACTAAGATTGGAAATAAATTATAAAAAAGTTCTCTATCAAACTCATCTATTAGCGAAAGATCAAAATGGCAGTTTCAGTGGCATAAATTTCAGTCATAATGAAACAATGAAGAGTGAAGTGTTGTTCTTAATTTGTGGGATTTCTCACCAATTTCTTCATCCCTGCCTAAAAAAAATCCACGAGAAGGAAACAATGGCCTCTATGTCAGCCAACCTAGTTGTTCACTCATTTGCTTCAACAACCACGTCACCGAAAATCCCAACTTGCTGACGATATCTCTGCTTTGTCGGGTTGAAAACGCTGGAAACCATGGATTTTTCCTTCAAGTTGTAGCCTTTGCCTTAATAATAAAAGCATAAAAAAGCTCTCGGCGTTGATCAATCCATGAAGGATGCGCTATGCGTTCGACTTCATTAGTACCGTTGAAGGTGATTGAACGCATATCTGGCCTTTACAACGACTCGTGGTGGCCTACCAATGTATCGAGCCAGTGGTGCAATACTCTCAGACAAGTGTGGTACCAATTTGCCGACCCCGGAGGGACAGAAGGCTTGGTGGGCCATGGGCGCGGGGATTGGTTCCACGTGTATGTCGCAGTGGCTCCTACAACCAGTGCGGGAGTAACGCGTTCACCACCACACCATGTAAATAAAGAATGAAGCAACACGTCGTATTTGCTCAATAGACTATAGAGCAACCAAAAAATTCGCACAAAACTTTGGAATGGAAATTTAATGTAAAAAAGTGCTGCTAACTCGAAGTAACGGCGAAGAGAATGAAAAAAGCAATGAGGGCTGCAAATTTGCTGTCGCCAATTTGCAGATGAAACAAAGATGGTGGAAAGAAGAAGAAATTTTTTGAAAGGAGTAAAAGCTTTTTCCCTAAAATCTGCGACAATTTGGGTGCGACGTTTATATCGGGGTGGGGGGGATGTGTGAGTCTTTCTGTGATAAATATTACTGCAGAAAATATCTGATGTGAAAAGTTATGCCGAAATGCGATTGTGAGTTCTACGTAAAGAGAAGATTTTTAAAAAAGTCTTTTGGGTTTACGTATTTTTGTATGAAATGAGAAGGAAAACCTTGAAATAATAAGCGCGACATGTCGGAATCGAAGCGTAATAAATACGGTGATGCTGAGATGTTTGCAAAACTCGGAATGTAGGTCGGCTTCGGTCGTCAGATAATCGTTTTTAGGACCCATGGGTTTCCCAGTGCACAATAAAGGCGGTTTTTAAAATAGAAAGTTAAACATTGTGATTCGAACTGTGGCTTCAGTTCAGCTGGTTTCGATCACGAATTGCGTTTCCCCAGATCATTCCTGTTGACTGGTGATTGTTGATACCATCGTTAGCTAAAAAACTGGCTGAATGAAACGAAAGGCAGAGCCGTTTTTGGTGCAGTGGATAATATGTGACCCTCCAGATGGGGAGTCAAGGGCTTGAAGCAAATCTGAGGCCATGCGTTTTACTCAGATCTCAGTATGATTATAGTTGTATTTTGCATAACATCCTACGATGAGAAAAGAATAAGCAGTAAATAAAAAATTAAACATTAAACCTTAATAGTAGGAAAAATAAGCAGTGGTAAACGAGAAAAAATTGAGAATGTGTTAAAAGTTTCCACAATGATTACATTAACATTAAAATACAAGTCTACCCGATAAATTATTTTTGACAGCTTCTTGATTATGAAATGCTTTCTCGTGAAGCTACGTCGCCAGAAGGCTGGAGATTCTTTTGCAATAGATTTAGCAGACAGAGTTTCATTGGTGAACTTATTTCTCTGAAGCACCGTATGTGAATTTGAATTTCCTGTTTATTTTTGGCGTTTTTTTACGGAAATAAAAGATTTGGAGACCGTGGTTGTTAGCCACTTTGGAGTCCAAAAGTACTAATTATTCACCAACTGAATGGGGAAGTGGGATGTGTCGTGTGAGAAAGAGAAAGATTATCTTTGACACTATCAACTGACATCATATCTTTGACAGAAATTATCTTTGACTGTTCCAACCGTGCTAAGGACTAATTATGAAAACCATGCTGTTTTGATGAAGAAAAAAGAAAGGAAACTGTTCCACATCTCTTCATGCTTATAATAGACTGCTACGATAGTCTCGGATCTTGCAATCGTTCGTTTTTATCAATTTGCTGCGAAATTTCGGAACTTCGATATCTGGCGATAAATCAGCAGAAATGTGGGAAAAACACTGAGTGGTATTTCTATGGAAGAAATTCGACCTAAGACAAAAACCTCAATAGTCGGCTGATTGGATGGTTACATTGATTGGATACGTGAACATTTTCGGACTTCACGAAATGAAAACGGCGACACGGAGGGCCTAATGGTGTGGTTTTTCCCTTGATTTCCTTTAATATTCTTCATAAAGCAGATAAGGCGCTGATCTATAGTAATCCCGCGTTTCTTCATTTTGGCAATATTTCACGTCTAATAAAAACTTAAAGGACAAAACAGCTAAAATCAGCTAATTAAATTTCTTCGTTTTGAAGTAAAAGAGAAAAGCTTTGCTGAAGTGATTCTCATGAACTTCAGCCAGCAATAGCGCTCTGTTGGCTATGAAGCCATTATATTGCTTTTTCATCAAAACGGCTTTTCCATCAGAATGGAAGTGAATGATTTGTTCCAACGAATAAAAAGGCTTGATAAAAATAAATTGCACAGGAATGGAAAGAATTAGTAAAATGGAGGCTTGACTAACAGATAGGATTTCTTGGAACTAATGCGTTAATGAAGAATCAATTCTACTACCTATGAGGTCCTCCTCTTATCTCAGAATCGTTATCGTTCCCTGTTTTTCTTCGAAAAGCAAAGACGAGGTTGATATTCGAAGAAAAACAGTGAAACATCAATCACTGCCGAGGTTAAGAGAAAGTCTGTCTTGGGAATTGCTACCTTATGGTTCCACTTCCTATATTTATAAACGAAATACTCTAAACAGTATTCTCCGAAAAGGTTAAAAATTTGGTGAAAAACTGTTCCTGGTAAGGTAGGAGCATTGGAATCTATGGAAACGCTGCAAATGTTAACAAACACATCGTTGAACCTTGATGTGATTGTTGAATCCTTTATCTAGCTAATTTCTAGAAGGCGATATGAGCGAAATAATGTGTGTGTGCTCTATGTTAATTAAAAATTAGTGCGTATGATTGCTCTCAAGCTCAATAGGACGATGCCAGCTTCGGTGAAGAGCTTGACTTAAGCTCGAGAGTGTGAGCGCATTGGGAAAAGGGCAGGAAATCTGTGTGACTTGAGTTTTACTAAAAAACTCCCACACGGACTTCATATCGAATCAAAATTACATCAAACAAAAAAGCCAAGAATCTACCATCTTTACGCGTGATTTCAAGTTTATACAGATTATCCTGCTCGACGTGCGGCCGGCTGATTTCCAAGATTTCAGATCGCCAGGCATGTTCCGACTAAATTTCCCTCGAAGGGTGCCACACAGGAACTCTAAGATGCAAATTAATGAGACTTCATTGGTAAACAGTAGCTGAGTTAAGCATGAAAAACTGCAAGGGAAAGTAGTCGTCTGACTATAAGAAAACTTAGTGACTTTATTCAAATTGGAATCGGTGGAATGTACACTAACCAAAAAGGTCAAGGTGAAATACTGAAGGATAAGGAAAAGGTTTAAATACGACCAATGAAAGGTTTTCAAGGCAGCAGAAATGGGGTACATAAAAAGTATGCTGCATACAAACAATGTTCGCAAATTTTCCAGTAAGAAGTATGACAGCAAAATTAGACGTTTTCCTCCGCAACCATATTCGAAATCGTTGGAGAATCAAGTCGTCGCGGAGTTAGCAAATCTGCTTCCATTAAGCCATTTGTGAATTAATTTTTTCTAATTCTAGCTAAAAAGCAAGACCTAATAAAAGCAGAAACAAGTGTAGAAACCACATAACAATTTCATCGGAGTTCCATTCCGATACAAAATGTCGTTGCCCGCCCTCTTTAGTCACGATTCTGGATTCTAGCTAGAATAGAATGGAATAGTGCCCGATAAGTTCAGTACTTTTCGCACGTATGATTTCTTAACATTTTTGAGAAACTTGGTGGAAGAACTCCTTCCGCTGAACATAGTATCGCTCCTACTGCAGAACTGGGTCATTGGCAAGTGACGAATCGTTATCACATTAAGCCTTACAGGAATGATCTTTGAGACGAATTCTGAATCTAAAGAACTATCACCTAGGTTCGATGATTTGTATTGTGCTTAGATGACTATTTGGTTTATCACTTAAGTCCCGAAAAAGATCCATCTTTTTTAAGCATGTGCAGACTGCTTCAGCCGATGTCCTAAGCGGCCAGTGGAGCCTTGTTGCCAGTCGCTTGCCTATCTGTCATCTCCAACAATCGAAAGAACTTCACCAAGACTCCTTGTTTAACGGAAGACATTTCTTTTCAAACTACAATGGATACTGCGTTTAGTCGAATAGGACAAAAATTCTATCATTACTGAGGAGATTTTCCTTTTATTATGGTCTGGAAGTGGTGACGAAAGGAGCTGATCTAGAGGCGATTGTTTAGGAAACAAATGAGTGCAGAAATGAGAACCCTGCGAATTAACTAGAAAATGCTCACTTTGAAAGGCAACACATATCCGCTACAATAATGAATAACATCACTTCACATATTTACACGATTCACGTGACCGAAGCAAAGAAAAGTTCCAAATCTAGCGGAAAAGCCCGGAAAAACGTTTCATGGAGGTATGGAGCGCTCAGAAATGACCACCGTTAGCCGTCCAAAGAGCATGTTTTCACATAGTGGGCTGATGCGACTCATTTGCCAAAACCTATTTACGTAACAGCAACCATTTTCCCCCAAACGTCCGATTTCATAAACGACGATGGTAAAGAGTGAAGTCTGGCGTTCTTTCATAAATATTAGCCTATTGTGTTGTTGCTACGTAGACATAAGATTGGTTATTTAATGTTGATTTCACACGAACTAACGGATTCCACCTTAACCAGAGCACCTTTAGAAGTTCACATCGTGGATATCAGGTTGGAGTCCAAATGAATAACGAAAATTACTACTGGAGATTTGGTCCTGATAATTATATTATAGGTGGCGCTTTTCTTTGTGTTAAGCGCGTCATTATATCATTGAGGGAATGCTATTTTCCTGTTATTAACCACAATTTAGAACAAGAGTTACCTCTTTATCCCACTTTTCCAAGTCAACTAAGAAAATACGAAGTCGAAAAAGCGAAATAGAATTTCCTTCAGCGAGACATTCATTTGACGTTGTGCACTGTTGTCATGTTAATGTAATCTGAAGTTTTGCTTATATAATCACACCAGGAAGAAGAGCTTAGCATATTGTCGACTCACCATGTTAACAGCGACACAACAAAAATATCTATTTTAGGCTTTCCTTACTTCATTTGGGTTCCCTCGAAATCTCTTCCGAGCTGTGTGCTATTGGCTCTTTTTCGATGAGGGTGGGAATGATTGCTGATAGCGAACTATTTTATGGATAGCACGTTGAGAATTGCGATCGCGATGGTTCAATTCTAAGAATGTTTTACTTTTTAACAACTGTTTCAGCTTTTTAATGGAAGTGAAGCATGAAAAAAGTTGATCCAAAGGAATATATCTGCAACCGTCGTGGTGGTGGTGACTTAGCGCCAGTAGTCAACGTTCCGTTTTGTACAAATTCATGCGCGCATTCATGGTTCTTGTTGAACAAAAGTTCGAGTCCTATTGTAGCACAGCTCTCTCTCTCTCCCTCTCTCTCTATATACATCTATCTTTTCATCTCTTTGTGAAAGTGCTTTAGGATTTATGCGAATTCCTTGAAAACACTAAACTTATTGCGAGGTTCTTATTGTGCCGTTGTCTCAGCCACATAAATTGCACATTGTCTTCTCGTCTCATCGAGATGAGATGGGATGACAACCGCTTCTTTCTCTACGAAACGCCGTAACAACGACTGAAAATGCAGATATCCTGATATTAAAAGCAGGAGTACTACTAAGAACCATAGCGTCAATAAATGCCAGTAGAATCGATATTCGTAAAAGAAACGATTTCGTAGCGCTCTGAAAATGGTTTGTTGCAATGTCATAGATATTTTGATACATCTTTGCTGAACTCTGAAGCTCTTGTGATGGGGTAATTTCAAAACAAAAAATCCATGCTTTGCTGGAAAACCTTGCTAAAACGCTAGAAGTGGAGGGCTGTGATGGAGTGATTCCAACTTGTGTTAAGTAGGTGCACGTGGGTTCTGTTCAGTGTAGAAACTCGCTAAGCACCACAGTCTTTTTTAGGATCTTCGTGAACAATGATTTTCCTAAAAAAGATCATCGAATCGTTGGTCCTCTTATTGTGTACTTGGCATGTTATGCCACCCAACTGCTAACGGCCGTTGGTTACCGATTGTTTTAAGTGAAATACACATCTAGTATAACTATTTTAATACAACCACAAAGGTGCTGAGATACTTGCAAAACTCCGGAGCGCGTCCGTTCCCCATCGCAGACACCTGCGGCTTGCTGTTTTGCAAATACCTCAGCATCATTGTGGCCACATTTCATAGCACACCTTGCCATGGAAAAGGATAGGAAGTAAATAAAAGGTGACTACAATGTGATTCATACTACAGCTTCATCTTAATGCTGTTCAATCCCGATTTGTGCACTTCAAATCAACTCCGTTGAAGGGGTGTAACTGGCGAGAATTCAATGTTGCAATGTAGATGCTCTTTTCATCCAGTGCAATCTGTTATTGCTTCTGTTCTTCTTCGTTCGAGGCCTTCTCCAATCCCGTTTCCGTACACTTTCGTGGTTTTGATACGAGTTGGTGATTTTCTGCGACTCATGCGACTTCACACTGGGCTATAATCTGGAATTTTTCGGGAGAAAGACATCTCTTAGAAGAAAGAGAAGGAGCTCTCGGACAAACATAGCTTTTAGAACGGAGCTGAACAAGAAACATGGAATAGCACTTAATTTAGGAAGAACTTCTTACCCACCAATCGGATGTAAACCCTTTTTATAAGTAATAGCTGAAATCAATGGTACGGTGGGGGAGGAATCCTATCGTAGAAGTGTCGCTTTTTAAGGCCATTGCATTAAAGTAAGTTGCATTCAGAATGGGAAGCAAATGACGAACTGATACTAAAGCGACGTTAAGAAGTAAACGTTTCGTCACAGAAGATGTCTGGAACAAATTTTTTCACTGTTTTTGTTGACGAGCAAACACGAACGCTGTTTTTATAGTATTTATTAATACACAGTAGCTGACGTTTCAGCGGTTGCGCATTTTTCAGGGCCTGGAAAAGCTAAATTGGCACACGCTAGCAACAACCTTGGCGGACAAAACAATACATAAGTGACTAATCGCACAGTGAACAGTTTTTTTAAACACACTGTTTTCCCTGTATTCTTGTAAGCAAACGCGTGGTGTTATCTTTATTTTTTATTCACGAATAAGCTGATGTTTCGGTGGATTTCGCCTTCCTCAGAGCCTGGAAAGGTCAAGTGGACAGCAATCTATTCGGCCAGACACCTCCATAACCAAACAAAAAAACTCTAAACTAAGATTTCAATCACATTGAGCACAGCTTTCCACACTCACAGCTTTCAATTAGGTTTCCACTGAGTATGTCGCATGAAAACCAACCACACAGAATTCACATGGAAGCATAATGTGCCCTCTCATCAGAATAACAGGTTTATATATTGCCCAACATCACGCGTGATGATGAGGCATTCTTCCCTGCGGTTCATTTTCGAATTTTGAAAAAAATTTCGATTTCTGGAATTAATCCAGAACGTCACGAGAGTTTTGCGCGCTCGTGTTCTAGGTTCTTATGCGAGGATCGTGACACATACTTCAAAGTCCTCCCGTTATGTCTCTGGGTCCTATGCGTGCATAGTAGTGGATTATTTGGTAGACGTTTGCCGGCTAGGTGTTCTTTTATGCGGACACAGAGGGGTCTACCCGTTTCGCCAATGTATTCGTCTCCGCACGCCTTACAGGAGATCAGATAAACTATACGCGAGCTCACGCAATCACCGTCTCTACCATTGGGACAAATTATGCAATTCTGCGTTGGACTTAGACGGTCATATAGTTACGAACTAGCTGGCGCTTAAGATTACTCGCGTGTATTTCAACTACGTTTACCGAACTTTCTAAACCCGCCCTTCTCAAGCAGCGTTTCGTAGGTGCACTTACATCATTTGAAATTAAGGGTAGGATAAACGGGACCTTTCTATCGTTAGAGTTGTCGTTTGCGGACCTAGGATTTCTCCTACACCTATTCCGAGCTACAGTTTCGTAGCCATTAGAAATGGCTATTTGCCGCGCCTAGTTCCGGGACTCCTCTCTCTGCATTCTTCCCGTGCACACGTTGGTTGCTGTTCGAAGCATGTTTCTTACAAGCGCCCTTTTCGTGTGAGAGGGATGAGAGGAGAGGTAACGAACCAGGATGTTTTTACTACTTGGCTTTCGGTATCACTTTTTAATGTAGCCATTTTCTAACAGGTGAATTTGGACGTTCAGGAATGGAAGCCATTTTTCTTTCGACTTTTCTCGGGTGAACTTGATATACTCTGACTGTGCATTTAACAACTCGAAACATTTGTCCATTTCCTCTTGTGTTGAGCAAAGGACAAAGCAGTCGCCTACATATCTACGGTAGAGTAGCTGTCCGAGATCAGTCACCGGTGCTTCCACCTTAGACATAAATGCAATGGCAAGGCTTGGAGCCAGTCGTTGTCCCATTGCCAACTCTTAGTTGAGCGTAGTACTTTCCGGACCATCTGAAGATTGAGCAGCTCAAGCATTCTTTTAAGAGTGCCATCAAGTACTCTATCTTAAAGCCATACATGTTTATTTCTCCTTCGTGTTGTAAAGGAGTTCGAACATGGTTTGCATTGCGGAGTTATTCGGCACGTTTGTATAAAAGGCAGTAACGTCGAAGAACTCCATCACGCACGCGCTGCTGGGCTATGCAGTAGACGTATCGTACGTACGTAGGCGATCCAGAAACATCTGGGTATTCGTAAGATGGGTTGGAATGTGTTTCAACAACTGGTTAAATATTAGGGTTAAAAACCATGTTTATCCTATCCGTTGGCCCGTCTACGCAGATAAGTATAACCTTAAACAGTGATGGATCGGTAGACGCCAGATCATCGCTGGATACTAACTCATGAGTTTTTATAAGCAAGTACAAGACGGGACACGTTGGTAAGTCAACTTTTAGTTGAGAGATAATTGATGGTTTTAAACTAGCAGCCCTTGCCATTTTGACTCACTCGTGGTTCAATTTTCGGTATTTGTTTTTAAATTCCTTCTCAGATGATGGGCGATAAAGTGAAGCATCTTCAAGATGCTTTTTCGTTATCTCCACATCTAACTGGTGAAAAATTACGTCAGACTCCCCACCCTTATCACTAACGGATAGTCTTATATTTTTCAACCTTATCAGCTCTTGTACCTCTCGCGTACCACATTTTTCACTTCAGTGAGGTTTGAGCTGTGTCTTTTCGCCTGATAGTAATTAAGGACTTTGAGAGTTTCATTCGTAATCATCCGTAATTTAACATCAACTTCATTGTTGGGATCTTGTTGTCTAAAGAGCGTCTGAGGAAATGGTGCAATTGGTAGTGCCCCACTAATTCGTAACCGCCTATACTACCGTCTATGTGCAACGCAAAATTGCATAATTTGCTCCAGTGGTAGAGACAGTGACTGCATGAGTTCGAGTACAATAAATCTGATCTCTTGTAAAGCGTGCGAGGACGAATACGTTGGTGAAACGGGCAGACCTCTTCGTGTCCGCATAAAAGAGCACCTAGCCGGCAAACGTCCACCACCAGATACCCCACTAGGGACGCGTAGGACGCAAAGACATAACGGGGAGGACTTTGAAGTGCGTGTCACGATCCTTGCACAAGAATTGAGAACACAAGCGCGCAAAACTCTCGAGGCGTTTTGGATTAATTCCAGAAATCCGAAAATGAACCGCAGGGAAGAATGCCTCAATGTCACGTGAAACGCGAAATTGCAAACAAAATTGCGTTGAGCTCGGAGAATTAGCGTATTAAATGAGGCAACACTAAATATTGATTTTCTAACCTCAGGTTTTGGCTGGGTAGATTGCATGTCAATTTGACTCCTTCACGCTCTGAAACAGGGAAACCGTGGAAACATCAGCTATTGTGAATTAATAAGTGCTGTAATAGCAGTCTGGTGTGTGCTTATCAGGAAAACAGTGATGGATGCCGAGGTTAAATGAGAGCCAGTCTTGGCAGATGTGAGAGATGCTGGGATAGTGGCTGGCTGAAAAACATGCAAAATGAGGCCCGCAGTGGTGCAATGGTTAACACGTTACCCTCCGGAATGAGTACTTGCCGGTTTAATCTGGATTGTGTTACAAGTTTCGCTCATATGTGAGAGCATCATTGCGAATGGTGAGATGTTTGTATTACTCGGAACCCCAGACCAGCTTCAAACCCATTGTTACCTTTACCGGATCCAATAGATGAATATTTAGTTACAAACAAATAAGTGAAAAAATATAGATAAGTATTAAATGTAAAGATATTAATTATAAGAAACATATAGTAGTATCAAAACCTGTAAAAAGTACAAAAAACATAAAAAAATAGAGTAATAGGTGCTAGAAGTACTTACCTATAAATATTTCGTTACACCTAGTTTACTTGCTTACTTGGATACTTGGATGGACCGTCCTTACTGGTTGTGCGGGGGACCCAGCATAAATTCTACTCTTCGGAAATTTGCTGGTTTAGCCATTGTGGTTTTCTCGAGAACCGAGGAGAGCCTGGCCAAAGTTTGCCCAATAATTATGTTTAGTTATTTAATATCTAGTTTATATTTAGTCAGTTAGTTATCTGTGTTTAGTTATTTGGTCGTTTATCTAGGTAAATATTTAGTTGTGCACTGAACTCTTTTCAATAAGTAATAAGGAGTTTAATAAAAGCAGCAGTTAAAGCAGGTGCTCCAAGAAAATGGCAGTGCACCTGATATGCCAGTAAAATTAAGCACCAAACATTGCAGAGTTCAGACTGAAGTTATGTCTGGAAGAAGCTATCTGATCGGAATTGGGCCTTTGCTGGCTCTCGTTGAGAGTTCTGATCCTAAAACTCTTGCCGCCCTTTATGTTTGTATCCCGATCGTTTTCCACCGTACTCACTTTTTGCTAGCGTTTTCTGGTGATCATTGGAAAACCCAGAAGGTGGGATGAAAAATAAACGTATGGAAAATTGGATAGGGAACAAAAGCTTCCAACTACGAGCAGCTGGATGAAGGAAACCTCCAAAAAGTTCATTCGGTTCATTTGGTGGAATGTTTAAAGAATCTCTTTGATTTCCAAATCTCTTTTTTCAAACAGATACTTTCTCAGATTTGTTAAGTCCTAGGCTTAGAAGTAAACAGCTGTTTTCTATTCACTTCTGAGGGCACGGAAGTATTTCCTAACAATCAAGCAACCATGACGAGTACATCCCACACGGAAGTACTCTTCACCAAACCGAGAATGCTTCTTGCAACATTCATCAGTCCATTTTAAATCAAATCTCCTATTCTTTCTTCTTTCATCAAGAATCTATTCAGACCGCGTTCCGTTCAATTTCTTTTAAAGTATAAGGTTTTCTTGAGAAAACAGGATATGAAGGCTAAGGTTTTTTAAGGTTTTTATTTCTTTTCTGAGCAATTAGAAGACATATAATTATGAGCAGGCGAGTTGGATTGTAATACTCCTCTCGGTCCAAAAACAGAAAATATGGTTAAGAATAACTTGTAGAGATTGACGAGATGGGAACAACCAAAGAAAAGGCTTTCATTCGAAGTATTTCAATGAAAAACAACGAACACAGTATTACCGAATATGCAAAGCTGGATTGAGTGCCCGCTCAAATACGAATGGCAGAGAGCTTTTCACTGAATACCACCTATGGATACAGATAAACAGCTACGAGAAATGCCTGGAAATTACGTTTTAGTAAAGGAAAGAACCTGCAACTGACTTGCGGTGACGAATGGATCCCGCCTGTTAAAAATTACTGGGCACTCCTATCGGACTAAGTTCACATACGAGAAGAATTACCATATCAAAGTTAGGTAAGAAAATTTCGAAGCAAGTAAAAAGTGAAGACGCGAAAGTTCACCAGAGCCTCTTAAAAGCCTTTAAACGTAGCCATGGTGACAGTGGATTGTGTTATTGAGTTTTATGAAATGTACGTTGAAGTTAAACTGCGATGTCTGTGATCAAGACGCTCATGCAATCAATCAAAGAAAAGTTAATTCTTATTTTCGAAGCAGATGCCTCGAAATCCACGAAAATTCACTGGATTCGGTTCGTCGCGCCAACGATCAATGATATCGCGAGGACGTCCGGTTGCGGACCATCGACTCGGATCAATACGGCTCTGGAGAAGACGAAGACGTTGAAACCTTAGGCAGAATAGACTTTTTTTATCAGCTTCTTGTTAGTTGAATAATCCAAGAAAGTAAGCCAAGGCATTTCTGACAATGTGAAGCCAATATTACACAGGAAACTGAAGCTTGATCTTGAAAACTGATGCCTTTTAGTTTCATCCTAACAGTGGATGCGACAATGAAAAATCATTTCCCAAATATTGGTCAGGTAGTGAGACTTTTCCCGATGTAAAATAACACTTTGTGATTGCTCAACAAAAATGTAAAGAGTTGCTCGATCAATGCTGAGGTTAACAGAAAGTCGGTCGTGGGAATTTCCGCGATGTATTGGTTGAGAAAGAGTTGAGGCGTTCTTTACACCGACGGAAGTTGCCGGAAAGTGGTCACGCCCTGTCAGATAGATAATCCTTCATTCCAGCGCTTATTTCTACAACATGCTATTGAAGGGCAGATATATAAAAGCACAATCCAGCCTTCTACGGAGTTCCGTCAACAACTTTCTTACAAGGGGCAAATATCCTTCACTATACTTTTCTTTATTTCCCTCACCTATCTTATGGTCAGCCCTAAATCCGGTCAACGAACTCGCCTTTCGTGGTCTAACCAAATCAAAAAGAATTACATGAAGTGGCTTTCTTTCTTATTCGAATTCTTGTTTTCTCATTTGAAATGAATTGGCGTCATCGAAGTTGTAAGCTGGTAGGTAGTCATTCTCAGCTCTTGAGACCTTTTCCTACTGAAAAAAGAAATCGCAAAAAAGTGCTCATTTTCTAAAGAAAAGTTCTCAAAATTTCCACTTCAAAAGTTGCACGACCATTAGCCACTCACCGACTTACGGGACTTGGCATGAAAGCGAAACCGAAAAAGGATTAAAAATAACTCTACATCTTCCTCATGCAACTCACTCGATTCATCAATGATGCCATTACTATATTATGATTACTGTTATTACTGTTGCTATTATTGTTATTACTTTTAGTTACCACGTGGCCCGCAATCATATCTATGTGCGGATGCCAGCACTTGTTGCATTCGATTCGCTTTCTCGGAGTTATGGTCCACAAAAGTCTCCGAACATTTCGCGTGTTGTTTCGGCTTGTTGAGTGTTGAGAATGTTGTTCTTGAGGGCAATGGGAGTTCAGCGTCACCCACCTCGACATTGAATTGCACGTTTGGAGTCTGTGGATACGAATAAGGAAACAATTTTATTAGTGCGTTATTTATAATAGTGCATTCTTCAGCACCAAGTTAGTAGAATCCGTGTCACGTTTCTCCGTAAAACTTTGAAGATCATAAGAACAAAGCTAACAACACAATTCCACCAATTAAGAAAGAAATTCGTCTCCAATACCTCTTAAGTGAGTTCTTCAGCGGTTTAACGAAAATGATATTGATCGCTATCTTGGAAGTGAGATATACTACCACTTTCAGAAAAAAATATGTACAGCAATGATAACGAAGTTCATGGATGAAAGCAGTTTGTTCATTGAAGCCATCGTCGGGATAAAATTATCTACTGATTTATGGATGAAATTTTAGCCACACTAATCCAACGATTAGCTTAAAAGTAAAAAACAAACGAGTAAATATTGCAGTTGCTTCGATGCTTCTATGCCATATTTTATTTTGTGATGGGGCCCATGTAATGCAGTGGTTAGAAACACCTTGCAATACACACGTAGTCCTTGGTTCGATCCCGCTCCCTAGAATCATTAAGCCGTCCATTATTGCAAGGTCGGAAAACTGGTACCAGACCTGTCTGGAAGGATAGCAGCACTGACTTCACAGATCGGGTAAGAGATCGCAGGTCATTGCCAAAGCCAGATATAAATTCAATCACCTCTCAATCACAACGGTGCTTAATGAAGTTGAATGCATGGCGCAACCCTTAGGCACTAAACAACGCCAAAAGCTTCATCCTTTGTTCCTTATGTTCTTTCAATGATGACTTTATTGAACTAAGTGCTTTCATCCTATCGTTATGTGATATAAATCGCTTCGATTCCTGTATTAGTTAATAAGAGAATATACCTATTTAATAAGAAACTTGCCAGAACAGTTTTGGCAACCATAGGATTATAATAGTGAACCGGATGTCTGACAAGAAACGAATGCGAGAACTTCGGCCTGAGTAGCCTGATAGTAGTGGCGAATATCGCTGCTAGAACAGCGTGCGTCTGACCTTCGACTTCTTCGGACCGACGTCGTCATCGTGCCAGCAAGCCGTCGACTCGGCGAACTTGTCGATAATCATCGAGATTGGAAAGGCCAGCACGATGATGCCGCATACAGAAGCCAGCGCCGCTACCACTTTGCCACCTGAAAACTCGACGCGTGACTTCGAACTACAAATGAAGTCCAACGAAGAAGAAAGACAAATAGATTTTCACTTTGTGGAAGAATCGCGTTTTTTACATGCAGCATGTCTTCACAGCCGCCTTTTCTCACTTTTTTCTTTTGTTTTGATTTTAATGTTTTCATTGTTATTTATTTACCACGGATCTCATTCATATGAGGGATCTCGAGCCGGTTAGTCGCGAGGCTACGTGGCGCGTCCCCATGTGGCGGATAGGGGGTTAATCGCAGACCAAAAGCGACCTTTGCTTCCCTGAGACGCAGGTGAATTCAGGGATGGACTCCCTGTTTCTTTTGGCATATACTTTCTGTATTTGCTAGGCCTATTCAAGCATGCGTATGTGGGTGCATTCTCGCTAATGCGGATTGTATTCTACGAGTCAATTCGGCCAAAAGGCTGCGACCAAGTAAGAGGGAAGTATATGGGAGGCTGTTAGGAGACGCCTCCAACAAATAAGCTCCATGTCCACCCTGGGAGAGCCTGTCAAGCTGCCCGTGAGTATACCCAGTCCTCACGTTCAGAGCCCAGCAAGCTATACGTGGGTATCAAAAAATGCTAAACACAGTAAAAAGAACGGGCCTCATTCCCCTGACCCCTAAGGAACCACCAATTTCGCAGCGTTGGGTAGGAGGAGTACGAAGAGGCTGCTAAAATCTCAGGGCCAATTGAAGCTGCCTGGATTTCAAAGAACTATGGTGAGGATCTGCCTACAATGCACGTAAGCTTGCATCCGAGTCCTCGATAGAAGACTTGCTCATGCAAGCAAGAAGGGTGAAGTAAGACGTCATCGGCTTGGCCGAGACGAGAAGACGCCAGCCTTTCAACGCAATCTATGACACCGGAGAAGAACTTTTCCACGGAACATGCGACAGTAGACGAGTCGGCGGCGTCGGCGTTCTCGTCAACACGAGTTTGTTCATAAACATTGATTCATTCGACCAACTTACAATCCGAATCGGACGTTTACGATTAGGAAGACGTGGATGAATTCCGGCTTTGACAATCTTCGTCGTTTACGCGCCGACATCAAACTATAACGAAGAAGCAGTCGAAGTGTTCTATATGAAGGAGGAGGAATTCTACGGGGAAGACCATACATTCTCCAAGGTCATCATTTAAAGAATTCAACGCCAAAATTGGTCCAAGAAGAACGTCTGAAGAACGTCACATTGGGACCCACGGATTACAATGGAACCAACAAGGTGGGCGGCTGTCTGAGTTTATGAAGGCGACCAAGACCATTCACGGCAACTCGCAATTTCAGAAGCCCCACTCTCAACGCTGGATGTGAGAGTCTCCCAATGGAGAGTACCATAACGAAATAGACCACATCATAACAAATCGAAGATTTTACCTTACCGATGTTGCAGGTGTCACAAAACTCTACGCGGGATCAGACCATCGCGTCCTTCGTGCAAGATTCTATTTCTCGCGGAAAAGAGAAAAAGCCGCTAAATTCCAAAACCGTAGTCCCAGAACCACCGCAGGCTGCGGCTTATTCAATTCATTAGTCGGCGGTTGGAAAGATGGCGTCGTCGATAACATCGACGAAGAATTCGATCGGCTCATTCAACATCTTCACCTTAGCGCTATGAACGCTGAGAGTTAGTCGTCGAAAGTCACCAAGAGACGTTTGTTTCCAGAAACACTCGAGCTGATAGCCCACGGTGAAATCGCACGAACTGCAGGCAACCGCAAACTAACGTCCGAACTTGCAAAACAATGTAGACAGGCAATGAAAGAGGATCTTAAAGAGAGAAAAGCAGCAGTAATGGTCGAAGCTGCGGAGGCTGCGAAACACTTTCGCAAAGCCCACCGAAGCTTCGCCAAATACAAGACCAAAATGATTGCACTCCGGCGCTCAGATGAAATAGTTACAGCGTCCAGAAAGGCAGTGGAGAAAACCATTTACGAATACTACTCGGATCTCTTCGATAGCCACGTCCACCTCCCATCATATGAAATAAAGGAAGATGGATATGTCGCACCACCGGTTCTCCCTTCCGAAATCCGACATCGAAGCACCATTTCGTCGGTGAAAAATCGAACAGCACCAGGTCTGAAAGGATAAGATCAAAACACCTGAAAAACCTTCCGCCAGTCCTCGTAAACACACTGGCTCGGCTCCTCACATGTTACCAGTGTCAATGCAAGGTCAGTACTCATTGGACCACCAGTAAGATCGTGCTATTGCTCTAGAAGGGTGACCTACACAGTATCGGCAACTATCGCCCAATCTGCCAACTGCCTGTCGTCTACAAACTTTTCACTCGAGTCATCCTAAACAGGACTGACAGAACACTAGACGAAGGACAGCCATGTGAGCAAGCAGGGTTTCGAAAAGGATTTAGTGCGATCGAACACATCCATACGGTAAAAACGCTCATTGAAGTATCGCGAGAGTACAAAAAACCGCCCTGTCTCACT
Source organism: Angiostrongylus costaricensis (assembly GCA_900624975.1). Taxonomy (NCBI): domain Eukaryota; kingdom Metazoa; phylum Nematoda; class Chromadorea; order Rhabditida; family Metastrongylidae; genus Angiostrongylus; species Angiostrongylus costaricensis. Next base: position 166,689 of record UYYA01003965.1, on the reverse strand, counting down.
TTCATCGATTTACAGAAGCCTTTGATTTAGTTGAGATAGAAACAGGCTTGGAAGCCCTTGTTAGTCAAGGAGTCTCTACTCAGCACATTAAGATTCTTCGCGAACTGTACAAAAATTTCACAACCAAGATATCACCATTCTACAACGATATTAACATTGACGTCAAAAGAGGAGTTAGGCAAGGCGATACCATCTGGCCAAAATTATTTACCGCCACCCTCCAGAACGTTATGCGATCATTGGAATGGGATAATATGGGAGTGAAAATCGATGGTCGGGTGTTACATCATCATCGCTTTGCTGACGACATCGTCCTTATAACAGCAAACATTAGCCAAGCAGAACGTATGCTTCACGACTTTGATAAAGCCTGTGGAAAGATTGGTTTTCTACTAAATCTTACCAAAACGATGTTCATGAAGAACGGATTAGTTTCGCATGCCCCATTCACGCTCAACGGAACGCATATCTCTGAATGCTCCGGTTATATCTATCTAGGTCGGGAAAACAGTATGATGAACGGCTTTGCTCCACAACTAAGCAGAAGAAAACGAGCGACTTGGGGAGCCTTCAAGAGCATCGAGGATGTAGTGAAGAGAACAAGGAACACCGGACCCCGTGCCCACCTTTTCGACTCAGCGGTACTTCCTGCCCTAGCGTATGCATCAGAAACTTGGTCGCTGCTAAAGCAGGATGAAAGGCCACTTAGCGTTATCGAAAGCGCATCGAAAGGACGATGCAAGGAGTATCCCGTTCCACATAATTAAGGGATAGGATCCGTAGCTCCGATCTGCGTCAACGAACAAAAATCAAAGATGCCGTTCTGTACGCCAATGAATGACAACCGATGGACAAGAGCCGTTAGTGACTGTATTCCTCGGGATGTCAAACGTACTGCAGGAAGACCACCGACCCAATGGTCAGAGTTTTTCACAAAGAGCCTTGAAGAAAGATGTGATGCTCGACGAGTTCCTTGAACGAGCAGAGCCCACTGGGCTACTCTTGCACGCGGCAGGGAAGAATGGAAGATTTACTGGCGCCCGCTCTAGTCACTCGACAATCAATGGGACTACAGGTGATTCTTATTTAACATGTTTACAATAAAACTACATAAGTTTTCATCACTTCAAACAAGACTAGCTGATAGAAGGGTAAAACAAGGGCATCAATGGGGTGATGGGTAACATTGAGCCGACGGGAAAGGTAATCGCGGGTTTGAAACAGGCCTTGGAAAGAAGTTTTGGAAATACCTCAGCATCATTGTGGCTGTTCATACATATTATATCCAAAACCTAACCGTTGAATTTCATTAAAGTCGTGCGTATATTACGTGTAAAGACGACTGCACTATCAGAAACTAATTCTGAAATGGCTTGGCTTAAATTCATTGTTCTATAATTTTTGATAAAACTTTACAAGAAAGAATAAAACTTTATTTCTTGTTGTTCCACCTTTTTGTTCTTTGTTCAAATTGTTAGGATATGTTTTACATTTCGATAAATCAGTTAGGTTCTCGAAGGCTCTGTCTGTATTAGTATTGCGGCCTCAGAACGTCTCTCATTCCCATGTCGTCATTCATAGTGGTGGTCTGCTCCGAATATGGTGATGTCCGCGATGCGTAATCTGTTATCCTTGCACAATCTCTACGTGAATCAAAAATACACCGACCCATCACGTAGGTGGCAGTCTGAGAGGGCGATCGCTTCCTCTCGGAATCCACTTCACTCTTCTTCTCGTCCATCTGTCACCTGTTCTTTTTATTACGTGACCAGCTCACCGCTTCGTTGTCGATATGTAAAAGCTATAAAGAATAAAGATCTCGGCGTTGATCAGTACCTGAGGGATGCGCCATGCATTCGACTTCATTAAGTATCGTTGGAGGTGATTGAATGCACATCTGGCCGTTATAATGACTTGCGGAGGATCTATTGAGCCAGTACTGCTATCCTTCGAGACAATTCTGGTGCCAATTTGCCAACCACAAAGCGATGGAAGGCCTGGTAGGCCAGGGGCGCGGAGATCGATTCCACGTGTGTCGCGGTGGCGCCTCCAACCACTGCGGCACACGCGCCCTATGTCGACATGTAATCTCCCGGATCCCGAAGATGGAATATGTTCTGATGATGTGAGCTGCACATTCCAGGTTGACATTGTGAACGCCGGCTGGATTTCAGAAGTCATCGTTCAGGTGCTCTCTGAGTTGAGTGTGCGTAGAATTCTTGACGTGGTTGAAGTGCCACCTCACCTCTCCGCCACATAATGATGTCCAGGGAAGACAGCTGAATCGAAAAGATGACCGTGGAGTTTCCGTTCACTTATTCTTTAAGCTGCTTGGTCTTTCTGATAGGCCAACGATGCTCTCCTTCGTCTGGTATTTTCTGCCCCATATTGTTTTGCGACAAGTGCCATTAAATTTTCGATAAACAGAATGCTTGAAAACTTAAAGGCTTATAGTGGAAACCACTGAGGAGGCTTGGTCGATTGCTCAAGGGTGTAAACAACCTTTCAAGAATGTGATTTTGATAGCGAATTTCTTCGTCATTAACGAAAGCGCGGCAGCCGCAAATGTCAAAATTACATTCGGACACATCTCTAAGCACAAGAATCCCTTTTGTACAACAGTTTTCCTTCTTTACGTACGTAAAAAAGCGACAAAAAAGATTTGTGGGCTGTAAAAAATCAGAACCTCCCCTTGGCACTTCGATCGCGTACACAATGACCGCACATAGAGTCGCATATGGGTTGATATGACTTTCTATTATTACCGATGTAACTTTATCATGTCACAATTGAAAAGCCCTTAAAGACTTGAAACAAGCCCTCTTTTACTTTTTAAAAAAATGTGTCCCAGAAAAGGAAACATTTAAAGATATTTAAATAAGAATGGGAGGAGTTTCGGTGGATGACTGTAATCAGAGCTGTACCTGCTGTGACGGGAACGAGATCGCCGTACCCGACCGTCGTCATTGTAATCACACCTAAAAAGATTCTTAGGATAATGAGCTCTACATAATTTACTTTTTTGCATAAGTTAATTCTGGCTAAAACTTTGTTGTAACATCGTAATGAAGCCCATCTCCTCCATTATCAAAATGTTTTTTGCCCACAAAAGCCCACAAATGTTAATGGTAAGATCCTTCCACAGCGTGCACATTTCCCACCTACACATGTATGCATATTTATTTAAATTATTTCCTAAAGCTTGCTTCTACAGACTGCGGCTTCATATATTAATTCAGGGCAAATAGCAATTTTTCGATGAATAAGATATTTTTTTCGTGGAGTTCCGAGATAGCAGTGCTAGGATTTCCAGAAATTTTCAGCACCTCCACTTGACTACCCTGCAAATAGAAGAATCATCCTCCACCTTAGACTATGCTCCTATTACTGTGACAATTTCTAGCATTGGCTGCGTTCCAGTTGGAAATAGTGAACTTTTTCTCAGTTTGAGAGACCCGAAGCGTGGACCACTGCTGAACACTCCAATCACATTTTGAAGCCTACGGGTATAATACACGACAACACTTAAAAATTAAACCACAAAGTTTATGAAGTCGATCCGTCTCAAATCAACGAACAACCGTTATCGATATTTCTTGTATAGTTTTATCAAATATAGTTGTTACACAAGCTTGATATTCCTCACAAAGAAGCCTTTACCACAACAAATTAAAAATCGGTAGGTAAGAGTGGACCTACATGAGGCTTAAGTAGAAAATGTTGCGAAACTTTCGGCAACTTATGCCGAAAAGAACCGCTTTCCGGCGTCTGGAAGGTAAATTCGGAATTAGAATGGAGAACGCCTTTCAGAACCTTCCACCCCGATCCTTTCCACAAAAAGGTGGCGTCAATATGGTCAGTTGAATGTTGTCCCAATGGTTTTCCATAGTCGGTTAGGCAATGTTGCTGGTAAAGAGCGTAAAACATGTGATTTAGCATGATGAGAACCGAACATCCGAAGGCATTCTCCAGACATTATTTACACACTTCGCCGACGTTTCGCACATTACCTTTAAGAATATCAGGAACCAAACGACTGAGGTGAATCACGATCAAACACGCACATACAACGAAGTATCCCGTTGAAAATAACGAATGTGGCACTTTGTTTCGCCAATAACAGCAAAAGTGTCGCGTAGAAATAAATGAGAAGCAAGCTATCATGAAACCTCTGACAACATGAGCATCTCGGGCCAGCAGAAATGCTTCACAGAGAAGTAATTAAAAGGTCACGAAAGTATCTTATATGCCGCTTATTTCTCAAAGCTTGAAAAGCTTGAAGGTTTGGAGCAAAAAAAGATGAAACCGCAACGTTATCTTCTTTACTTTTTTGACCACTTTTTTCACAAAAACAAGGTCTTGAAAATTCTGTGGCAGCTGTTGACCTTCCGCCTAGCATCCTACGCTGTCAATAAATCCGCATGGTCGCTTGTGCGGCTCAGAAAGCTGTGTAGTCTGCCCTAAAGGTAAAAAACGGCGACTTCGTGAGTTGTAATATGCTTGATCTCATGTAAGGCATGCAGAGAAAAACATCCATACAGGAGAACACTTGGATGGAAAACTTAAAATCCCGCCAAGTACTCTAGATACACATAGGGCGCAAAACCATAACGGTGACGATTTTGAAGATACTGTCACGATCCTGGTTCAGGAATCGTAAACATCCAAATGCAAAACCATTGAAGCGCTTTGGATAGATTCCAAAGATCTAAAAGCGAAGAAGGCGAAGACCTCGCTAACAAGTGTGACTCGGTTCCGTTTCTCAGACTGGTCTTTTTGGTCTGGATGGAGTTCACTCATTACCTCGCACACGGGAAGTCTTATCGTCGCCAGTAACATATGGCGACAAAACGTGAGTAGGTCTTAATAAAGCAGCGTTCAATTGCATAACAGAACTCCATTAATACTGTGAGTTTATTGAATAATATAGAAAGCGTTGCATAAAATACGTCCAGGCCTTGAAGGCAAAGTCGCTGGGATGTCGGCCATCGAAGCACAACAACAACCGCCGATACCAACTTTTGTCGGCTCAACAAAGGGAGTTCGTAAGATTTACATAAATTAGTTTTTTTTACTTTACTTTAGCAATAGTAGCTTTTTTATAGCATTACGAATTAATCAGATTGAACGAACGTTAGCCACATTCTGGAGTGTTTAGGAAAGATCGACCTTCGGCTGAACTTCAAGAAAACCATGTCTACAAGAAATGCATTAATTTCTGACGCTCAACTCACCGCGAGAAAACCAGTTTCTTCAAATTCTACTAAATTGTATCCGGGTTGAAATTTTGCAACAAATATGATTTACTTAATTCCATTATAAAAGGATAGAGCTCTTGGCATTGATGAATCTCTGAGGGATGCGCTATGAATTCGACTTCAATAGGGACCGTTTGGAGGTGATTGAATGCATATCTGGTGTTTACAATGATGCGGTGGCCTACCAATGTATCGACTCAGTGCTGCTATCCTCCCGGACAAATCTGGTGTCAATTTTTGCACATCGGAGACGTTGAAGGCTTGGTAAGCCTGGGACGCGGGAGTTTATTCCATGTGTGCAGCAGGGCCCTCCAACCACTGCGCTATACGCACATCACTTAATTTCATTAGCAGGAAGAAATCAGTGACTCATAAAGCTTAAAACAGCACAGGATATGAGTAAAAAAAAGCTCTAAAAAGCTCTCGACGTTGACCAATCCTTGAGGGATGCGTCATGCATTCGACTTCATTAAGTATTGTTGGAATTGAATGCATATCTGGCCTTTACAATGACTCGCGATGGCCTACCGATGTATCGAGCCAGTGTTGCCATCCTCCCAGTTAAGTCCGGTACCAATTTGCAGACCCTGGAGGGATGGAAGGCTTGGTGGGCCATGGGCGCGGGGATTGGTTCCACGTGTATGTCGCAGTGGCGCCTCCAACCACTGCGTCACACACGCCCAGAAGATGAGTAAAGAAGACAAAAAACGATACCAATTTTCGATTTTACAATTATTTCCGCTCTAACAAATCTTCTGGTTAGCTGCGTGTGAAGTAAGCGAGATGGAAGATTGGTTGTCATTATCGAACAGGTTATTGGAAAAGTGCAGGTGTACCTTGCAAGACGCAAGCAACATGGGAAATGTGTAGTGTCTAGGGGCGAAAAATCGGGAACAATAGCCTTTCAACCAAGATGTCAAAAGTGAGATAAGCTGAAAATCATACACGTTGAACACAATCCGTAAGCTATTGTTTTTAACACTTCAAGCACAAGATAGAAGGCTATCGACTTGATGGTCAAACTTTTCCATTGGCTATGAGTGGTGATAACCAACTGGGCAAGCCGTGAGACACGAAACAATGAAGACTATACTGAAACAGGCGTATGTATGTCAACGAGCAGTGGATGGGCTGGTGATTAAAATGGATACTGCGAAGATTCAAAAGATATTGAAACAGAAACTTACACCACCAGCAGGCCGCAGGAATAGAGTAAAACTTCGAGTTTGGTTCGTCTCGTTCAAAGAAATAAATAGCAGTCGAAAACAGCATAATTCCTGCAATATTATAACAGTAATGAAAGACGATTTTCTCAAAACTCTTCGTAGATCACTTTCAGTGAATGTGTATGTAAGCAAACATCGAAAGAAGAGCTGCATTATCATTTCAGATCGACAAAGAAAGCATGGACGAAACAAATCCATTGACGTAATACCCGTAAGATTGGCTTAGAAGAGCATCAACATCAACTCAACAAAGTTGGAATGACGCAGCAGTTACAAGCCGCTACACCTTTTTACAATTTCTATAATTTCATAAAAGCACTACGGCTTCTTCTTCACATTTGTGCAATTTCGCTCGCATTATTGCTACTCTGTTGAATTCTTTATCATGAAGCCGAATAGCTAGTGAATTTCATTTAAGAAAAAAAAGAACGCACATATGTAAGTAAGCGGCTGTACTGCCAGTGGCTATATCTCACCTGTGAGCAAGAACATGCCGAGCATGCTCAGCTCTGCGGCGCTCTTCTTCATCGTCTCACCAAACGCTCGTAAACCAGTGCTGTACCTAGCCAGCTTGAAGATTCTGGCCACTCGAGCTAACCGCATAACTCGAACCACTAACATTGCTCCTGAAAATTGCTTTGGTGGTGGTAAGATATAACGTCGCCAGGCTTAATAAAAGCAATGTAAAATATTTTGGCGCCGTTATATGACGCTAACTACAAAAGAAGTAATGGAGTTCGGCATAAATATATTCTGCTTCACAACAAAAAACCTCAAGGACCCCATGTAAACTTGTTACCAAGGATTCGTTATATAAAAGTGTTAGTTGTTAGCAGAAGTACGAAATCTGCAATATTGGAATACTAGATTACGGCCGGTCTTGCTGTTCACTGTCAACTACCAACACTGGTTGCAAAAGCCAGATTTCTGCCCTGAGCACTATGCGCATCATGTTGGCGCGTTTCTAATAAGTGATGTGAAAATCAGCTAGTAAACAAACTCTTGATGAATACTCTCAAAGAGAAACTTATCTATAGTGAAATACTAGTACAATAGCCACGAAATGCAAAAGAGACACATATACGAAAAAGGCACTTAAGTGCAACCATAGTCGGGCAAGGAGATTTCGAATGAGGCCGTCGACGGAGCAAATATATTTATTGTTGCATGAATCAGCTGTATCTTCAGTACCTCCAGTCCCAAGCGAAATTCGTTCTGTCATCACGCCTAATGTCAGCAACCTTCTCGGACGTAGGTGATGAGATATGTGAACTATAGTGTACGGAGTTTCATGACACAAAGCGCCGGTTTATTTCTAATGTTGATTGTTATTTCCCACATTAAGTAGATTTATGGCCCGTTGCTTCCCATTGTTGCTAAATAACAAATTATTTATGTGAAGAGAAGAGACCACACTTGTGGCAAGTCAGGAACTCATTCTCAATCACATACCTCGAAAGTTTTTCATCCACTGCAATTCATTGAACATTTCGATGAGGAATGGAAGAATGGTCAGCACGTCAATCACATTGAGAGGTGAACGCACGAATTTAGCCTGGAACGAGTGTTGATCGTTCAAAGAAATGCTTCATCAATCTGGAAGCTAAAGCAGAAATGAACGATACTTCAAGATTAGCCTCATCAAAAGTGAGTGAGGGTGAAGACCTTCAAACTATCACTAATCTACCAATAGAAGACTTCTCAAGACATAAACTTGTTTCGATGGCACGTCTGGAACACACAGAATCGTTCCGTTGTCGTTTCACAAATGTAATTCTCTATGTTGACGCATGGATGGAAATTTTTGACAGCCTTCGGAAAATAATCGTAAAACACTTCATGTGGTAAACAAATAATGAAATGAAATAGAAAACAACAATAATCAAAAAACAAATTAATAAGCAAAAAACAATAGAAATAGTAAAGAAAAAGTGTCGAGGACAATATATACACATATATTTCTCAAAAATATATTACTCAACAGAAATGTCGAGAATAAAATGAAAAATAAACAACAAAATTACACAACGGCACACCACATCTTTCCGGATCACGGAGCTCTGAACACCAAAGTCTATCCCACCTTAGAGATTCAGGATAACACAAATCGATGGCGAAACGTAGACGGGCCAGTCATGAAACAAGAGGAACAGACGACAAATGGAAGAAAAAACTGTAGAGTGGAGTACACGAGAATGCAGGCGCTGTTTTAAAAGATAAGGATAAAGCTCCCTGCGCTGATCAATGGTAAATTGTAGTAAGCCATTTCCTGCGGAACTCTCGAAAAACGGCTAGCTTGTCTAAAATCGTGAAATAGGCACTTCCCCAGCGAAACTCTCGAATGACGTCAAACATGCGAAAAAACAATGAAACTGAAACTCCCTGAAGGATGCGCCATGCATTCGACTTCATTAAGAATCGTTGGAGGTGACTGAATGTATATCTGGCCTTTACAATAACCAGCTGTATCCTACCGATGCGTCGAGCCAGTGCTGCTATCCTCCGAGACAAGTCTGGTACCAATTTACCGACCCCGGAGGGATGGAAGGCTTGGAGGGCCATGGGGGCTGGGATCGATTCCATGTGTATGTCTCAGTGACGCTCCCAACCACTGCGCCACATGAGCCCAGGCGTTCTTTTAGGATGGCCATATACACGCTAAGCGGATGTGTTGGTAAATGAAGTCGAACAGGTGTGATCGCAGCTGAAGTTGTTTTATAGATAACGCTATGTGACCCGCACGCGCCCCCAATCTCGTATCAAGCCACTACCATGGACGACGATTGTGAGGCAAGGAAATGAATGAAACATTCGCTGGGGTTCACACAACTCGTGAAGACGGACTGTGAAATTATCGTAGTAGGTAATGTTTTCCTGAATGGCCAGCGTCTACGTTTGAAACAGAGTAGCGAATCTTCAACTGGCCTTTTCCTCTACATTGATTTTATTGGTACTTTGACAGAATTGTTGAAATGAGCTCTACATGCTTATGGCCCAACAAGATTATTTCGTCTTATGACCACTTATTATATTCCATTCTCCTATAAAGTGGTTGAATTATGAAAGAAGCGGCTAACTACCTTCATTGGGTTAACGGAAAATCGTGCAAGATACTCAGCAGTGAAATACGCCATACAGCTGAAAGAATCCAGATCAGTCTCTCACATTTGGTTTCAGAACAAAAGTAACTGAAATAGGCAGCAAAACTTGAAGAACATACCACATCTCTAGCCATTGCAGAACCAGATGTGGTTCCTTATGCTCATCCTGCAGTTCGGGCATTGAACTTAGAATCAAACCTGGAGGATTTGATTTAAATCACAATCTGATTGTTGAAAGAACAGATATATGTAGCAGTACAGTAGAAAAAAGAGAAACTCGTAAGGAAACAGTGGTTATTTTCATGTTTAATAGAAGTCTGCAATAAACTGCAAGAGGGGTTTTCGTGAAAGGGACTAATGTCATCGATTTCTGTACCATATGATGACATCTCTTACAAAATCCATTTGTACTTCTCGGAAAAAATTTTTCAGCAGTTTTTTTTGTCGCAGACTTTAGAATAGAATAAACATATTCTAAATTATTATAATCCATAAATAACCGGCACTAGTGCGTGTGGGGCAGTTGTCGGAGGCGCCTTGCAAGAACAATTTCCCACGCCCCGGATCACCAAGTTATCCATCTCTCCGGGATCGGCAAACTGGTACCGGACTTCTGTTATTAGGAGGATTGCAACACTGGCTCCATACATTGGTACGCCACCGCAAGTCATTGTTAAGGCCAGATATGCATTCAATCACCTCCCAACTATGCTTAGTGAAGTCGAATGCTTGGCGCAATCGTCAAGGATTGATGAACACCAAGAGCTTTGTCTCTTTTAATTTTTTTATAAATAGCCTACAATAAGCTAATATATGGAAAAGCATGACTCTAGACTCCAATGATCGATTTTGTACAACACAATCTATTTGCAAGCTTCAAGAAAAGGAGAAGCCTTCAACTTAGTTTAATAATGATGCAAATTCGATTCAATGGTACTAGTCGCTGCATATCTGTGAAGACTTCTTTAGCCTACCTAGTAGAGAAAACAGTACAAAACAAGCAGAGACGATAGAGAACACTTTTGCTGCCAGGGATGATTGCGGATTCTCTAGTAACCGGTAGAGGTAATACCGTATCTGTCCTATCCAGACTTTTTCGAACGACGACGGAGGGCAGATGGACTCGCGAGCAATCTAAAGTACACGGTAGTCTTGCCTAATATCTGCGAATTTTTCGGAGAATGATCAAATAATAGAAAATGCATGTTCAAAAAAAAAGAGAAACGGACTTATATAAATAAACAGCATCCTCTCAAAGCTCTAAAACTGTCGTTTAAATTTTATTTCCACCATAAAATTTCAGTCAAGTAATTCAGTAAAATTTCGCAGCTCCACTTTAACAAGTATACCTAGCAATATCTCACCGTAGAGAAAACACCTAATAGGAAGGAACCTTTCCAAGATCATAACCAACGAGCAGTTGGATATTTCCAAGTTTTGTTAAAGCTAATTCATCTCTTCCGTGTATTGCAGAACTTCCTAACGAACCACTGTGACAAATGTGGAACAATTAATTGTCTACATACTTCCAGAACGGACCTTCTCATTTATCTTCTTGCTGATGCTGCTGTTATCTTCGAGAGTGCAACAAGGCGAGAGGAAGTGCACGGGAATCCGCCAGTACTCCAACTCGTAGCGTAGCCTTATTGGGCAAATGTCCATCGGCCGATGTAGTTTTCCTAAAAGACGACGATATTCTACGTTGCACTGGTAGTAGTTAAAATTAAAGGATACTACAGGGTGACTCAAGAGCAAACCACTATTTTAAAGGACTTATAATCTACTATGAAGGAACGAAATGTAGAAGCTTTACAAACGTGGCTGGATGGCTCACGTTATGATATGCGGGTCAAGAAAAAAATGATGACGTCATCCGTGGTCAACAAATTATAAATTATTTGGGGATAAAAAGTTATACTGATAGATGTCTAGTCGACGTCGTAAAAAGCTAATTTTTTTTGATAAAATCAAATTTTTTAGGATAAAGGAGATTTCGATACGGTCTGGATAAGCACGATGAGGATGATGATGATAAAACACATAGTTTTGACAGTCTTGGTATGACGGATATGTAAATGGACGGTATTATGACTGTGATCACAATGATGGAATCGGGTATATTTGAATAAATTCTGTTTGAAGTGGCTGAATTGGTGTACGAAGTACAATTTGGACATGAAATGCTTGCGATCCGTTCCCCAAGTGCAAAAATGATGAAGGGCCATTGAAGAAAAATATGCTCAAATTGAGGCATACATTATCAAAAATCATAATCCACTCATGGTTGCAGGATCTCCAGCTAATAATCGACGAAACATTCACCCTTTTAATTTCAGTAACATGAATTTCAAAGACGTGCAAGTTGTTCCACAAATGCTTACCCATAGCCCAAAAAAGTCAACTGGATTAACAGAAAGGAAAGCGTGCACTCCTTTCACTATGCGCGAACTGCACTCAAGAAAAATAGCTTAAATGGGATCCTTTGATCTATAGGAACAAGGAGATACTTCAGTATTTCAAAATCTGACTTTCCTTTTAGCCTCGTGTGATTTGGTTAAATTAGTTCGATCAATTTGTAGCTTAGAATGAATATGGCTAGACATACCGATGTTAAAGGGAAGCCGATTATGAATGACTGCTATGCCCTGTGCTAGCTGATAATTGTACCGACTGCTGCAGGATAGACTGTCCGGGAAAAACAAGTTATTATCACCGGAAATCACATCAACAACAGCCGTTCTTCACAAAAGAGCATTGCCGGGTGAGGTTGCCTCGTTTGAGCCGTGCCCCACTGAAGAAGAGAAGATGGGAATCGATCCGACAGTGAAGGCACCACATGAGGGTACGAAGTTCTGTGGACATCGACTCAGTTCATCTTCTTCGAAAAGAGTCGAAACATTAGCCGAACAAAGTTGTTCATCAGCATCCTTTTAGCTGAGCAATTTAAATACATGTTGATTAGGGAATTACTTTTCAGTCACCCTATAGGCTAATGGAGTAAACAGACTCTATGTAGAGGACACTGTTATTGTCAACAAAAGCTGAGAAAATGTTATGTAAGGCACTAATAACACTTCCGCATCGTTTTTGCTCAAAGAAAGAGATCTATCTCTCACATTGTTTTTGCTGCCCACTCACCTACTGGTTCAATCAATCTTGATAAGCGAGTTACAGTACCTTGAGGTTATGAACGGGATTAAATCAAATAAAGCGGCTGAAGCCCTTCAAGAAATAGCGCTCATGCGGAACACTACAGAAGTAGCAGGAGCAGTGATAAATTACTGTAGAGAAATATCCCTGTTCAAATGAGAAGGGCAGGTCTAGAGGAATCGGTAGCGATAGTTGAAATACTACCGACTACTCTACGTCGCCAATTAGTTCGCAACGGCCTGTATGACCGTCTGTGTGAAACAACAAATTGCGTAATTTGCCCTTACGGCAGGGACGGTGATTGCATGAGTTCAGGTACGATATACCTGATCTCGTGTAACAATTGCGGAGATGAATATATTGGCGAAACGGGCAGACCTTTGTGTATCCGTATAAAAGAACACCTAGATGGCAAACGAAAACTAGGACGAAGCACCCCACTAGGCACGCATAGGATACAAAACCATAGCGGAGACGATTTTGAAGTGAAAGTCAATATCCTTGCGCAGGAGTCCAAAACGCCAGCGCGAAAACTCCTAGAGGCTTTTTGGATCAATGCCAAAAACCCTACAATGAATAGCAGGGACGAATGCCCGGAAGTCATACGCGACCTGATCCCGTACGTTCGCATCGATTTTTGGTGTGGGATGGTGCAGTCGTCAACCACATGCGACTATAATCAGCTGTTCTAAACTTCCTCATTGGAAGTCACGAAAAAGCGGTGGGTTTTTCGAGAAGTGTCATGTAATTACCGGAGAGTTCTTCGTCTTTTTGTAAGTGTCATTGAAGCGTTTGGCCTAGTAGATTGTATATCAGCATACCATGCAATTACCATAGAGTTTTCCGTCTTTTTGTAAGTGTTATTGAAGCCACAATGTTATACCTTTTTATTTTCTGCCTACTATAATTTCGCGGCAGGGTACTAAGCGAAATGCAACCACAACGTTGCTGAGATATTTGCAAAACTCTGGACCGCAGGTGTCTATGGTGTCTATGGTCACCTGCGGTCCAGAGTTTTGCAAATATCTCAGCAACGTTGTGGTTGTTATTGAAGCGTTTGGCCTAGTAGATTGTATATCAGTATACCCTTCCAGGCTCTGAAGAAGGCGATACTGCTGAAGCGTCAGCTAGCGTTGTATTGTGTTGTGTTTCTCTATGGAAGTAAATGTATGCTGTTTAAGAACCTCGCGATTGCTGAACAAGAAAACGACACATTCATATTCCAATGCCGAGGTTAAGAGAAAGTCGATCCTGGGAACTGTGTGCACTGCCAGATTTATAGGTAATATTGATGATACAATCTAGACAGAAATCCACGCATCATACTGCCTGCAATTCTAAGAGCTGCAATTGACCGTAAGTGATTTCGAGCACGGGGTAACGATTTCCATGACCGGCTTTCTACTAATCTTCGCATTATTCAATAGTGTTACGTGCTCTTGACAACAGTGAGGAGGTTGTTGAGAGAAAGTTTATTTCACAACAACCAACGTTTAAACTGATTTCGCCTCTTCCAAAACTTCGAGGGGATCAAATTGGCTTGCAATCTACTCAATCAAATGCTTTCATGGTCATGACGAAAATCTTAAAACCTAGGTTTCAGCAAGATGATAAACAGTTTTTTTAAAATATTCAACGTTATTATTTGTGCATCTCCCACTTTGGAGAGCAAATTCGCAGAGTTCACATGGAATAGGAAATGTCCATTTTCAGATCTCAAATCAAAAAACCAGCAGCTAAAAAATTTTCTACCAACATATTTCCTATTACGTTTACCTGTCAAAACATAAATTATGTCCCACTGATAACCTTGCCTTACCTATCCATAAATGTTGAAGGACAGACTTAAGGCCATAATTGGGCACACTGTGCAACAGAAAAAATAACAGGGTTTGTAAAGCTATTACTCAACTAGTTGTTTTCAACCTATACAACGAATGAATGTCCTAACTATACGAACTTAATAGAGTCTTTCGATGTTGCTGCCTTCAGCCCAAATGCGCCGAACGATTCCGTAATAAAAGTCAGCCTCGAAGTCAGCATTAAACATAGAGGAAAAACGAAAACCATGGCTACCCTGTGCGCGTCATGCACCAGTAGAGACGGGGCAACAAAATGGTGCCTGGGACCAAGCCTAGCCGATAGCTGTCATACTTCAAATAAGAGCTCCAGCTTTTGGTCTAGTAGTGCCCCGCTATAAAAGCATCGACTACCTTTTTTTCAACTGCTGTGCACAAGAAATGATGGATAAGGGTTTTGAGTTGTTCCTTGAACAGATTATTTAAAGTGGGAGAAACCAAAAAAACGCTTCCATTTTTGGCCATTGAATGCCATTTTTCCAAAAAAGACAACGACATGAAGTAATGCCGAAAACTATGTAAGAAAATCATTCTGGTCCATTTTCTCGCTGCTCATCCTCCACATGCAAAAAGTGAGCCTGTGAAAAACAAAGTTCGAACAGCTAGCAGTGTATGCACGGGAACAGTGCAGAAGAAGAAGCTACGAACAGGATAAGCACTGCTAATAAGCAATGTCTAAAACAGACCAGTCTAGAGAAATCGATGGGAAACACTCAACTGCCACCAAAATCTCTAGTACCATTTCGTGCAAACGGTAGACACATTAACCGTATGGGTTTCGTTATGGTGCACATGACCTTTTTAAGGCGTGCGTGGAGTGGCATATTGGCAAAACGGATAGGCCACTTGTCCGTGTGTAAAAGAACACCTAGACGGAAGGTACAAAATCCGAATACTCTAGGTACGAACAGGGCAGCAAGGCAAAAGCATTCGAAATAAATTACACTATCCTCGCAAAGGAATCTAGACATCAGAGCGCAAAATTCTCGAAGCATTTTACATAAACTCCAAATAAACAAAGATAAATGGCAGCATGCTATGTAAGAACACGCTTCTCCTTTACTAAGACGAAGACAGTCGGAACAAACAACGTTAGTGCTCGATGGAATCTTTTCACCATGCTACTGAAACCTAGGTTCAGAGTTTTTGCGTAGGGGTTATGGAAATTCTTAACTGAGTAGATTATGTGTCAGTTTCATCTGTTCTAAGCCATGAAGGAAGTAAAATCCGCCAAAACGTTAGCAACTCCGAAATGAATACTGTATTAATGATCTCGTCAGTGCTTGTCAAAAAAACATGAACCTATTTCGAACGTGATTTTCCCAGTTTTCGGAGTGTCCAGATTTTTCACGGGAGCAACATAAGCTTCACACTAAGAAAAATTCGTACTGAAAACCGCCTATTCCTCATTTGAGACCTAATTCAACGTTTTTCTATGGTAAGACTGGTCGTGGTATGAGTCCAGATTTTGCTAAGCCATTGTGAGTTCTTGTCAACCTACAAAACATGTGCTCTGAATAGTTTTCTATTGGGATCTATCATATCTATCATGTTGGTAACGGGTCGAGCACTAGTAATAATAACAATCCTTAGACTCCTCACTCTATCCACCAAATCTCTCATTGTTTGGGGTTGGGAAATCGGTACTTGACCTGTCCAGAACAGGATCATTTTCTTCAATCCACGTGGGATTGCCCTAGCACGGCTGTCTCAGCGTTCAAAGGAGAATCAACTGGACCAGAAGTCAACGGCATTTATGAGAAAGATGAAAAAGCCTTCAAGCAGCAGCGGAAGACACGTGAACAAAAGTTTAAAGATCTCCTAGAATGGTGGATATGAGGAAACGAATGCATTACAAGAGTCGCTGTAATCCGTACAGCGTAATGAACGTGGTGTTAACACATGTAATAAATAAATTACACAAATAAATAAATAAATAAGAAGGTAAAGAAATAAACGAATAGAAAAACAAACAAACAACCAAACAAACAAACAAACGAACAAAGAACTAAATAGATATAAATATATAAGTCCAATAAATAAACAAGCGAATAAACAAATAAATGAATAAATAAACAAGTAAATAAATACTAAATGAATAAAGCAAACAAACAAATAAATGATCAAAACCACAAGAATGCTGAGATATGAGCAAAACTCGGAATCCCAGATGGTCTTCGTGTCCGCAATTTCCATTTCCGGGGCTCACGTGTTACCCATTGCACCACCGAGGCTCTTGCTTTGCCTTTCTCTCAGGCAGTTCAAACAGTAAATAGCAAATGAATAATCTATCAATTTTAAAATAAACGTTACATCAATACAAAACATGCAAAGTGCTATGTTAATCAGATAAGACTTTTATTAGGTGACTTTCATCTAGCCCCGGGTGTGAGCTTCATTTCAGCTTGTCAAAGAAATACCAGATAAGACTTATAAAGAATAGATTGATACGCTCAGTGCTCTTAGATATGGAAGTAAAGCTTAAGGCGAAAACGTACCAGAGATGAAAAAGTCGACAATGTACTCGAAGATTACTGGACTCCGCTCGAAATAGTACTCGTCGGCGTGTTCAAAATAGGCATCGCAATCGGTCAATCTCTCGATATGCGACTTGCGGCAAAACGCTGACAGCCTGCAGTCGTCCAGAAGGCGAGCTATCTTAAATATAAAAAGAATCCTTTGTACAGGTCACATTTCGACTCCTGACAGCTATAGCCACCGAAGTCCAGAAGTCTTATAAGAGTCCTACATCTGGTGCTCAAGCTCTAAGCGATTCCGCTGTACCATAAGAATAATAGAATTTTCTTTCAAAAGCAATGAGGATAGTTCAGAAAATTATAAGTGACGATCGAAATAAAACTGAGCTGTAGTTCAAACATAAAGACACCCATCTAAATACGCAATGGATAACGAGCAGTTTGGCAAAGCTTTCCATCCCAAGAGATTCAATGTTTTTAGAAAAAGATGTGATTATATTTATTTGACTAACGTGAACAGGAATTCCGAAGATTTTTTAGATGCAATATATGAGAAGATTCACGGTTTAATAGAACACGCTGTTTTTTTCACATTCACAGTAATTTCACTTCTTCCCATTGGTTTACTGCCTCATCGTGGCTGGGAGGTTTCCCTGGGTGTTGAGCTGCAATGTGGAGCTGGGGAATTCATCCCCGCAGTAGAAGCTCCCAAGCTGAGAAGGAGCTTGACGTTTTCATTATGAAGCCCTGCAATGAGTAAACCAATACCAAGATTCACCACCGCCCTGGAATCAAACTAGTCACATGGTGGCAAATATCCCTCTGATCCACAGAGGTGGCAACTCCCTGTGGTGGTGAAGACATGGTGCGGACATTGGCTAGGCTAACCTCGGGCTGCAGTGAACAACAGGGGCTCAATCAGCAAAACACCGGAAAAATTGAAATTGCGCTAAGGCTCGCATAAACTGAAGGCAGACCATCCTAGTAAGCAAGTAATTTCACCTAACTCTGTTCTTACTTTTAAAATTCTTCGAGATGCTTACAAAATTTCGTTTCACTGACTTTATCAGTTCTTAACTCTTTTATTTACTGCCTTTTTTCTTCTTAATGGCAGGGTATGTTTCGAATTATAACTCGTATGAAATGCTGAGATATTTGCAAAACTCCGGACCATAGGTGTATGCAGTGGGGAACGAACACGCCCTGTTGTCCTTACCGGGGAGCAGCGCGCTTCACCACTATACCATCCGGATGGGGTAGTGGTGAAGTGCGCTGCTCCCCGGTAAGGACAACAGGGCGTGTTCGTTCCCCACTGCATACACCTGTGGTCCGGAGTTTTATCAGTTCTATTTTACCAATGCTTTTGGTTAATGAGTGACTTTTTATTCTATGTTTCCTATACGGTGTGTCGAAAAGAATTAGTTCGCAAAATCAAAAAAGTGCCTTGGAAAACTCTTCGCTTTTAAAGTTAAATAGTGTCGAGGATATGGTCGGAAGGTTAAGAGTACTTTTGTGTTGCCCCAACCTCCCTCGCGTCTACGATCTCGAACTAGGTAATCACGAGGCTACGTGGCGCGTCTATTGATGGCGGATTAGCTGCTGAACATAGACCAGAAGACACAATTTCCGTCTATTTTCAACAGGAAGCAGTTTGATTCTTAGGAGGTGCCCTCTCTCTCTATACATATATATATATGTATATATATGTATATATGTATACATATATGTAAGTATATATATGCTCGACATCCAAGTAGCCACATATTCAAGCGTACATTTATGAAAATGCTTCCCAGCAAAACCATTGGTCTAAAAGTTTGCAGTCGAGTGACCGAAAAGAAAATGGAAGGAGTGGATGTCACCTGCAACAAGTAAGATGCATAATCATGACGAGCTATTCATGACCATATCAATATGAACTGTAGAACTCAACGAGCAAGGCGTAAATGACATCTCTTAAGAAGCAATAGAAATACGTAATCGGAAAAGATTCCCATGGAGCAAGTCAACTCCATTTGGAAGCTCTGTAGCACGACAGAAATGTTTCGAGGATTCTCTTTAGCTAATCTGAGTCATTCGATAATTGCAATAACACTTGGAAGTGCATCTCACCATTTTAAAAACAAATAAAGGGAATTGCTATAGTTGCTATAGGCGATGCTTACAGACTGTCTCTGACATTGGCAAAAGAGTCGACTGAAACTTCTTCCGTGAAAAAAATATCAAATAAACTGAACACATATCTCTGCAAACTACCATTTCGTGTGACAGCCTTGCTCTTCGTCCTCCCACGTTAATGAGAACAGTTGGTGATGAGACAGAACCATTTCCCTTCAGCAAATGACACGTTTCATCCATCTAAAAAGTCTCGTTTCGTTCGAAAAAAGCATTGCGAAACATTACGAACTTTGCCCAGCTTCGAAAATAAACACGAGTTTCACAAAATATACGTATTGCGAAAAATTTAGCGGACCACTCAAATATCTAAACCTACGATATCGAAGATGGGACCATGAAATGAGCACTGCAAGAAATCAATCAAATACTCCTTTTCAGAGTTCTGAGTCTTCAGACAAAAAAAGATCAGCCGCTAGCGGTGATTTTTGAAGAACTCGAGCAAGTTCGTTCCTTTTTCGAGCCAGTCACAAATTATAATGTCTCAAGCGCATTGAGCGAGTAACATAATTCCTTTTCAAGGCAGGGTCATTGCTAAACTGAGATTCGCCAAGAATGTTAGCGACGTTGACGATGGATGAATTGGATTTACGAGTGAAATTTCTTCACATAGTAAATTTCGCCTGAACGCAGTGTGAATAATGAAAACGCTCAGACGCACTTTTGACGTCAATCAGCCTTTGCTCATCTTGTCACAATAACGCATCCGAGCAGTATGTGGCCAATAAAACCAGTCATTCGACTGGTGAGATCTTCCAACACACTGATTCAGCCCGACAATGTTTTGCCAAAATCTCACTGACACATCACACAATGATCAATCGTAGAAAAACGATATTCTCCTTGACCACTGTTATGGTAATGTTATGGTCGTTGTGATTCTAAGTAGATCTAGACGGCGGCTAGGCATTGTTACCAAAAATAGCCAGCGTTATTTGATGGCGAGTGCGTCATCCTTAGAGTACATTTTTACTTCTTACGGAATATCGACTTAAATTCGATGTCTTGAGTAAGTAAGAAAACGTTGCGCAAAGTTCTCAAGAATACGGCAACTGTTGAGCTTTCATTTATTGTTTCATCTAAGAACGGCTCATTCTATCGAATACAACAAAGGTCTTGCTCTATTACACACTTAGGCAGAATAGTACATAGATCTGTTGGTCAAAAAAGAACGTCGTGATTGTGTATACGTACGTAGAACAAACATGCTGACGAAAAGCGTAATATCTTGACATATCGCGAGGTGCAAAAACAGCCGAAAGACGAATGAGGAGTAAAAAAGGGTCGAAAAGCCCATGCCAATAAAAAGCTCGAGTGCGGCGTCATCTGGCTAAATGAGAGCCATACTAAATGCACATCGACGATAGAAAGAGGTGGAAAACATGGCGCAGTAAGAATTTTCGAGTCCAGTCTGCGAGTGATTTGGATTGATGATGACGGGTCCAAGTCATTCGAAGGTAAAGCTAAGGCGCCAGCCGGCTCAGATGGCTCCGAGTCTCAGGTGCACATTTTAGTGCTAAGTTGGCACAGTATGATTGGCTTAGATAGTTCATTTTTTTCAGTTTTCACTCCTTAAATAGCAACTGTGCCTGAGTGGGTCTGCAACACCTCCATTTTCCATAAAATGGCTGCTATTTAATTAGTAACATATTTCTATGGATGCACCACCGGTGTTTGTTCCGATGGCGAATTGACATGGAATTTAAATCAAAAGGAGAAAGCATCGCTACGGTAGAAAGTGCAAACATTTGTTGAATCCAATGAATAAAGTAGGTGGAGAGTACGATGGAGACATAAAAGGTGAAACGAGATTTATTATAAATGAAAACATCGCCCCCTTAATTTCGTTCGGCCACAATACTTTTTCTTCTAAAACTTTTCTCTTTCTTTCCCATCAATCTTAATCTTATTTAAGCAATACGATGGTGAAGATTATAGTGAAATTCTCACCGACCAAAAATTATCGTTGTATACTTGAAGCTCATTAATCCATTCTCTTAGATTTGTATTAAAGAGCTCTAGTATAAGTACTGAGTAACCGACTGAGGCTGATCAATGGGGGATTCTTTCGGATTATTCCTATTCATTCACGCGTTTTATTGTGTCCACTGTCGTAAAGAGGTGATGTGCCGCAAATAGTCGGCGATATGACCAGATTTTGTGAGAAATGAAGCCAACCCGTATGTATAACCTCAAATAGCACCGGCTAACTCCAGGGAAGTAGTTTTGCTTCCGCTCAAAACCCTCATTCATTCGAATTGAGCTAAGATCGGAGTGCTTTCTGGTAGTCCAGTTGGCTGGCCTTCTGAATTTTTTTGGATTTTTTTTGTTGCTAGTTATATTCCGTTAGTCTTCAAGCAAGTCTTCAACTACTAAAAAAAACTTAACTGAAATAACTGTTGAAACCACTACAAATAAAAGTTAACTTTTCAAAGAAAGGTTCTGAAGAAAGACAGATTAGCTCATTGTATTGACGGCGATTATCCACCTGTGGGTGCTTAGCTAGCAGTGGAAGCACCACAACTGATTTTACGCGGGATTATCAGCGCAACAACGCGCTATTAGTTGCTTGTAAATCCGTAATACGGCAAATATAGACAGCTCACAAGGTTGTTTACTAGCGTTCATTAGCAAATAAAATCAGATGAAAACATCTCTCACATTGCATGGATCACAATGACGGGATGATTGAGTGCTCTGGAAGATAAATGGCTGTAAATGAGGCCGTATAACACTGAACATCTTACTAGCCCTCTTCAACAGGATTATTCTTTATACACTTGTTGCATAAAAAATAAATGTTTTAATTTGCTGTTTTACAGAAGGCTGTAAAAGGGTTATGTTCAGCACGGATCTATATTACGCCATCGATGCGGGCCTGTGGCAAATAAAAGTTAGTCGAAAAGTAGGGACGTCCGGAGACAATCTATATTTTTGTTTTTATTCATACTATGAACAGATTTTCTAAAAGCTGAAATATCATGTTTTGGCTCTCCTTACTTCAAAGAAATACCATCTCTTGACAACTTTTTCTTGCTAGACTTCGTTTTAGTATACAAAACCTGGAAATGGTGAGTGGTTCCCTTTTGTAGGCCAAAAACGCTCAAAGGTGTAAGTGATAAGAATAAGAAATATTCCATAATACTTGCAAGGTAAATGGAACGCACACGTGAGAGGTTCATAATTCCAGCCCTTCGGCAAACGTGACGATCAGAAGTAGCTACATATCCACCAAAAGTACGAATTACAGCGATAATTTCCTTGGTTTCGTCCTACTTGGTTCGATAGACACAAGCGGTAGTACATGCGTATAATAATAATAATAATAATAATAATAATAATAATAATGATATGGTGATGTCCGCACGACAGATGCAATAAGAATCTTCAATTCAGAAGCAACGCTTTGTCACTTGGGGACAATGGAAACAAGCTCGAGTAGCATAGATGCGGAAGCGAAAAAAAAGACTAAATAGTGAAAGCACCTGGAAAGTTCTTTATAAATGAAACGTGCACTTAACTCCTTTCTGAATGATGCGACAGTGGGCAGTAACAACCAGCTATAAAAACTGATCAAGAAAATCCACAAACTCGCTACGATGTTCACCACCAGAGACGCCAAAAAAAATAGTTGCAACAGAAAGAACTTTTTTTTTCCAAAACATTAGCACGTAAAAGTTTCGAAGCGCTTGGGGAAACTTCAAAAATTCAAAAATGAACCGCAAGAAAAGCGTTTGGTCATCTCGCGTCATCTCCGCCATACCATACCATTCGCTGGTTTTTTGATCTGAGCCAGGTGCATTCCTTGCCCATCTAAGTCTCTGTGCAGCTGGTCTTCAATAATAATTGGAAGACTTATAAAAAACAAAAAGTAAGCTTTATAACCACAATCGTGCTGAGATATTTGCAAAACTCTAGACCGCAGTTGTCTGCGGTGGGGAGCGAACGCGCTATTACCCTTTCCGTGGAGGAACGCGTTCACCACCACCCCATACGGGTGATTTGTCTTACCTTCCTCTCAGTCGTATTTCAACCTATGATTTGAAAACGGTGGGTCTTTAAGAAAAGCTGCTTATAAGCGATGAAAATTAATGCATTAATTTTTATCAACTGAGATAAGGAAATTATTTGGCCAAGTAGATTGCGTGTTAGTTAGATTTTTTCGGGCTCTGAAGAAAGAGAAACCGCCGAAACGTAAGCTATTGTGAATGAATAAATGCAACAGTAACAATATAGTGTCTGCTCATCCAGAAAACAAAGAAACAGTTGCCTTCTGAAACGGTTTTTGCAATGAGCTTCAAATTATCACAGTACAAATTTAGGCCTGACCGACAAGCACAACTTACTTAAAGACGGTCAAAACATCGCACACAAGATTATTGGTTAGATCCTATGCCTCGGGCTCACCAAGACCTTAATCATCTGAGATCATCATATTACAACTAGCCATGTGTTGGAGGATATTGGTACTGACTTGATGCATCGCTAGTCCACTGCAAATCATTTTAAAGGCCAGGTATGCATTCAATCACCTCTAACGCTGTCTGATGAAGTCGAACGCATATTGCATTCCTCAGAGATTGATCGTTACCTACCGCTTTCAAACTAAACGCTTAAATTGGATATCTTATATTATCTGTAGAAATGTATACAAGGAATCACCGATATGAAAACGAGAAAAACTCGTAACGATATACACCTCAGACATTACGGTAATGCTAACAATAGCATTGATTAGAGAAGAATATATTGTAAAAGTACAAGGAAAAAAATAGCAGAAATTTGTCGACCTTTACAAAGTGCCAATCAAAATATGGAAAATGCCAGCAATTTCACAACACGGATAGTGTTCTTCACGCATCATGGAAGTGGGCACAATGTCCTGGACGCGGTCATTATGGTGTCTCAGCGGAGTGTAGAACGAGGGTCAGAGATGACAACTAGTAAAATGCTTAAAGATCGACTACGTTCGCATGGCCACATAACCAGAAGCAACAATAATACTTTTGTGAGAGTACTGAAGAGTACCACAATGAAAAGATGTAAATCAAAATCAAAACCGAAGGTAAGGTATGACACTGAAAACGAGCGAAGTGTAACAATTGCTAATGGAAAATAGTCTTAAAGTCAGTTCTCGGCATTGAGTGGTCATTATCTCCAAGTAGAATGCTTGACTTCGTAGGAAGTTGTCAAGCGGAACATTTTCGACGTTGTCACAGAGCAATACCTTAAACTTGGATAATTAAACCGGTTATAACAGTAGAATTGCATAATGAGAATATACCGTCACCGAAGCAGTACAAGCTGCAATGTGGTGGCAGAGTCAATAAGTGAGAGTAAGACTGGTTCATACGAGTATGCTTCGAATTGAGATGGTAGCTTTGTCATAGGCTGTTCTAGCAACGCAATGTGCGTGTATGATGTAGTACAATGCTAAGAAGGGTACAAGAGACAGGCAATCAAAGGACTTATGTTGGGCCGTAATACCTAACTTATAATGAGAATACGATCGTGCTATACACCACATTTAGGCTCGTGACTACATCAATTTATTACGACTGCACAGTAGGGCTAATGTGTTAGAAGGTGTATGATAGTCAAATGAAGTTAATATAGAATGATGACCACGTGGAGTTAGCAACTTGGATCATTTACATAGTGTAACGCACAAGATAAACCCGAAGTCCTTAAACGTTTCAAGAAAACTAATAGGATAGTGACACAGGGTGCCATTTAAATGTTTTTTGGAGGAGGTAGTGCTTTGGTACAGGTTCAGTATTTTTTCCGAGAACGTTCGTCGACTATCGCTTCATCATCGCTCGCGAACAGACAAGACAAAGGAAAACGGTTCTTATAAACAACCATTTGCCGTTCGTGATACGATATGCGTAAAAACTTTTAACAGAAATAACACACAACTCCACTTATACAAACAGGTTAGCATAACAATGACTGTTCATTGCAAGCAAGGTTATCTGAATGAGGTGAACACAATTACATACTGCTAGATTACTAAGTGACGTCAGGAGCAGTGGATGTGGTCATTACTAGAGAAATATATGATAATGTGAAAGAGTAGTATCTATTCGGGAAAAGTTGTTACATGGAAGGACTTCAGAAGGATGACGACCACATCCCGCATGAAATAAGGAATAAGAAGGCGGTAATTTCCAAGCGTTAAGATATTTTTTACAGCAACAGGAGACCATCGCAAGCCTTGAACTAAGCTGAAACTTTTCACTAGGCTAGGAAATCAGGAATTCTTGAATTTTTGAAGAAAGTAATCGAAAGATTGTTGGCCTCCAAAGATGCTCAAATGTGAAAGAGGCCCTTAAATTACTGATCATTCGCACTTCAATGCTAACACGATGGATAACTTTAGGTACAACGAATCATTGCTAATAAGAAGAATGGAAGCCATTGGAATAAATGCAAATGTGCCCCACGGTCAAATAATTGCCATAAACAAGAAACGAAGGAACGGAAAAAACCTCAACGCTTAATTGATAAAGTTTTTGCTAGGAAACAGTTTTGCTCCTGATCGTTTTTCACGAGATACGGTAGTTGGATAGAGGATGACGGCAAAGTGGCGAAACGCACTCTCTCTCCTCACGAGGTTATTAGTTTTGCAGAGCGGGCAGTGAGATGAAAGTCAATTACTCGCCTAAGAGAAAGACAGGATCAAGATGGAAATAAGTAATAATTCTAGAAACTACGATTGCTTAAGAAACCAAAACTGTGTGTGTAGGACACTGACGCGCAGAAAATACTGTAGAGTTTTGTCACACGGCTAAATTTGACTATATTCCTGAGGACTTGGCCTTTGATATAAAATAGTTTGGAACAGATTGAAAAAATGTGGTTATAATGTTTTACTTTTTCATTTTAAAAAAGTAAAACATTGTGATTTCAACTACGGCCTCAGCTTAACTGAGTTCGTTGCCGATGTGGTCTCCTCAGATCAATCTCGTTGATGGATGATTGCTGACGGCACAGACCGATAGAACTAGCTGAGAGACAGGCGAAACGGAGGACCGACATGGTGTGGTGGTGAACGCGTTACTCCCCGTGAGGGCAATAGCGCGTTCGTTTCCCACCACAGACACCTGCCGTCCAGAGTTTTGCAAATATCTCACCAACAATGTGGTCATATTTTGCTTGCTATTTCTTTGCTTTGGCAAATGCTCTTTCGATTAATATCTTCAGGCAAAGATGTGAAAGAATTCCTAGAGTCTTGAAGAAATCTCTAGAGTTCTAGGAAATGAAGAGGGGAACATTGGTGTGAGATCGTACCCATATAGTTCTTAAAAAATCTCGCCTCGAAACAAGGATTGTAATTGTGTTCTTGCCCATAAGTGCCTCGTTCTCGCGACAAATCCATTACTTCGACCCTAGCACATTTTATGCTTGACTACATTGCTGATTCAGCAATGTTTTCTTTCCTGGAATTCAGGGCTATCCGTGAGAAAAGTTTTCAGGTCGTTTTAACCACAGGCAGTCCGCAACATTTGTATGGCCGGTGAGGGGTTTGCCTCCTTGCGACGAGGATGGTTCCAGGATCCCAGTTATTCGTAGCTTTAATTCATTCTTTTCTGGGTATCCGGATGATAAAGTTGGACTCCCCGTCAGCATTAAAAGCGTTGTTGGGTCGTGAAACAACTCCACATCTTTACCAAAATAACCATCTTCCTTTCCGTTAACCATCAGTGGGAGCTATAGTGCTGGTTCTGCAAGCTCGACTTAGAAGTGTGCCGTGGATAAAGCGAGAATTTTTCTTGACAGTTGTATTTTGCCAGTTTTCGTAACAGCAGTGGAAAAAGTTCGGAAGGTGCTTTCTCTCGTACGACACGCTCAAGACTCAAGGAAATTAGCAGCCTAGTTAGAGGCGCGGGTTAGGAAAGACCACAGTATTATTTTCTCGTACCGCAACACTCGCCCAGGTTAAAGGATTGTCCTTAAGTTGCAGAATCACCCACCTCGTGCTCTCGTACTTTAAGTGCCCTGATTATTACATGTGGTTTAACGGATTCACGACAACAGTTAATTTCATGGCTGATACGATAACAGTGAAACTCAACCGCGATTTTGACGCACCAATGCAGGTTTTTTCACAATAAACGGTCAATTCTCGGCTTATGAAATTGGCGGTATCATAACGCTATGGAAGAAGGCCCGTTTTATCCAAGTAAAGTGTATGCTTTACTACTTACTACACGTTTCCTCTAGTTCACCATGGAGACTCATTGCTGTCGTCATTTGGACAAGTCTTATGGCTTATGTTGAGTGTAATTGGATACTTCTTATATGGGCCCAGAGCGATATAGGGCGCATGTAGCGCAGTGATTGGAAGCGTTCTGCAATACAAAAGGGTTCGATTCCACACAGCAGACTCACCAAGCCTTCTATTCCCTCGGAGTCGGCATATTGGTACCAGACCTATCCAGACGGAAAGTAGCACTGACCATATATCGGTAGGTCACCGCAAGTCATTGTAAAGGGCAGATATGAATTCAATCACCCTCAACGGTGCTTAACGAAGTCGAATACATGGCGCATCTCTCAGTGATTGATCAATGGCGAGAACTTTATCCTTTCATCATTTTCATATCCACCCATCCCAAAGCATAACTAGCCTTTTAATAGAAAAGGAAAATAAACAGTGAATCACTGGTCTAAAACTGAAACTTGCACGCTCTACTCGAGGGATGATGCCGGGATTTTCGAAACACTATGGATAAGCTTTGCTAACTGGAGAAAAGACGAGGTTGATAATTTTACATACTTATAGAAGAGACTTTCTATCGATTTAGAAAGAGTGATGACTTTCACAGAGCAAAATTTCCCATTAACTTTTTTAAAATTCAAATTTCAAAAAAGTTTTTTTAAGAAAGCTTGCATCTCGTTAGAGGAAATTCCTATACATAGACTGTTATTATTTTTTGTTGAGAAATCTCAAGAGATATGCCCGAGAACTAAGAAAGAGCTAGAATGTGCTTGCTGAAAGGTGCACCTGAATTGGGGTACGTGTGAATGATCTCTCGAGAACCTCCATCGATTTTTATTCCTTCTTTTTAATCTTTTTAACCACAACGTTGCTGAGATATTGGCAAAACTCTGGACCGCTAGTGTCTATGGCTTGGAACGAACGCGCTATTGTCCTTTCCGGGGAGTAACGCGTTCACCACCACACCATGCGGGTCCTTCGTTCCGCATGTCTTTCTTTTTGCTTCCTTTAGCATTTTCTCAGCCCTCCCAATGAATTCACCGACTTTAGCCGTTACAATCAATCCCTTTGTCTATCTTATTTGGATTAATTTTTCGCTTAAGAATTACAAATGTTCAACGTTAAGTCACGTTACCTGACAACAACTTCAAGTTCGATTTCAATCGATTTCTTATCAAAAATAATAGTGAAGAAGTTAGAAAGGTGAGTGATATCGTAGAATGCATTCCCTCAAAGTGTCTGAGGACAGTGGGTTCTAGAAAAAAGAAAAAATGTTGACTATATCAGCGCTTAATACAAAATCTCGCAACCAGTGATCTTCGATGGTAATCAATCTAGTTTATATCGACAACTTTTGGTTCGGTGCAAAGAAATGACCCATTTGTATGAGTTATCCATGGCTTAAATTAGAGAGCTGATAGAGAACAAGGCAAGCGGATACGTTCTTCAGAGGTATGTGCCGCGGAAGGCGACAAGTTTTGGCGAGCTGGAGGAATTCCTAGGTCTCTGCCTCATAGCATGGCTAAGCAACCACATTTGAGATTGTTGGATCACATGTCCTGGTCTTCTTTGCCAATTTTCTGCAGATACTTTTATGACAGGAAATAGATTTGAAAGTTTTTCATGGCAAACTTTCAATTTTCCGAGAATGTAACGTGTGAGAGACATCGCAGGCAGACAAGATTAGACCTCTAATCGACTTTAGATCATTGAAATCCACAACCCGAGGAACCCACACGTGAACACAAGTGATCAAATGGCTGCCTACCGTTCACTTATCAGAGGAGATAGCAGGTAACACATGTATTCGTGGCCATTTATGGGCTTAGGACGTTCTTTCTCATCGTAGTTTAAGTACATTCGGCAACTCTTCCATTTAATTACTAAGGACAAGCCTACTGAACCTATGGAGCATATATAATTAGCGGTTACATAAAAGGTTCTTTTTAAACTACTTTAATATGGGCGTGAACGCCTGATTGTACCACGCTGGGTGGAGAAGTGCTTCGACACCGTCGACTACTCGTTTAGCTGAAGAAAGCGGCACAAGGGATTCGAAAAAATGAACAAATGAGGCCATGTGTGGGATGTTATTGAACGCGCTAGAAAACTTGCCACCACACCCAACTGATGTAGGAGAAATATTGTTTGGAATAATTAACTAACCGTGTTTCACATAACCTCGGCGCGAATAATTAATACATTGGCTCAAATTTTGCAGCTTACTCGAAGTTGTTATAGAATTTTCATTCGGCCAACGTTTCGACGTCTTCGTCTTTTTCAGGACCGATGATCCGACAGTCCATCCATAGTCTTCCGTCACCCTGATGTAGTATATTCGTCATCGTATCGAATCGGATATTCTTCCATGGAACACCGCTCGCATGATTCAGCCTCACCCGGCGATGCTCTTTTATGCAACGCGGTTGTTGACTCATCGTGGAATGACAGAGGTTTCTTTTTCCTGTTCATCCTGCAGCAGTCTGTGTTAGAATATCTAGCACACAGCAAAATAATAACTAATTGGCTAAACGAATGCTTCAATTATGCTCACAGAACATGTCCATTAGAGGTAAGAAGAAAGCTGATTGTAAATAGGGCTTGGGAGTGCTACATGAACATAGTCTCGCACGTAACATCACGGCTCTGAGGAAGGCGAAATCGTCGAAACGTCAGCCATCGACCAGCAACATCAAAAACAACGACAACGACAACGAAGATCTGACCAACCTCGCGTCAGTTTAAGAAGATCAGTTTATAAGATCACATAAATAAATATACGAACATTGTTGGCTATAAGTAGCAGTTGAAAGTTTTACGTGAAAATTGCTCAATGTAGATAAGACTTGGAAGTCTGTTCAAGTGTTCAAGAAGAAGAATGCGCGGTTTCAATGCTGGATATTCCTCTTGACAACAGAATTTTTTGGCCAGAAGGCGAGCTTGCCGAGAAGAGATTTTCGGAAGCGACGTCTGGTATGACATTTATGCTGGCTGAGCTATTGAGTGAAGAAAAATAGCGCCGTAAATACCCTTTTGAAGCAAAATAAACCGCCAAAAATGTGCATAGAATACAATGCACATAGTCAAATTGTGGAGATTTAACAATTATCGTTGAGGAGTACATATTTCAAGTACAGTAACACAGAAAATACAAATTCCAAGTATTATTCCACTACCAAAGAAGTGTCTTTGGGGAGTGACAGACAAGCGCTATTACAGGCAAAAAACCGTTGCGACAAAAAAGAAACAGTCCCAAGGACTCTTCAGGACTTGCACGAATATAATGCGCCAATAACAGCTATAATGAATAGAAATGGTCTTTCCACTTCCTGCTGTCGTTATGCGAAATTGTTGACGAAATATTTAAAAAAAAACGAAGAAAATGTCTAAATCCTTTAAGGTTCACAACGATCGGACGAGACCGCAAAAACCATGGTGGAGAAAAATCATCTCAAATTCTTTCTTCTGAAGACTATAATTAGAAGTGCATCATTGCAGAATTATGTCAGATGTTCTATCAGGAAATTGTTCGAACATTTATTGACTACGGAGAGGCAATTGACATTCGAGGAAAATCCCATCAGTAACCGTCGAATCCTAACTGAGATTGCAAGTTCAGCAACAGTTCTGCCCTTAAGATACCCGTAGAATAAGGGACAGGGCGACATCACCTCATAACATAAATTCGTCGCCGCATAACAGTGCTCCTCACCTGAAATGAGTGCGACCACAAGGGTAACGAGATTTGAGCAAAACTGGGCACCTCAGAGAACTTCAAATCCGCTATTAGCATTTTCGGGGCACGCGTACTATCCACTACACAAACTGAAGTCCTTGCTATGCCTTTCTCACAGCGACTTTTCACACTAGCAAGTTCTATTCGGTACAGTTATTCACAAAAAGGTTTTCCCAAAAAAACTGATTGACCAGTAATTTGAATAACAATTGACTGCCATTTTATTTTAATATCTATGATTTTTGTGCGAATAAGGGTGCAGACATAAAAATACCGAAATGACCCCTAATGAGTTGCCAAAAACCTCCCAATGATGGTGAATAATTCGATACACATCATTGATACCAATAGCACCATAAAGTTTCTCCCACAAACCTGTTATGCTTCAGCCCCTCAATGTTTTAGTTAATGGAAAATCAATTTTTTATCGAAAAGCAGCCAAGAAGTCCGGAGCAGACGGAAAATTGCTCATGGTCCAATGAGCAGGCCACAAAAATGGAGCGCTATCGCGAAGTTGTTAAAGTAGCGATGATAAAATCGAAATCAAGAACAGCTTCTTCGGATCGGAAAGTATGAAAAGATGTTGCTC
This sequence comes from Angiostrongylus costaricensis, assembly GCA_900624975.1. Lineage (NCBI taxonomy): Eukaryota > Metazoa > Nematoda > Chromadorea > Rhabditida > Metastrongylidae > Angiostrongylus > Angiostrongylus costaricensis. Next base: position 134,894 of record UYYA01003965.1, on the reverse strand, counting down.
ATTAAATGCCAGTTGTAACATCGCAGAATAATCGTCCCTCATAAGCCTACGACCCAAGCGGGCGCCAGTAAATCTTCCGTTTTTCCCCGTCGTGTGCAGGAGTAGCCTAGTGTGTTCTGCTCGCTCTAGGGACTTGTTGAGCATCATGTCTTTCTTCTTCGCTTTTCGTGAAGAGCTCTGACCATCTGGTCGGCGGTCTTCTTGCAGTGCGTCTGACATCCCAAGGAATCTAGTCACTAACGGCCCCTGTCCTATCGCTTGTTGTTAATACAGGTTAGGTATTCGGCCCACCTTATCCTCGATAGTTCGGTGCATAGAACAGCATCTTTGATCTTTGATCGCTGACATAAGTCGAAACTTCGAACCTCTTCATTCATTTGTACGATACGAGATACTCCTAGCATCGTCCTTTCGCCTCTTTCGTCTGCGCGTTCAATAACACTATGTGGTCACTCACCCTGCTTACGTGGTGACCAGGTTTCTGACGCATTCGTTAAGGTAGATCGTGGAATCGAATAGATAGGCGCGGGAGCAGGTGTTCCCTGTTTTCTTCAGTACATTCTCAATGCTTTTGGAACGAAAGAAAAGCTTCTCCCCTCTTTAGTGATGCTTGGCTCTGAATATTTATTCTTCTGTATACCTACTAACTAGAATCGTAATTTTACTGTCGAAAAATGCAAAACAGTGCCGCGTTCGATATTCTCTACTGCTCACTTTGCAACAATGATAAACGAAAAATTATTCGATGCTTTTACTATGTATAGATCGAGAGAAATTATTTTAAAAAAGCTCTCGGGGTTGACCAATCTCGGAGTGGTGTCCCATGGATTCGATTTCATTAGCTATCGTTACAGGTGATTGAATGCATATCTGGCCTTTACAATAACTCGCGATGGCGCACCGATACATCGAGTCAGTGCTGCTATCCTCCCAGACAAGTATGGTACCAATTTGCCGATACCGGAGAGATGGAAGGCTTGTTGGGCCATGGGCGCAGGGATCAATTCCACATGTGTGTTGCAGGGCGCCTCAGACCTCTGCGCCACACATGTCCTTTCTAAAAGGTTAAAAAGTTTACCAATGCTAGACTACCAGATATAGCGTAAAGATGTGGGTAGAACATAGACACATGTAAAGGTTGGCTTCTGTTTGAACCTGAAGAGAACGACGTTCATAAGAAATGGAATTCAATTCTTGTTTTTTGACCGTTATCCATGGGAATTGGTTGGTCTAAGTACGGTAGCATTATAAATATCACTCCATAAAGCCTAAATTGCTTCTCGCTATTCACTCATTTGACTGGGAAACAAACTGCCTATCTCATTTGCAAAAGCTCTAGGGCACGTTGGCCTCCTCTTGGAGTCCACACTAACTTCCCTCGTGTTAATGTGCCGTTCATTCTTCATACTACGTAATCGCTTGCATTTACAGATAAGTGTTATCTCTCTGGATCCATACGGGACGTTTGCTATAAGTTTGGAAAGTGCAGGTGATATTATGAATTTCAGCTATCTTTTAAGGTATAGGTAAAATTCTCGTTATCGCTGACATTTCGACCGATTTCTCAGTTGCATAACGGTGCTCCAAAAGGATCTTTGAGTGGGAAAGGTGAGTGTGGCGCACAATTGAAACCTTTAAAAGAGGTTGTTAAGATGTACCATTTACCCACAAGACCTGATGCTTCGGTAGATTTAGCCTTTTTTAGAGCCTGGAAAGGTCAAGTTGACTTCAATCTAGCCAGCCAAATGCCTTCATAACCCCAATAGAAAAGGGAGAGATTTGCCCGGATAGGTTGCAACCAGCTTCACCTATCCAGGCTCTGAAGATGTCAAAATTAGCCGTAAAGTTAGGCTTTGTTGATAAGCAATGTTACAGCAACTCCGTGTGCGCTTATTGAGAAAGCAGCGAATTTGCCTAGATTAATAGAAAGTCGATCTTGGAAAATAGTTCCAACAGACTTCCAGAACCTTTGGACGTGATCCATGGGTAGCATTCCTTTGAAAATTATGCCTGTTCAGCTAAGTTTTCTAGCCTCGAGAATGACTTTTTTGAAGATCTCGAAGAGCACATTCAACAAGTAAATTTGACAATATCTACGAAGACTCCTTCATCAGAGTAAATGTGCACAAGGTCTTTTCAAGAAATACCATTTCTCAGCATCCTCGTGGTTGTATTTCACATCATACCCTATCATAAAGAAGAGAATAGGCAATAGATAAACGTTAAAACATTGTGATCCCGACTGCATCTTCAGCATAGTCGGATCCAGTGTCCACTTGTGATCCGCAGATCATTCCTGTTGATGAGTGATTGCTGATAGCACTGTTAGGGTAAGAAAAGTGGCTGAACGAAATACAAATCTAACACGTGAGCCTTCTGAAAAGGCAGCAATGGGTTCAAAGCTTGCTTGTGGTTCCAAGTTTTGCTCATATCTCAACATCCTTTTGGACGTATTGCCAATAAATCTTGTTATGTGTCGAGCATCTTATGCATCTTAATGGCGATCCGTTTACAAGACCTGTCACCAAAAGGGTTACATAGGATATGAAGCAGCAGCAAGACTACCGAATAGAAGGTGTGAGTTCATCAAAATTGCATGTTACTTAAGCGTTATATGTATATATAGGTTCTGGTATGTATACATGTATATATGTATGGATATATGTATATGTGCACACATGTAAACACATACGCACGTGTATGTATCATATACATGTCTATATATAAAAATATATACATATACACATACTCCCAACGGTTTACCGCCTCGTCGTGGCTGGGAGATATCCCTGGGTGTCGGATTGCGATGTACAGCGGGGAATTCATCCCCTAGCAGGGTCTCCCAATCTGAAGAGTCCGGCGTTTGCATCAAGAAGCTTAGCTAAGAGTAAACCAATACCACGACCCACCAGGGTCTTGGTATCAAAGTCGCATGGTGGCAAATTTCCCTCTGATCCACAAGGGCGGCGATTGTTGGCGAAGACCTGAGGCAGATTTTGGCCAGGCTAACCTCGGGATTCCAGGGAACCACAATGGCTTAACTAGCAAATGTCCGAAAAATGGAGATTATGCTGGGACACGCATAACCAATGAGGACCATCCATTCAAGTACCAGGTAAGTATCAGGTATATATATGTGTATTTATATATACATATATGAATATTTTTCAGACGAGGAGACTGTATCGTAAAATATGCAGGTAGTAAATAGTGGTGGCATTCAGCAATGGCATTTCATAATCAAAAAAATGTCATAATTGTTTTTCACACATCACAATGCCATTGGTGAATCAATACGAAAATGTGTGAACGGGAAGTACGAACGGTCCTCAGCGCTGGCTTTGCCGCTCAGTTATTTCGGTTTGCTGGCTCTAGCACTTCTTTTGTGTATCGCTTATTTGCCGTAATGCGTAGCACATCGTTGAAATTTTTTAAGATTATTATGTGTGACCTCGCGCTATATTTCGGGCTGATTCCATGACCTGACCCAACCACATTCCTCGCCCATGTATTATTATTCTGTGCGGCTGCTATCCAACAAACAACGAGAAGATTTACAACGAACAGTGGGTGTTCAAAATAAACTGTTTATTATGCGAATGAAAATTTACGTGTACACTCTTATCTGTTAAGGGCATGAAGGTGTTTGGCTGAGTAGGTTGCAAGTCAATTTGACCTTTCCAGGCTCAGAAGAAGGGACCCGATGCCAGCGAAACGTCAGCTATTGTATGCTAACAAATTCCATAATACAAACTTGGCCTTTGATCATTGAAGAAAAACCGTGAATTTTTGAGATATTCCACCGTTTTCGTTGTTTTCCGGCTAGAATCAAGCTCTGCCGGTTGTCAGCGAAAAATTTTTGCATTCGGTACCATTTTGAAAATCCCGTATAACAACGCTAGACTACCACAAGAAGAGGTAGCACCATTTATGGTAAAACTTTTAAGAACTAACGATTAAATTAGGCGTCCAAATTTCGAATCAGTCCACTAATCATAGCAGTTCTCAAAGTGGTGATATGATCTGTCGAAGGCAAGATGGTGCAAACTTGCTCTTCTGGGAAAAAACAGAGAAATGAAGACTTATAACGATGGTGTTCTTCACAAATTTCAGGATTTTGGTTGCACATTTGTCAACTACTTTCCAATCAGAGCAAAGGAAAAGATGAAAAAAACGTGAATTCGTTTCTAGGGGAGACACCATATTCAAGATAAGCTTGGCAAACACCCAAAGTGTATGCTCTTTGCACTTTTCAAAAGAATACAAATTCTCGCCAGATTCAAAGCAGTTATGGTAATGAGCACGAAACTCCTCAACAACCGTCGCCCTTGTTGCGAAAGTGTCTTCAAGAAAGAATCATAGAATCGTTGTTTTAAAGCTGCTTTCGGCCGTCATGTTTGAGGTTACGTTGTCCCTAGTTTTCCCTTACCACTTTACAGTAACGCTGACGTTAGGTTTTTAGTTAAATCCTGCTGACGGGTGATTGCTGATGTTACTAGTAGACAGAAAACTAGCTGAGAGAACCGTAGAACAAAGGCCTTCGTTGTGCAGTGTGTAATGCGCGAACCCCGGTAAAGGAAATCATGGCTCGATCCGGCCCAGGATCCAAGCTCAACATCGTTGTGATTGATTCCGCATAATACCCTGCCTCGAAATTTGTAGTAGGTAGTAAATAAAAATAGCGAAAATCTGCATTGACGTTTTTTTAGATAGTAGATGTCAGAAATATTATCTTAGATAGATATCTACTTAGCGTAAAGACCACCCGTTTACTTGTGGCGCAATGGTTGGAGGCGCCCTGAAACACACACGTGGAATCGATCCCCGCGCCCATGGCCCACCAAGTTTTCCATCTCTCCGGGGTGGGAAAATTGGTACCAAACTTTTCTGGGAGGATAGCAGCAGTGGCTCGATAAATCGGTAGGTCACTGCGAGTAAAGGCCAGATATGCATTCAATCACCCCAACGGTGCTTAATGAAGTTGAATACATGGCGCATTCCTCACGGATTGATTAACGCCGAGAGATTTGTCCTTTATCTTTTTAAAGATTACACTGTGAAGTGAACCTGGCCAAAAAAACATTGGTTGCAAATTACTAAGTGAAGAAGAAAATTTCTTTACGAACCATATAACATCTGTGTTGGACAGGCTATCGATAGAGTACGAAAAGTGTACCAGAGAAGTTTTATGGGGTAATACATACCTCTGAAGAAACGTGCACAAAACCAAACGGATCTGGTCGCGAACGTGTTAAGCATAATCGTCTTAGGCTCCACGTATTGGAGGCGTCGGAAGATTTTTTTCAAAGAATAAAAATCGAGCCCGATAAGCCGTGGGCAACAATTATTTGTAATATTATTGAAAAACGAATTGAACTTAATGGATTAATGGCCCCATTAACTGAAAGTGCTGAGAAAATTTCATAGATGTAGAAGAATCACATCATCTGACACAATGAAGGAACTCGAAAAAAACTTTGCCTTGATCAAATTCAATCTAGACACCATGATGAGTATGGTAAGGTCAAAAGAAGTTTAGCGATAGAGATCCCAATAAGACTAGAATAGTCACAGCGAGATTTGAAGGTCGTCTTTGAGGAAAAGAGTATGGATTGAAGGAAAAAGATGTCCATGGCAGAGTTGGTCATGGTTCCAACGATGATTTACTGCTCAGAGGACCAGTGATATAAAAACTGCATTTATAATAGCAATGGCAACGACAGCATGTTGACTGGAGCTTGGAACTACGAATAGCTGGATGATCGAAAAAGACTCCGGAGCAGTTTCGTTCTAATAGGTAGCTAGACAACACCAGATACAAGTGACATTTACATGGATGCAAATCGTGCACTCTAAGGTCCAATAACAATGAGCGAAAGCACATAACTGGCAGTTCAGCACCACCTCGCTGAGCTGAAAAAATCAGACATAGGGCGTGGAGCTCTCACCACCTGCGCTTTTAGAATTCGTTCAAATTTTAAAATTAGCTTCACGAGCATCTGGTAAACAACTGTCCTCGTTGCCTAATAAAGTGGGGAAATTAAGAAGACTAATAGGAATAAGTTGAGTGGGACCATCGATGGTTGAGAGAAATCCTCTGAAAACATGATGCATGCTGTTGTCGGAAAACAAAACTGTACGGTCGATCGAAAGAACGGCTCAAAGGAACAGAGAATTTCGTTTAATCACAATATGATGGGTTGCTTGAATAACACTACCCGAGAGTGTAGCATCGCCGAGATTAAACTGATGCGTAAACGAAAAATGACTCTTAACTGAGGTAGCACAGAACGGACACGCATAGTACCCAAAGACATAACAGAGAAGATTTTGACGTGAAAGTCACTACCGTTGTACAAAAATCGAAAACATCTATGAGCAAAACTTTTGAAGCGTTTTGGATAAGTCCTAGAAGCCCAAAAATAACCGCAAGGGGGAGTGCCTTGTGAGCACACGTGACCTCGCGCCACACCTCAAGCTGATTCTCTGACCTGAACCGGGCAAATTCCTGGCCAATATAGGTCTCTGTGGAGCTGGGCTCTACCAAATAACCGAAAGGCTTGCAAAGAAAAAAACGGTGATTGTCTAAAAGTGTTGTTTACTAGGCGAATAAAAATTTATGCATCAAGTTTTACCTGCCGAAGTTCTGAAAGTGTTTCGCTGAGTAGACAACATGCCACTTTAACTTTAACATGCTCTGAAAAAGCCGAAATCGCAAAAATGCCAACTAGAATTGGATAAATCTTGTTACTGACAACCTCCTGTCTACTCTTCAAGAAAATGGTGAATTATTGAAGCATTCGAGTTTAGCGGCTACGATAAACAGCGTTCCATTTCGACGAGCAGTGTGAATACCATATAAACTAGGTAATCTGACACGATTAAAAACTTTAACGTGTTTCTAGGACCAAAAATTCGTTTTTTTCTACCCGGGAAAAAGAATTTTCTTGCTTTCGAGGTGTCAGAAACGTTCCAAATCGTTGAAGTCTCACATCGTTCTTAGTCAACTTTCTGCAGTTGGAAAAGTTAGTCAGAGCCTAGTTTAAAACTCCAGCGTGAGCTTTCTAGATATCTGTAGAGAAGAAGTCAACGCATAAAAAACCATATTGACGAATTATCCTTTGCTGGCCATAATCTGATGCTGCCCAAGCACAAAATGCAAAACGACCACATCTCGTAGAAAATATTTTACGGTTTCATTGTTGGAGCAAGTAACTCGAAGAAAATTGAGAAAAGTAGAGCCGTCGGAACAACGACAGTCTTCAAAAAAAAAATAGAACAAATAAGGCAAAAACGTTGGGTTTCTTCCACGCATCTCAAATACGATGGGAAGAACAGAAGGTGTGGTTGTTAAAGTCGACAAATATGTCCAAATGGACCCAAAAGGAACCTTTGAAGAATGCTGGTGATGGTGATAATGAAAATAGGCACTATTCAACAAATAATAATGGTATAGTTATAACCAAATTCCATCGTTCTACTCCTACACGTATGCCGCACAGTGCTGGCAATAGGAATGAAATCCATGAAAAAGAAACACGATGGCGTTCGGCGTTAAAGCGCTTATCTCTTGTAGGAGTAACCTTGGATGCGAGCAGAGATTTTCAGTTATTCTTAGATAATCTCGAACCCGTTCACACCTTTTCTAATGGGGCTTCCTGGTGCTACTGGCCAATCCTTGTTTGGTTCTACTGTCTTCGAACCACAGTCTTGGAAATAAAGATTACGAGAATAGAAATTCCACATACGGATTGAGGAAAAAACGTAACGACGATTCTTCTTCTTTGCTTCGCTTCGCGATCTCTTCTAATGGTGGCGCACATGGGAAGTAATCTAATTAGTGACGAAAGCAAGCGAGTGAATCAGAAGATAAAGTAAGCTTTGTTATCGTCAGGGGCTCAGATAACCCCTAGTCTATATCTGCTCCTTCAAATGTGCATGAAATTAATGAATTTGACGTTGTCATCTTAGCACTATGTTAACTTATTGTAAGTAATTATTGGAAGTAAAATTAGCCAACACCGAAATGGGAGTAAGTCGCCATACCCTTTCAAGCCAAATGGTGTGAAGACCATTTTGTAGAAGAATTTTTTATGTTGGCAAGTACGTTAGCATGAGAAAAATAAGCAGCATGCAAATTTTTTTTTACCCTTTTGTGTTGGCGTCATGAATCTATAAATCAAACGGAAAGAAGCCATAACCGAACCTCAATGAATGGAAGAACATTCTACCCAGCATACTTCTCGTCTGAATTATGACTCACATATTTACATTTGATGAGACTTCGAGCAACCAGCAGGCCAATCTGCGATAGGGTATTGAGCTCGTCCTTTGTGTGTTCTAAGTAAAAATAAGTTTGGAAATTTGACCTGTGATTTAAGGCGACATTCTATTTCTGATATTTCGGCCACCTATGAAAAACGGAAAGCGGACAAAATCGAAATAGTATAAACTAGAAAATGGGTTATTAACATCTACATGAAGAATGAAGATTAACTAAGCCTAAGGAATAACTATTGCCAACACGAAAATTGTTGGTGATTACTCAAATGATTACTCTTCACGCGTTATCGTGGCTTGTTGACTAAATCCGACACGCGATAGTGTCTAATTGAGGATTTACTTCCCAGGACCGACATTCCACTAATCTTCTCAAGCTGCCCTCCATCAGTAGCTGAAAAACTCATAAGAAATGAAGAGATGAGAGCTTTAATGAAGCTGTTTTCGATGTTACTGAGGTTTAGGTATTGGATTTTTTCAGCTCAGGTCATGAAAGTATTAGACTGTGTAGATTTATTGTTAATTCGACCTTTCCAGGCTCTGAAAAAGCCGAAACCGCGAGAATATCAGCAATTAGTGAATAAATCTTGTTATTGCAACCTCGTATCTGCTCAATCTGCTCAAGAAGAAAACATTAGTTTAGCGATCAATGATCAATTGAGTTATATAGAGAATAAAGGATAAAATGTTAGGCTGAGAAATTTGCAAAACTCCAGACCGCAGGTGTCTGCGTTGGAGAACGACCGCGCTATTGTCCTTTCCGGGGAGTAACGCGTTCATCACCACACCATGCAGGACCTTCGTTTCGCCTGCCTCTCAGCCAGTTCTATCGATCTTTTGCCATCAGCAATCACCCGTCAACGGGATTGATCTGGGAAGCCCAAATCGGCATTGAACCCAGTTAAGCTGAGGCTGTAGTTATAACCACAATCTTAACCTTTTTATTTACTGCCTATTCTTTTTAAGGGCAGGGTATGTTGCGAAATATAACTTCTATAATGCTGAGATATTTGCAAAACTCCGGACCGCAGGTGTCTGCGGTGCGGAACGAACTCTTTTTCGGCTCCCAGATCGATCACGTCGACGGGTGATTGCTGATAGCAAAAGATCGATAGAACTGGTTGAGAGACAGGCGAAACGAAGGACCTGCATGGCGTGGTGGTGAACGCGTTACTCTCCGTAAAGGACAATAGCGCGTTCGTTGCCCACCGCAGACAGCGGTCCGGAGTTTCGCAAATATCTCAGCATTATAGAAGTTATATTTCGCAACATACCCCGCCGTTAGAAATAATAGGCAGTAAGTTAAAAGGTAAGGAAAATGTTAGGCGTTGATCAGTCCTTGAGGTGATGCCCCATGCATTCAACTTAATAGTGCGTCGTTTAAGGTGATTGAATGCATACCTGACCAATACAGTGACTTGCAGTAGCCTGCCGATCTATCAGTGCATCCAGTTAGTACTGCTATCCTACCAGGCACTAAATTTCTTATCTTGGAAGAATGAAAGGGTGGATTCATCTATGAAGTGGAATCAAACTAACGACAGGAGGGTATTTGCAGAACACCTCCAATGACTGTGAGATGCGCGACAATTCTTACAGTAATTTCAATTCTTTTGGCTTATACTGATGGTGTGTGGAAACGGTTTAAATAGAAATTTTGGAGATTTTGCAATGAAACGAGAGCTTTTAAGAACATTGGCCATTTTATTTAATAATGTATTTGGTAGCAATTCTCATCACCATTACTTTGTTTTAACCTCGGCATTGATTGATAATTCGATGTTTGGCAAGAGCGATAAATGCGTCAGGCAGTTATATAAGTTGAAATTTGAATTTTCTGAAACATTCTGCGGCTAGAAGGAATTTCAAGCGAAAGGCGACGTCAACAGAAATAGAGCGAACACTTCGATTGCACGATTACGTGCTTTTGTATGTATGACGTATCACGCCTAATTTTGAGTGAGTAGCATATGGGGTGGCATATTTTTTCCCCAAATTTTCGGCGCACACACTCCAAATCATCTATGACTCACATCGTCCCTTGTGGACTTAGTAGAAAGACACGGTGTTGGCGTCCTCATTAACAGGTTTGTTGCTGCTTCGTTGGTTGCAAATTGCAAATAATCGTCTGCGTCTGTTAGTATTGGTACATTTCCTTTGTGACTGTTTATTTTGCCCCTTAAAAGTGTACTCAATGTACTTTTTACATCTGGTCTATAGATTATCTAATAAGGAGCATTGTGCTAAACAACAGGCTTAAACATCGTATCACCATAATTGGTCATAAACAAAAACACTTTTTCCTTAAGTGACTTTACTTTGAGTTCGGCCTGACTAATCAACATGTATTCTTCATCGATAAGCTAACACAAGATTTTTAAAATGTTTGAGGATGTTCTGATGTTTTCAAAGAGTTTCTTTCGCACAACCTTGTATCGCAGTAGAAGAGCCTGGTCAATGAAGGTAATACACATCACGGTGACTATTAAGGGCGGTATGAAAGCTTCTCTACTCCACTGCACTTGAACGCTAAGGTTCAACACTTATGAACATCATTTTGCTACAGGTGAGGAAAAATCATCAAGGAGACTTGATTAAGAGTTTAGACATCACTCGTATCGCCTTCAATTTTTTTGACTATCGACTCTGTCGACTAAATTGAGGGAACAGGAATGTTTCTATTCGTCTCTACCATGTGCTGGAGCCAGTGCGGACCTCGCTCTATGACACTGATCTCATATTTTTTTCTCATGGTAACTAAGCAACCAGGCTTGCTTCTCGAAATCTTCGAAAGTAGTTGTGGAGCATAATTGTTGAAGACCAGCAAAACTATAACGCACCTCTATGCCTAGTCGAGGATAGAGAAGTGTGCAAGAGAGAATTCGCATTCATGGTAGCACTTCTGAGCATACATAGACGGATATGGTTGCGTGTCTACCGAAGGTTTGGAAGCTATCAGAGATGAAGAATCTATCCCATAAATCTAAGAACCCCTCAAGACAAAATTTTGGTTAATGTTTAACACTCCGAAATCCTCCGAACTCCACTCGAACGAGCAGCATCACTAGGCTGGAGGGCCAATGCTTCTCATACGAGGGAGGTTTGTTTTGTTTACATAGACAATTACTTCATGAAATATGCACCAACAGTTGATTGAGTAATATGCATTAACAAATTGAGAGGCACAACATGCTTCAGCGAATTCACTGCTCTATAACACACAAACACAAGCCCTCAAAGGTCACTCTGATCGTCAAACTACCTCGACCTGACTTCAATTTCCGCGAAGACATCTCGAATTAGGAAAGTGACAAGAATACTATTGCTAAATGTTAACTTTTTGTTTGCTGCTTACTACAATTTTTCGTGACAGGGTATTATGTGAAAGACAACCACAATGATGCTGAGATAGCTGTAAAACTCCGGACAGCAGGTGTCTGCGGTGGGAAACAAACGCTATTACCCACTTCGGGAGCTAACGCGTTCAGCACCATACTATGCGGGTCGTTCGTTCGACTACATCCTCAACATAACTGGATTAAAAGCCAATTTATTTACGCTCTCCAGATCAATCTCGTTGACCGGTGACTGCTGATGACACCAGTAGATAGAACACTAGCTGAAAAAAGGCGGAACGAAGGACCCAGATGGTATGGTGATGAACGCGTTATCTCACGAAAACGGTAATCGTGTCTTCGATCCCCACAATAGACCGCAGTTTTGTCAATATCTTAGCACCACTATTACTAAAATTACGAAAAAAATATCGAGGACCATCAATAAACTTATATACAACATTAGCATATACACGAGTTGCTTTTCACTAACGTGAAAACTGGTGGTAGTCCTGACCATCGACTTTCTATTAACCTTGGCATTAAAATATGAATGGGTCATTTTCTTATCCAGCAAGGTTGTCATATAGCATACATTTACTTTCATAGAAAAATACAACAGTAGCTGACGTTTTGGCAGTATCACCCTCTTCAGAGCCTGGAAGGGTATACTGATATACAATTTACTAGGCCAAACGCTCCAATAACATTTACAAAAAGACGGAAAACTCTATGGTAATTACATGTTCAACAGCTTCTCGAAAAACACACTGCTTTTTGATCATGTAATTACCATAGAGTTTTCCGTCTTTTTGTGTTATTGAAGCGTTTGGCCTAGTAAAATGTCTATCAGTATACCCTTCCAGGCTCTGAAGAAGACGATACTGCCGAAACGTCAGTTACTGTTGTATTGTATTGTGCTTTTCTATGGAAGTGAATGTATGCTGTTTAAAAACCTCGCGATTGCTGAACAAGAAAACAATTGGTGGTAGTAATGTTATTTACTACGAATGGCTCCACCGCCCTCGGTTCTGGCCCACAAAGCTTCCCATCCACTTGAGATCAGGAAATTGATAGCAGATTTAACTGGGATTAGCTCCCTCGAATACGTGATTTAACACGACCATCCTAGAATTTCAGCGAGAGTTGGCTCGGCCAGCATTCAGCAACGTTACTTAGGCACGAAAAAAATCCTAAAGCAGCAGGCGGGCCTATGCTTAACATCGGAAGACCGGTAATGAATAGGAAGAAACTAATTAAGTACAAACGTGCAAGAATTTAAGCAATATGTGGTCATGTTGAAAAATTTGAATAAACCCAACTTATTGAAACTTCCTTTCGAAAAATTTGTGAATTCACAAACTTGTTCCAGTCGAAACCGAAGATTACGTAGAATAACCTGGCACTACTTTAGATTTGGTCGGCTTTGTTTCGGTAAGTCAGCAGTGGGCCGTTAGGATGAATCTCTTGAAATTTGGAACACCTTTACATCATAATATGCACTGCCACAAGACATAGGTAGCCACGACCAACGAACACCCCGCGTGCGTAATGCATGTAAGTGGCACGTCACTATAATCACTTTGCAATTAGCAAGGTATCAAAGTGAAATTCGAAAAAAATGGAGAAATTCCCAGCACGAAAAGAATATTCGATTATTAGACCTACATGAAAATCAAAGATCAAAAATGTCGTTCGAAATTTTCAGTGGACATGGTATGTGTTTGAAAAAAAGAAATATTTGAATACATTTGTTTTTAAAGTTTCAAAGCGCAATTTAATTAAAGCAGCAATTTTTTATGGAGTATCCATCCTACGGAAAGGAAATAATCTTTTACCTAAAAGGCTACGAGGGCACATTCCTAGACCGAAATAACAAGCGACGGTAACGAGCATACAAAACATTGCCTTCAGAAAATGCTCTAGTGCTGATGAAAAAACTTTGAATCGGGTGTCGTTGAAAGGAAACAATATGTTCTATTACTATTGAGACAAAAGAACAGATGAATTCTTGAATGAATGGACTTTTTACGGACCTGATGGTCTCTTCAACACTTTTTTTTTGCTTTTTTATACGGTCCGCTTTTCACATTCGACTCGTTTCCTAGCATTCACCACCCACGAAGGTTTCCCAAATTTTGCGTGCGGTTTAGGGCGCCGCTTGAGGATTTTCATTTCAACGTGAATGTCGTAGAATAATGTCGATACGATTCTCACTCGAGTCGTGAGATAGCTGGGCTAGCGAGTCCCACTTGGATTGCAGATGGTGATTTCTTCCCGAACAAGTCTGTCTTGGAGAGGCTGGAGCGTGATCGAACCTGTATCATGGTCATGATGATCTACATCACGACCACTGTGCCATTTGCCCTCTAGCTTTTTTAATATTGGGTGATAATTTTTCGATTACCGAAGCGGTTGCTGGGTTGAAAACATTGCAGAAATATGTACACATTGCTGTCAGCATTTGGAGTTGCTTGGCGGTTTATTCTGTCTCTATTTTTGCATTTTTTACACCCTCGCATACTATGCAATAATTACGATTTGCCATAGCGATTAAGAATGAAATGACAATCAGTCCCCCGAATTAGTGGTCAATGAACTCGTTAAAGAAAAGACTTCTTGTATAACTCTAAGTGCAGAAAAGAGCTATCTGTGGTCAATGACCGCCGCAACAATTGTCGGACAAGCTACTGATTTGTTACCAAAAGTGTAATGAACTAAGATAAACTATCAGAGAGTATCCATATAAAGGCCATACCGGCAGCTCGGAGCGCCACGTACTATTGCAGAAAACGCGCGTCGTCCGTCATGTGCTAAAGCAGTGGAAAAAAATCGTTTGCAGAATACTTTTTATAATAAAAGACGATGTTAATCAAAAGCTAAGCTTCAGTTTATTACAACACACTCAAAGTGAACTTTCTTATAGGAAGATTTCCATACTACAAAAAAGGGTAACGCGTTCAAATTTTCAAAAGTTCGGTGAGCATAAGCGTCGTGGTTAGGTAAGCAAGCATGGGTGTCAGAAGCACCTGTTGGTGATACCTGTCGTAAAAGCATGAACGAGAAGCCACGTTGAGAGGGTGCAGATGTGATTTCGAATTCGATTTCCCGTACTACCGCCGTCCAAGAAAAAATCTCGTCCAGTAGTGGATTGCATACATGGCTGGCAGGAAAACTGCTCGATCGGCACTGAGTAAAGTGATGGCACACAAAATCTGACGAAGTCATACACCATCCGTTTTTTTTCTGAAGATTTTCCTAGAAAATTCTAACATAAACACTAAAATGAGTTTCATTCAGACAGCGTTTCGAGAGCAGACTGGATGAGATTGAAGACATTCTTTGAAACGCTGGGCTCCGTTCAGTGAAAAAGTGTAGATTTCACGAATTTCAATATACACTCGAAAGGCGGATTTTAATAAGCTCTGTGACCGCTTTTTAAGTTAAAAAAGTTCTGATGAACAGCTATTCAAAGTGGAAAGTAATGTTCTAACTAGAATAGAATCTTCACACAGAATCCAGGAAACAGCATAATTCCCTGAGCAAAGCAACTTATAGGTCTTCACTGACACTTGGAACTCGTAAGTGAGATCCGCGACAAAAAAACTCAAATTACACAGATATAGTTTATAAGTACAGTGCAATTAAAAGGTAGGAAAAATATCTTCCACACTTTTAGACCTATGGAAATTTCTGATGAGTCAACGAAATGGAGAAGTGCATTCCTATCGTTTATGTAATCAGCTAATCTTAGAAGTTTTCAATTCAAAAAAGATTACAATGTTTAACGTTTTGTTTTCTGCCTTCTATAATTTTCATGGCAGGTTACTAAGCGAAATACAACCACAACGTTGCTGAGATATTTGCAAAACTCTGGACCGCAGGTGTCTATGGTGGGGAACGAACGCGCTATTATCCTTTCCGGGAAGTAACGCGTTCACCACCACACCATGCGGGTCCTTCGTTCCGCATGTCTCTCAGCTAATTTCTATCGATCTTTTTGCCACAGCAATCACCCGACAGCGGGGTTGATCTGGGGAGCGCAAATCGGCATAGAACCCAGTTAAGCTATGGCTGTAGTTGAAATCACAATGTTTCGCTTAGTAACCTGCCATGAAAATTATAGAAGGCAGAAAACAAAACGTTAAACATTGTGATTTCAACTACAGCCATGGCTTAACTGGGTTCTATGCCGATTTGCGCTCCCCAGATCAACCCCGTTGACGGGTGATTGCTGTAGCAAAAAGATCGATAGAAATAGCTGAGAGACGTGCGAAACAAAGGACCCGCATGGTGTGGTGGTGAACGTGTTACTCCCCGGAAAGATAATAGCGCGTTCGTTCCCCACCATAGACACCTGCGGTCCAGAGTTTTGCAAATATCTCAGCAACGTTGTGGTTGTATTTCGCTTAGTAACCTGCCATGAAAATTATAGAAGGCAGAAAACAAAACGTTAAACATTGTGATTTCAACTACAGCCATGGCTTAACTGGGTTCTATGCCGATTTGCGCTCCCCAGATCAATCCCGCTGACGGGTGACTGCTGTGACAAAAAGATCAATAGAAATAGCTGAGAGACAGGCGGAACGAAGGACCCACATAGTGTGGTGGTGAACGCGTTACTCCCCGGAAAGGATAATAGCGCGTTCGTTCTCCACCATAGATACCCGCTGTCCAGAGTTTTGCAAATATCTCAGCAACGTTGTGGTTGTATTTCAAAAGAGATTGTTTGGAAAACTCAGGAACTAGATCGATGGTTTGCTCCGTGTGTCGGCGGAGTTCTATTTCTCACAACAAGAAGGCAGTGGTGTGAGGCTCAAGAGGGCTTGAGAACGTGCATGAAATATTAACTTAGAATAATGCGAATGAATCGCCAGCGACTTCATTTGAGAAGCATATGGCTCTGGTGTTGAGAGAAGGAAGTGCTTGCACTTTTAGGCTCTAGTGACTCATATGGAACGAGTTTGTACGCCCTTTCGAAAATGCAGGCGGGTGATCTATGGTGGCTCCAAGTTTGTTGCCAAAAGAAGAGCAACGCATAACGATACTACCTGGATTCATTTCTTTCCTATTTCTACACTGAAGTTTTTAAAAAGTAGATGGCACATTCAGATATTTCAATGCATTTGAATCTATTTTCAAAATTTGTTGACCTAATTTAGCATGTCTATGACAGTTTTGCTCAAATTCGTTAGAACAATACCTTTAAGAGGAGCAATAACTAGCTTTTCTGTTTACTGATAAGTTAGATGAAAACTGAGATCCAAAGCAGAAGACACTAGCGTGTGGTTTGCTTCGTCAGCTACACCTGTTAACTATTACCGGCTGTATTGGTGGTACCAATATTCACAATCGATGAAAGAATTAATGAGACGTTGCAATTTTAAAACCAATATAATGAGCTGTTGACATGCAACTTAGTCGGAGTTGAAGGTTCCATCACCTTACTAATAGTGCCTGAAAGAATTTTTCTTCCCATCGCCTCCTTTAATGATAGGCAGCGTTTGTTCTGCGGCTTTTACTCAAAAATAATGTGGGAACAATACGCCTTTGGATCTCACGCGATATTCTTAGATGCCCTTTGGTGGAGAAAGTGACGGGAACGACATGGAACGTGGAGTCTCAAGGAGTTTCGAATATAGAAAAACTTCTGAACTACTACTCTTCGGATATTTTTGGGAAAATAACCACTTTTACGCTTTCCGCCATAAACCAGCAATTGTATATCCCAAATAAAAAGTCATATTATAGAAAGGTAAAACTCAGGAGGTCGTAAACGTAAAGCTAAAAAGGATGGAGCTCTCGGCGTTGATGAATCCGTGAAGGGTGCGCCATGCGTTCGACATTATTAAACATAATTGAAGGTGATTGAATGCATATCTGGCCTTTATAGTGAAACGTAGTGGCCTACCGATGTATCGAGCAAGTGCAATCCTCCCAGACAGCTCTGGTCCCAATTTACCGAATCCGGAGAGACGGAAAGCTCAATGAACCTTACCCATGGGGATCGATCCCACGTGTATTACAGGGCGCCTCCGACTATTGCTCCACTCACGACCTTTGTAAACGTATAGTAACAGTTTTCTTGAAGTTTAAGATTTCAAACACTACACGGATAAGCCTAGCAGAGAAAAATCTATACATTGTGCAGAAAACGCTTTAATGGTCTTCTACAGATTAAATGAAGAAGAAAATTTCACATAGTTGTCAAAATAGTAGTGACATGTGGTTATTCTAAAAGTGGTAATATTAATACATACACGTATAATTAAATAATGCATACATAATAATATAATACAATACAACTAATATAATAATGCATATATACATATATAAATATATATGCATATATATACATGTACACAGATATGTATATATATACATATATACATATATATACACATATATATACATATACATATACATGCATATACATATATAATACATGCAATTAATAATACACACGTATAATACATACATTATATAATACACGCAATATTTTGCTACTGTTAACAGTTTTTTTTCAATTTGTACTCCCTTGAGATTATCCGTTGGTTACAACTACTTGATATCCTTTAACTTTCTTAAAAGCTTCTCCGGTTGTAGAATTATAAGAAACTCCCAGTATAAACACACATACATACATACATGCACACATACATACATACATACGTGCATACATACGTACAAACATACATACATACATACTTACATACATATATACATACATATATACATGCATACATACATACATGCATATACACATACATACATACATACATATATACATGCCTACATACATACACACATACATGTACACATACATACATACAAACATACACACATACATACATGCCTACATACATACATACATAAATACATGTATACATACATACATACATACAAACAGACGTACATATATACATACATACGTATATACGTGCATACACACATACATATATTCACACATACATGCATATATACATACATACATACTTACATACAAACATACATACATACGATCATACACACACATACATACATATATACATACATACATACACACATATATACATGCATACATGCATACATACATGCCTACATACATACACACATACATGTATACATAAATACATACATACATACATACATACATACATACATAAATACGTAAACACATATGTACATACATACATACATACATGCATACGTGCGTACATACATACGTGCATACATACATACACATACAGAAATATACACACATGCCATATACACATGCATATATACACATATACACAAATATACATGTATGCATACATACGTACACACACACATGCACACATATGTATACAAATATATATACATATCTACATATATGTATAATCATAGCTTCCCAAAGCTTTACTGACTCGTCGTGTTTGCGAGGTTACAGATTACATTCAGCGACAAGCTGAAAAAGAACTCCATTCTTCTAAGAGAAGAAAGAAGTCGTAAATGACTATGGTATTCTTGAATAAAACTCTCTCCACACACAAATGGTTGATAAAAGAAGACTCGACCGAAAACCGCAATCTGCAGGCCAGAAAAAGTAAAACTCATGCAGAATTTGCTTCAGTTCCTTAAACAAGAAGTTCAGAACGCATCATCACTACCACTATGCAGTGGCTCGGAAGGAGAATGACACTGTGGCTTGATCCTGCTGCAACGCTCCTAAAATGGCTGGTAGTAAACGCCATCTGTAGAAAACCTTTGCAGGAAAATTTACATCGATATAAACAAAAAATGTTATTGGAAGCAGCACACCAGTAACACTGCGGAATATCGCCAATGTCACATGATGCTGCACTGTAGTAGGCAATGAAATCACCCGATAGGGAAGAGAAAGACTTACGCGTTGATGAAAAATTCTTCCTAGAAACTTCGTTTCGCCGACGATATCCTCGTTTTATCAAGAAGTACCAGCGAAAAAGAGAGGATGATCAGTGAGCTCAAAAGAGGGAAAAATGATCGGATTATTCATTAAATAGAAATAAGACTCAGTTAACGAAAAACTCATAGTGTGAAAGCGAACAGATCAAACTGGACCCTTTCTGATTACTGACACCACCCCGCACGTGTACTTTGGACGTTCAGTGAACATGGAGGACACCATGACGGAGGAATTAGACAGAAGAGAAGAATGGGCAGCATTCAGGCTTATCAAAAAAGCCGTTGACCAACTAATGTACCCAGAACTACTCGCTCACGTTTTTAACTCGACAATCTTCCTAAGATTCTCTAACACAGTAGAAATGAGGATTGATACTTCAACCGCGTCAAGTACTGTTCGCACCACCCACAGCGCTCTTGAACCATGTCTTCTAAGGTATAGTCGGCGCTCACAACCTCTATCTAAAATGCACAGCGCCGATATTCGAAACCTATCACGTCTTCAGAATCTAGGAAGAAAATGTACGTCGATAGCGAAACACAGATGGTCCAGTCACATAATAAGAAGCACAAATTACAGATGGATGGAATGAACAGGGGAGTAGACACCAAGAGAATTCAAGCATGCTCTTGAACGACCTCAAACTATGGGTGGACGTGGTCGTAGCTAACGTCAACACCTGCATTCTCAGATGGAAACGATTTCAAGGCTACGGAATGAGCCGTGCGAATGACACCATTTTGAAGCAAGCCACCCACCATCATGAGTGACTCTATAGCAAGCGAACAACAAATGGAAATCATTCTGCGGCACTAGTCAACTTGTGCCTTTCCAGTATTCAAAATATTCAAGGAGCATGGAAAACAACATAAAGAAGAAATTAGACAGAAGAAAGAAAGCAGCTTGGAGCGCTTTCGAGCCTTTCAAAAAAGCCACCGATCAACTAAAGGAACCGAAAATCCGCTCTCACCTTTTCGATTCAACGGTCCTTCCAGGGTTCTGCTATGCTGTAGAGACGTGGGCTGATACTTCAACCACGTCAAGAATCATGAATACCCCGTACCACCCACAGAGCACTTGAGCGATGTTTTTTGAAATATAACCGGCGCTCTCAAAATCTAACCAGAATGCGAAGCTCTGATCTTCAAAATCCGTCACATCTTCGAGATCCAGGAGAATATACATCGATAGCGAAAACCAAATGGGCTGATAACGTAATGAGAAGAACGGGCGACAGGTGGACGAAAACAACTGTAGAGTGGACTACACGAGACTGCAGACGTTCCCAGGACGGCCACCTACGAGTTGGGTGGACGTGATCGTAAACAAACAAAGTCAGCTGTACCCGCAGCTGCAGTTGTTTTACAGATCACGGTATAACACTCACAAGCCCCACTATGCTCGAATAGAGCCACCACCATGAACGACGATTGCGAGGGAAAGAACCGAATGGCAAGTGTGCTGGGGTCATCACAACTCTTGAAGGCAGACCGCCCAAATATCCAAGTAAGTATAAAGATTTACTCCCTTTTATGTTGTTATTATGCTGCTATCTATGCTGTATGCTGTTATTTTATGCTTTGTGTTAGCTGATAATAACACCGACTTCTGCAGGATGCATTGTCTAGATGAAAGGAAAGTTGTTATCACCGAACATTATCATTATATCCACCATTAGCGGTCTGCATAAAAGGGCATCATCGAGTGAGTATGCCTCATTCGAGGAGATGGTCCAATGAGGAAGACCTGACTCGACACGAAAGCGAAGGCGCCACATCGAGATGAATGGCAAGCGTGCGTGGACCATCTGCTCGGATCATCGACTCCGATGAAGACGAAGACGTCGAAACGTTAGCCAAAAATAAATATATTTATCAACCACGTGTAAGCTCACCAAAGAATTAAACGTTATAATGAGGTGGAGTAATTCAGGCGCTCTTTGTGGCTTTGTTGAAGTAATTCCGAAAACTTACGTTATCATATCAAGAACGTCTTGCTATTCTACGCCATGTTTCTATATCCATTTTCGACGCCAAACTCTCAAGCTAGAATAAGCTTTTTCGCAACCATCAAAACTTGTACGGCTAGTGAACATTTCAGAGGTGTCCATCAACTCAACTGATTTTGTGAATCCTTTCATTAATTGGTTTTGCGCGCCGGAACTCCAGGCAAATTTTAAATAAACATTGCTTTATGAAGGTGGTGTTCGATCGGCCGCAGTTAACTCTGGCGGACCACGGAGCGTTTCAGGTCAAGAATACAGTCCAACTATGTGGTTCAAAAGCGCATCGGTCACTGCCATATTTAGTGGTCTTAGTGGACGCGTAGACATGGTTGATGTCCACTTTATTATTATTATAGCCCATTTGTTATCGATTCTTCTCATTACATGACTGGTCAATCTATGTTTTTCTTTAAGTTTGTACTCCTTCGTGTCTTTAATATGTGTTTTAAAATGTTTGGTGCGTGAAAGTGTATTTTTCATTGTGGCATGTAAGTTTATCAACGTGGTTGAGATCGAAAAATTAAATGAAGACAAAATGCCTCTGTCATTTGCTCGGTAGCTTCTCTGATGGTGCTCCGCTCTCTTTCTGCTTAACATTTCTTTCATCAGTTATTCTCTATGTCTAATGTGCTTTGCAGGTGTGCGTAAGGTTTGACCTCTGATGTCAGAAAACAATCCTCGTCAACTAGTGTACTTTCCCACCATGGGTTTTTCACAACATGACTTTGCTTCGCTAAGCTTTCTATGCTGTGTTTCTTCTTCACTGTTATTCTTCAAAAATATGCGATTGCTTTGAAAAATTTTGCTATCAGTTTCCCACCAATACTGCGCTCTTTGACTTCCATCTGTAGGCTTCGTAAAGCAATTCAGTGGGGCAAAGAACAGTATAGATGCAGTTATGTCACACTGGCGAAGCATTTTTACACTTCCGATGCAAATACTTCAATGCATTAGTTTACTGATTCAGACGCTGTAACTCTATTCCAATAGTGCTGTTGCAAGTGAGCTGGAACGATCCCTGTGCAGAACAAGTTCATATCTTGGTCCACAGGCACTATGTAAACCTGTTTTCTTGCATCATAATCACTCTCTGTCAATTACACCACATTATATCAGTTGCCTACACCATATTACCTTATATATTAATTGCATACTTAACCTGTTTTCAGGTCAATCGTCGGTAGTCATCGATGGGCCTGATGTCTTTCTGCGTACTAGTTCGTTAAGGCACCTGTCCCTCAGTAACAGACAAACTCATCAGTTGTTTGACCTACTTGACTTGCGTCATCTTGCGATGATACGTTAGCATATTACTTCTGGTGTTACCTGAAGACAAGTGTTTTATGGTAACTTTCTATTTCACAGGTTTTTCAGAACTGTCACGAGCATGAACTGGCGAAGCGAAGGACCTGCGTGGTGTGGTGGTGA
Source organism: Angiostrongylus costaricensis (assembly GCA_900624975.1). NCBI lineage: Eukaryota > Metazoa > Nematoda > Chromadorea > Rhabditida > Metastrongylidae > Angiostrongylus > Angiostrongylus costaricensis. Next base: position 111,916 of record UYYA01003965.1, on the reverse strand, counting down.
GCGCGCTACTCCCCGGAAAGGACGATAGCGCGTTCGTCCCCACCGCATACACCTGCGGTTAGGAGTTTTGTAAATATCTCAGCACCATTGAAGTTGTATGTCACGAACATGTTGGATAAACCAATCATATTCCTCTTTGTTATTGTCGTTAATGTTATTTTGTAAGAAACCAACGAACTAGTAAAAAAAAGCCATATTTGTAGAAACCTTCTTACTTTGTCCTTTAATTTTGTCAACCTTTTTATCTTCCTTTGAAAAAAGTGGAGAACCTTGTTCAAAAAAGCCGAAAAATAATTTGGTCCTTTGCGTCTACGTGAGACTGAAACTAGACCGGAAAAACAAAGCCACCTATTTGTGACCGCTTTATTAAATCAATTATAGAATCCCTGACTCGGAGAGTGTTTCACTCAAGGTTGAGAAAAAGACTGCCGGAATTCTGAGCTGCCATCTATAGATTCGGCAGTAATAATGAAGTTCTACATTTTTTCACGCAGTTTGTTCCGTATAACTGTGTATGTCCTATTTCGTAAAATGCTCCATGGGAAAGGACCTTAAGGGTGATCTTCGACTTAGCTTATTCTTGAGGCATATGAGATGAAAACTACGAAAGTCTCTTTCGTAATTTCTCAGGAGCAAACTCCACTAAATAGTCGAGACCAATTTTCGCAGATAAACCTCTCGCTCAGAAGCCACCAGGTCTACTCATTCATCTACTACTGTGGTTTTTCGTAGAACCGTTTCTTCTCGACATCATAAACCACGTTCAACTGGCGACCACTGATTGCAATAAATCGATATTTATTTGTAAATCATAAAGTCCACAATGGAATTCTTCTACTTTAGTGTTACAAAATGTATCGACAAATTACCATTTATTCAAAGAGAGTTCAATCTAACCCAAAGAGGCTAGTGGGTGACCTGGGAAATTCGTAGCATTAGTATTCCGCTATTTTAGGAAAAATGGAGCTAATCTACATTTGAGAAAATGGCAAAAATTCCCAGCCAGTAACGGAATAAGTACGCAAACTTGAAGACCTACGTTAATGACAGAAGCAAAGAAACGAGTCAAATAAAGGATGTTCTGTGAAACGCGTAATATGTGATACCAGGGATTTGAAAAAATTTATCACCGTAGTCCTGTGAAACAATAGCAACCTAAAAGAAAGTCCGAACTTTCATGACGCTCTACGTATTTGTCTAAGCAAACTTTTGGTGTCAGAAAATTGTTGTGGTCGAAGGAAAAAAAACTTTTATTTTGATTTTTTTTGGAGAGAAATGCTTACGGTTTACTCGACTCTGCTTCCTGGGAGCTCGATATGATCACGGCTTGCTTTTCTAGTTGATCTTAATAAAAGTTAAGTTTGTCTTTTGAGACGACTGCAAACAACTCTTATACTTTCTACTCAATTTATTCTACCTTTCGACCATGTAAACCTGCATGGTATTATTTTTATACAAGCGCCAAGAGTAGTTTTACATGCTTAGGATAAGCAAAAATTGATTAGGCCGCGAAATATGAAGAATGCATTTTCTGGGTCCTGCTTGTCGTAGGAAAACACTGTCGTATTTTCTTCATTTTCCATATTATAAGACTGTCTAGCAATAAATGAGCGTTTTAAAATATTTGTTGTTTTGATGTATTTTTTACTTATGGCGTGACGAGAAGTGGACTCTGTATGACAACCGGGGACGTTTATCTAAATGGTTGGATTACGATCAGCACTCCACAGCACTTCCCAAAGCCGAAATTGCACCAAAAAAAGTTACGGTGACTGTTTGGTGGTGTGCAACCCGGACGACTCCACAACTGAATGGCGCATCCTTCAGCGGGTTTACCAGTGCACAACACTTTTACTCACCAAGCGGCTAAAACTTTTCGAAATCTGATCGTAATCAGCGTCTATAATATCCTGAGGTGCTTCATTACTGGGTTCACCAATATTTAAACTTGAATATAAAGATTCTGTAGTCTGTGGTGTGAAAAACTTAATAGTTCCCAGGATCGACTTTCTCTTAACCTCGGCATTGGAATATGAATGTGTCGTTTTCTTGTTCAACAATCGCGAGGTTCTTAAACAGCATACATTTACTTCCATAGGAAAACACAATACAACACAAGATTAACTGACGTTTTGGCAGTATCGCCTTCTTCAGAGCTTGGAAGGGTATACTGATATACAATTCACTAGGCCAAAGCCTCCAATAACACTTACACAAGGGCGAAAAACTCTATGGTAATTAGATGATCAACAGCTTCTCGAAAAACTCATCGCTTTTTACGTGACTTCAATGAGGAAGTTTAGAACAGCTGATTATAGTCGCATATGGTTGATGACTACACTATCCCACATCAGGAACTGATGCGAACATACGGGGTCAAGTCGAGTATAACCTCTGGGCCTTCATCCTTGATATTCATTGTAGGGTTAGTTTTTATCATCATCATTGAGTTTATCGAGTAGCTGTTGATCATGTAATTACCATAGTTTTTCGTCTTCGCTCAATCTTTCTCAATCGTTCGAGAAAGTGTTTATAAATCATATCGAGGTTAAAGGATATCGGTGTTTACAATATTACCCATTATTCTCTCATAGCGTTCTATCTGAGAAACATTCACACCTTTACTGTAATATCCATTGCAATAGCTTTATCAGATCAAATTTCTTTGGAGTTACTGAGAAGAATTATAGAAGCTATTCTTTCCATGTTGTGACTCTTTTTCTCTAGCTATAGCTCTCCCTACTAAGGGTGACATACAACGATGGCCTTCTTCAATGAACTTCGTGCTTTTCTTTTCGACACATTTATACATTTCAATGGCCTATATCATTTCGTTTTTCTATTCCTTCGAAAGAGTAAATTAAGTCTGCATTTATATTTTTTATATTTTATTTTTATGTTTTTTAAATATTTCTATATTATATTATTTTTTTATTTTTTTTAAATAATTTTTAATTTTTTATTATATTATTATTTTATTTTTTTTTATTTTTTATGTTTTATATTTTTTATATAGTTATTGACTGATAGAAAGGTAAAACAAGGGCCTAGTAAACCTTTATTTACTTAACTTTGAACTTTGCACAGCGGATACAACAGAGTAATAAAAAGTTTAGTTAGAATGCTACAGCTGAATTATTCTCACTGATCCGCAGCAATGTCATATGTGATTTTAAGATTTGAGCCTCTTCTCAATAACCGACTCTTTTAGAATTCGGAATTTAAGGGTCTCGGGTTCATCTGAATGTGTGACGAAGCTTTGGAAACTGTCACATCTACACCCGCAAATATTTGCGCTCTAAAATTTGTGCGATCTTCTTAATTAGTTTTTAGCTTAATTGACAATGTCCTTTAGGCGGTTCCAATTCTCTTCAGATAAATCACGTTTTGCATACCACGACTTTTTGTTTAATCAATTTCTGGGTTTATTAATGCGTAAAAAAGTATTGTTTGTATACCTGCATTTCAATGGCACACGTGGCGCAGTGGTCGGAGGCGCCCTGCAACACACACATGGGATCGATCTCTGCGCCCAAGGCTCAGCAAGCCTTCTATTCCTCTGGGGTCGGCAAATTGGTACCGGACTTGTCTGGGAAGATAGCAGCATTGGCCTGATGCATGGGCAGACCACTGCAAGTCATTGTGAAGGCCAAATATGCATTCAATCACCTCCAACGATGCTAAATGAAGTAGGATGCGTGACGCATCCCTCAGAGATTGATCGACGCTGAGAACTTTATCCTTTTATCCTTTATTTATCTGCGTTTCGAGCAGCAACATCGCAATTTTTCATTTGAGTGAATCAGGAACTTAAATTTCCTTCTTCATGTTGCAGGCCAAATCGCAATCGTATTTATCGCTTCTANATTATTATTTTATTTTTTTTTATTTTTTATGTTTTATATTTTTTATATAGTTATTGACTGATAGAAAGGTAAAACAAGGGCCTAGTAAACCTTTATTTACTTAACTTTGAACTTTGCACAGCGGATACAACAGAGTAATAAAAAGTTTAGTTAGAATGCTACAGCTGAATTATTCTCACTGATCCGCAGCAATGTCATATGTGATTTTAAGATTTGAGCCTCTTCTCAATAACCGACTCTTTTAGAATTCGGAATTTAAGGGTCTCGGGTTCATCTGAATGTGTGACGAAGCTTTGGAAACTGTCACATCTACACCCGCAAATATTTGCGCTCTAAAATTTGTGCGATCTTCTTAATTAGTTTTTAGCTTAATTGACAATGTCCTTTAGGCGGTTCCAATTCTCTTCAGATAAATCACGTTTTGCATACCACGACTTTTTGTTTAATCAATTTCTGGGTTTATTAATGCGTAAAAAAGTATTGTTTGTATACCTGCATTTCAATGGCACACGTGGCGCAGTGGTCGGAGGCGCCCTGCAACACACACATGGGATCGATCTCTGCGCCCAAGGCTCAGCAAGCCTTCTATTCCTCTGGGGTCGGCAAATTGGTACCGGACTTGTCTGGGAAGATAGCAGCACTGGCCTGATGCCCGACGGCAGTCGTCAACCACATGCGACTATAATCAGCTGTTCTAAACTTCCTCATTGGAAGTCACGAAAAAGCGGCTCTGAAGAAGGCGATACTGCCGAAACGTCAGCTAGCCTTGTATTGTATTGTGTTTTTATGGAAGTGAATGTATGCTGTTTAAAAACCTTGCGATTGCTGAACAAGAAAAACTTAATATTTGCGTAACGAGTTCGAAAAGCATTGCTGAGAGCGATCTACGTAATGTGATAAGAGTTCTCCTCTCAATGTTTCCTTACTGTTTGTTTTATACGGCCTATCTTCACGTCTACTGTTCGTATCTCAGCTCTTCTCATATTCGATCAATTTCGTCACATACATCATCCACGAAAGTATTACATGTGGTTTCAGCTGCTGCTTAGGGATTTTCGCTTCATCTTCAACGTTGTTGAATGCTGGCCGACTCGATTCACTCTGGAGTCCTGATATATCTGGGTTTCAGCGTTCTCAATTGGATTGAAGAGAGAAATTTTTTCTCGGACGAATCCGGTAGCAATTTCCCGGCAGACATTGGAACTTTGGAGAGCCCAAGGAGAGACAGAACCAGCACTGTACCCGTGATGATCGGCATCACTATCACTGTGCTGTCCACCCATTTTCATTTCAGTAACAGATTTTAAACTTTTTTAAAGTTTAAGTGCTAGTATTTAATGTCTTTTCTAAGTTGTCAATTAACGTTGAGCAACTATTGGAATAAAATGTTTAGGCTTACTCCTTTGAAGAATACTAGTTGGATCGTCACAAGTGTCATAAATCCCTAGTGACTTTGAATAGACGAGAAGTAGAGCTAAAATTTAGCTCTATATTAATTCTAGTGATATCTTGCAAAACAATGTTAACAAGAAAATGTACCAATTGAATTAACTTGAAAATCAGGAGCATGTGTTGTAGCATTAAGATAGATGTTATGTTGAAGGCTTCCGGCCAGATCCTGCAAGCCGTCAGTTTTTCGAAGAATAGTTTTTGGAATGGTTTGAATGGCAATGGTTTTCCGTTTGCTTGTAGTTTTTCTCGGCCTACCAAAGAATATTACAATATAGGGCAACTCAACTACTTGGTTTAACTTTTAACAAAGAGCGCTTGTGGCGCAGTGATCGGATGCGTCCTGCTACACACATATGGGATTGATCCCCGCGCTTGTGGCTCACCTAGCCTTCCATCCCTCCGGGGTCAGGAAATTGGTACCAGGCTTTTCTGGGAGGATGGCAGCAGTGGCTTGATACATCGGTAGGCCACAGCGAGCTATGGTGAAAGTCAGACATGCGTTCAATTACCTCCAAACGATGCTTAATGAAGTCATATTCATGGCACATCCCTTAAGGATTGATCAACGCCGAAAGCTTTATCCGTATTTATCTTTATCCTTTAAGTTTTTAAGGTAATTTCAAAGTAATTAAAAAATTTCTTCGCCAGCAATCTCCGTGTCGATGTCTGGCAAAGAAAGAAAAATCGAAAATTTGGATTTCCCTGCTTCTCCAGACTTTCTAGCATTCGCAGTAATGAATTTGCGCACAAATCCAAAGAGAAACGAGAAATAACAGTAGGTTTTGCAACGACTAAAGAGTGCTAACCAAATTAATTGCCCATAGAAATTATTTACTTAGAAACTTGGATGGCCGTCGTCATTGGTTGTGGCCCTTAAGCTTAATTTGCACTTTTTCGAAGTTTTGCTCGTTTACCCACTGTAATTCTCTAGACTAGCGAGGTCAGCTAGGGCAAAGGCTGTCCCAGGTTGTCACCACCACATGTAATCGCCGTCCTTGTGGATCCGAGGGAGATTTGCTACTATGTAGCTGATGCGAGCTTGATGCCAGAACGGTGGTGGATCTTGGTGTTGGCTTACCCTTAGGTGGGCTTCCTGATAAAAACGCCGGTTCCCTTTTCAGCTTGGGAAGCCTTGCTGGAAGGATGATTCCCTCAGCTGTACACTGCAACCGGGCACACAGGAACAGTCAAAAGTGAGGCGGTGAACCCTTGGGAAGTTCATGGAAATTGCAGTATTTACTCCACTATTCGTACGATGTCAAAATGAATGGGAGTTCTCCTAAAATAACCATTGTATGTGTCTCGGCAGTAAACTTGTTGACTGTTCGATGAATTTTCGGGCTACTATGGAGCTCATCAAGAACAAACCATATTCACCGCTGTGTTGTTCGCCCTTCGCGGCATCCGATCCACTGCGCCGTCATTGCTTGAGGTCAGCCCAACGTCCCCTTAGCAAGGAAAGTTGATGTGAATGTATAGGCATGTAACCAGCTTTTCTTCAAAACGTAGAAACAGGAGATCGCATAGCATCGAATGTAAAGAACTCTCCATTTATTAACATCAATCACATCGAATGCACATCTAACAAGAATCGAATTGAATCACAGATGTTAATTCGGACGGGCACTAGATATTCACTGATGACCTGGTGGTAAGGATAGATTCGATCGAACATCTTCAAGTCAATCGCCGCAAAAAGCATAATCCCTAGGACCATAGGTAAAATCTCTTCCCGATCTGCCATTGAAGTAGATACATGCTAATCAAATTCAGCTACTAATAAAATTATGGGGATGACTTGAACAACATCTTTAGAAGCATGCGGTTGATGAATATACATAACTTAGTGCTAATACCTCTGTATAAAAACCATTGTATCATTGGTATCCGTATATTAAAGAGACGACACGTATGTGAAATAAGTAGATCTACAAATTCAAATTGAACGGCTAAAAGGTGCTGTAAAAACATGATATTTTGACTAGAAGAAACCCTTTAGGTAACACAAAAGTGGAAAAGTAAGGCCAAAAAGCAGGTGACTCCATTAGACGTTGGTCGAAATCGATAGAAAAAGGCAACAAAAGAAAGCAAAGAAGTGGAAATAAGAATTAGTGGACTCTAGTAGAAACGTAGGATTTTTTAAGGCAGCCGAATGACAGCTATAACTACCTCGATCATAAAAATTTACTACAAAAATGTAGCCATGGTGTGAATAGTAGTCGTTACTAGGTTGTCTCGAAACTAATGCTGGATTTGTAATTTCATTTTCTTTTGTCCATTTAGGGCAAAATTTTGTTTCTAAATGCAGCACAATTAACTTTGAATTTAAAACTCGAATCCACTTTTATCAATTCAAACCTCAGCGCGAACGGGTCGAAACTGCGGCGAGGTGTGGGAAAAAAGAGATATAGGGGCATAGTAAGGGACGCAATGTGCGACGTCACTTTCAAGAATTTCGCTGTGAGGAATTCCACCTCGAAAAAGAGGAAAAGGTAGCGGCGTTTCTTTTGCTATTGATGACGATGAACTGAATGGTTTGGTTGAAGCCAATGCATGCTAAACTGTTTCGGAGCATTTGAAAATTCTAAAAGTGCAAAAGAGCTTGAGGAATGGATGACGTAGAAACTTGCAAGACGTCGCATTGCCAATGCTCCAACCCTGCAATACCGTGCCTCATCGGCCATACTCGTCATAACTCTCACCTACCGACTACTGCTTCCTCAAGCATGTCATCAACTACTTGTGGAAGAAATGCCTCAGAAACCGCACCTAGGCCTAAACTGCAGTCAATGACAACATGGTCTCTTGAAGTTCAGAATTTTTTACAACTGGTATAAGCAAACTCTTTTCTCATGGATAGAAATGTGAAGATTCTAATGGCTTTTGAAGACATAGGTCTGAAATCGAGCAGTAATTCCTGAACACCAAACTTTCGGTGTGAAACAAGTTGAAATACAGTCCATCATAAACTGAGATCACAATCAAATCGCGAGGTTTTTAGTCAATTGATACCTGTACATGCACTGCCGGTTGGTTGATAGGAGTTGAACATCCATTTCAAATTCGACTCACAAATTACCCACGATTCTGTTCACAGTTGATATTACACTAGTGTGAAGCCGTCTGCTGTACCTTGTAGTCAAAAGATTGTGACAGATAGTACCACCAGTAGATTAGCTGAAACATTTTTTGGAAGTTCGATGACACTTCCTGTCTTTTAATAAAATACTTGATTCTAGATACTTGAATGATCCGCCCTGACTGGTTGTGCGGGTCCCAGCATAACCTCCATTTTTCGGAGATTTGCTGGTTAAGTCATTGTGGTTCTCAGGAATTCCGAGGTTAGTCTGGCCATAGTCGGCCCCACGTCTTCACCACCGAAGGCCGTCGCAGCCTTTGTGGATTAGAGGGAGATTTGTCACCATGCGACTTTGATACCGGAACGGTGGTGGATCCTGGCATTGGTTTACTCTTAGCTAGGTTTCCTGATGAAAACGCCGGACTCCTTCTCAGCTTGGGAGACCCTGCCAGAGGATGAATCCCCCGCTGTACATCGCAGCCCGACACTCAGGAACATCTCCTAGCCACGATGTGGCTGTAAACCGTTGGGACGCTTCTAATAAAATAGGTCTCAGTAACTCGGGAAAGAGGATTCGAGTCATAGTATTGTGCTCAAATGGAGACCAGAATTTATCGTTATTGTACAGTTAACGGTGCACCTCACTGGATTGCGATGAATATAAAAGAAGGGTTCAACAACATGTCGTCACTTCGTCTCTTGTAACGATTGATAGAGCACTGTAGTACCATATTGGTCTCTAAAAGCGTTCATGGGAAAGCTACGGCTCGAGACGAATGTGATCTCGCTTCTCTCAAGTTCTCTGACGAAGCACAGTAACACTTACTTACTCAATTTCTTCTCACATTTAGTGACTATAAAAGCGATTAGAAATGACTATTCTGCATAAAGAAAAGCAGAATCAAAATCAATACTGGTGGAAGATTTCAAAAAACACCTAAAAAAAATTTTACACACTTAAATTGTAAAAAAGTACCGTTCTTTTATGAAAACTGATAAAAGGATAAAAGATAAAGCTCTCGCCGTTGATCAATCCGCTATGCATACAACTTCATCAAGTATCGTTTAGTCGTGACTGAATGCATATTTGGCTTTTACAATGATTCGCAGTGGCCTATCGATGTATCGAGCCAGTGCTGCTATCCTCCCAGACAAGTCTGGTACCAATTTACCAATCCCGGAGGGATGGAAGGTTTGGTGAGCCATGGGCGCGGAGATCGACTCCACGTGTGTGTTGCAGGGCGCCTCCGACCATGGCACCACACGCGTTCTATGAAAACTAATAACGAATGAAATTCCAATTTTCTGAACGAGCTTCAACCGTGAATTAGAGTATGCACTTGAGTTGACCATAGAATAACCCGGTCACTGTTTCTTTGCACAACGGCTTACTACCCTTTGTAATATTATTGTTTGCTCCTGCAGTGTTACCACAACTTTTAAACTCACGTTAAAGAGCGTGAAAGCGAGTGGGAAAGCGACGATGGAAAACTTGTCGACCGCTTCCGGGTGAAATCGTGCGATGAAAGTGGTGTTTGTTGCTGGAGAGTGTAACTGGATCTGAAAGGCTTGCTTAAAGAAGGTTATATTAGTAAAATATTCGGTGCCAAATTGGCCAGCGTAAGAGTTATCATTTTGACCGATACATCGCAGAATTAGTGGAGTTAGAAAGGATCAGATTTCTCCGTGCAGTTTGTGTTTAACCACTTGAGGCATTGCAATTAGACTGCACAAAACATAATCCCGTTCTCATAAAGTTTAAGATGGAAATAAAACTGATTGTAAGCATCCGCAGTGTTAGTGAAATGGTCGACAATAAAGGGCTATTGAAAACGCAGATCTTAAAGACAGAAGAACAGCAGTAATGGTGGAAGCTACAGAGGCTGGGAACAGCATTCGCAAAACCCACCGAAACTTCATCAATTACGTAACCAAAACGATTGCACTCCCACACCCAGACGGAACAGTTACAGCGTCCAGAAAGGCAATGGAGAAAATCATTCACGATCTTAAAGATCTTAAGAAGACCTTGACTATTGTTTTGTCTCAATATTCCTCTTTTCACTCTTTTCTCCTCTCTAGGCAATTGTGAAGCGAGACTAGCACTAGCTATTCTGCGAGTTATTCCACATTGCAAACACTTTTTTCCACATGATTTCATTTACTATGTTTTCTGTTCAAGAAAGCAGTTTTGGTGCTTCAAAAAGTGGTTGTTTGTTGTAATCGGTTTGGCAATTAAGGCAGTTCGTGATGGGTTCCGCACTACGCGTTCATTCAACAAAATGCCATTGATTGAAACAGTTGCCTACCGATGTATCGAGCCAGCTATCCTCCCAAATAAGTCCGGTACCAATCGGATAACCCCGGAGTGATGGAGGGGTAGAAATTTTGGTGGGTAACGGGAGTAAGGATTGATCCCAAGTGTGTGTAGCAAACAAATCCTCGAAATAAGCGTTTTCCGGGCGATTCTCTCGAACATCGTCTAACATGCATAAAACCTCGAAATAAACGTTTTCCGAAGTACTTTACCGATAAAAGGCAATAATTATACAGAAAGTGCAATATGCAGAAAAATGAGGAAAACTAACGAGGTTCGTTCATTTTGTCATGATACCACATCGCTCTACGGCTACCTTTCTCTCTGCCTCGAAAATTCCAGCGCAAATGGTGGTGGCTGCAGATGTCGAAGACACATTGGGAAGCGCTTCTTTTTTGTTGTATTGAAAGAAGCTCCTATTCGCTCAGTCGCTTTTATGTTCAAAGTGTGAGTTACAATGGAAAGTAAGCAAAACATGTAGACTGTGAAGTTCCTCAGATGGATATTTAGACGGTCCGTTTTCACTGGTTGTGCGGTCCACACCATATTCTCCAGTTTTCGGATGCTGGCTTAGCCAGTGTGGTTCTCCGAAGTCCCGACGACAGCCTAGATCTCGAGCTTGATACCAGGCATAACGGGCAATTTTCTGTGTCCTATGCGCAGCTAGTAAAATGATTGGCTTAACATCAGGTTTGTCTGTGTTCCCTTACACAGACGCCGAGTGGTCTACTCGTTTGGCCAACGTACTCGTCCTGTGGAACATATCGAAATATATCGAATATCGAATATGTAATATCAAAAATCTTAGCATTTTATGACGTCGAAAAAGATTCCTAATACAATCAGTGACATCGGAGATCATTACTTTTTTGCCACTCTAGACGAAATGGGAACGTACAACAGTTCCACTCGGAAAACGCTTATTACGAGCTTTAGCGCACACTTGACGTTATTCGAGAGTTTCACTCGGGAGACGCTTATTTCAAGGTTTAGTGCGCTAGACATTTTTCGAAAGTTCCGCAGTGAAAACGCTTATTCCAAGATTTTGCTCACGTTAAGCGTTTTTCGAGAGTTCCGCAGGAAATGGCTTATTTCACGGTTTTGGGCATGTTAGCTTTTAAACCCTTTGTGGAAACTAGTTTATGAGGAATTTTGCCGTTCTTCCTACTTCAAGAGGATAGAACTACTAACTTAGGTTAAGATTTAATGGCACGAGAGTTTAGTGCTCTCGATGAACTATGAGTCTATCTGATCTCTTGTAAAGCGTACAGGGAGAATACTATGGCGAAACGGGCAGACCGCTTTGCGTCCGCACAAAAGAACACTTAGTTGGTAAATCTAAATTAAAAACTGGTGAAATGGTCGACGATAAAGAGCTATTTAAAACATGCACACTGAGAGAACATCTAGTGAGAATTCCTTTACGTTGGGTAGAGAGATTAAAGAGGTTAGGCTTGGGTTAGGATCTACTGAAAAGTCTTTTCATTGTGACCATGCTAATAACATGGCTACTCTTGATATATATTGAATTACTGAAACACTAAAATCCCTCATTTTCAAGAATCACTAAGTATTGTACAGTCTCATTACATTTATTTATGTGATCTTATAAACTGATCTTCTTAAGCTGACGCGAGGTTGGTACAGATCTTCGTTGTCGTTGTCGTTGTCGTTGTTTTTGATGTTATTGAACGATGGCTGACGTTTCGGCGACTTCGCCTTCCTCAGAGCCTGGACGTACTTTATGTTAGAATACTTTTTATTATTCGGTGGAAAAGAAGGTTAAAGTATTAATGAAGATCAAACTTTCAAATAGACGCCATATTGAACAGAAAGGTGATGTTACTCACCGTGATGTTACGTGCGGGACTGGCCCACACGCATGCGGACACAAAGTGGTCTAGCCGTTTCCCCGATATATTCCTCGGGTAAAAATTGCCATTTCCAATGGCTACGAAGTAGAAGCCACTCGGGTTAGAGGAAAACACTGGGTAGTTTCCCAAAATAATATTTCAGACGAAAATAAGATTCCCTTTAAGAAACCCTTCATATCAAATGAAGTAAGTCACGCCATTAAAAAGTGCTTAAGAAAAATTGGTCTTGAAAATTATGTAACGATTGTTGACATCCCACCCAATACCCTACGCCGCCAGTTAGTTCGAAACCGTCTCTATGATCGTTTGTGCAGCTCAGAAAACTGTATGATCTGTCCTAACGGGAGAGACGGGGATTGCATGAGTTTAGGTATAATATACTTGATCTCATGTAATGCATGCCGCGAGGAATATATCGGGGAAACGGGTAGACCACTTTGTGTCCGCATAAAAGAACATCTAGATGGGAAAGCTAAAATTCGTTAAAACACCCCTCTAGGTACGCATAGGGCACAAAAGCACAACGGCGATGATTTTGAAGTGAATGTGCGGATCCTAGCGCAGGAATCAAAAACATCAACGCGCAAAACTCTTGAGGCGTTTCAGATAAATTTCAAAAATCCAAAGATGAACCGGAAGGACGAATGCCTCACTATCACGCGTGACCTGGCGCCCTATTTCAAAATGATATTTTGACCCCGGGGCGTGTCTTGCTCGCGACTCCACGTGAACTACGTGTGGGCCAGTCCCGCACGTAACATCACGGTGAGTGGCCTTTCTGTTCAATATGGCGCCTATTTGAAAGTTTGATCTTCATTAATACTTTAACCTTCTTTTCCACCGAATAATAAAAAGTATTCTAACATAAAGTACGTCCAGGCTCTGAGGAAGGCGAAGTCGCCGAAACGTCAGCCATCGTTCAATAACATCAAAAACAACGACAACGACAACGAAAACGAAGATCTGTACCAACCTCGCGTCAGCTTAAGAAGATCAGTTTATAAGATCACATAAATAAATATATCAACTATCTATCATAGAGGTTCATAGAAAGTCGGTCTTTCGAGTCTCATTACAATTCCCACTGGACCCATAATATGCTGAATGGGAAAGATTTTTGCCCTTGAAGTTTGCTGCACCCGTGCTAGAGCCTTCCAAAGCTTTTACCATTCACCTGCTATAGTGCCAATTTCCCGACACCATAGAGATTATGGGCCTAATGGTCCTGGCTCGCGATCGAAGCAGCACCCTATTCGTCATACCTGCATCGCTACCACTGTGCTATGTGCTTCCTTCGTTTAGATAGTAAAGCTAAATGATATTGTCTTGTGAAACCCATCTGTACATCGATTATACCTGTAGGATGAGATAACTTTGGTTACAAAGTTTTTCCCAGTTGTTCGTCACAAAGTTTTATAATGCATAATGCAGAAATGTCCTGATTGCTTTAGGTTTTCGTAAATACCTCAGCCTTAGTGGAAACGAAAGCCTTCTTTAGAATCAAGGATAAAGACGAAGCATTATCACGAGTTTCCACGATGGCAAAGCTATGAACGAGGGAAGGTAAGAACAGAACACGTGGATTGTCGTCTTCACTATACTTACGCGTAGGCACTGCTCTATTAGGCTGGTTACTTGGTCCTTTTTGTGGAGATGTCTAAGAAAGCGCTGCCGACGCTCCTCTCACGTTTTGCAACTTTTACTATACTCTTGACTTTGCTTATAGCTTTGTTTTTTTAAATCTCGAACATGAAATGTTTGACGTATCAACGACGTTCCAGCTCAGGAATCGGATAGGCATTTCTTGCTAAAATCCAAAACGCTCTACTTCCTTAGCGAGGCCACAAAGATATTGAGCAAGGCCACGGTTACCCTAAGCGGTGGTATAAACAGTAATTCCACTCCAAAACTCTGCCAAAAAAAATAAAAACTTCCAATTTGCTATATAATTTTTAGATTCAATTCCTTGTACTTTGCCGCTTCTTGCTTTCGATGAACTGCATCGCTCTCATCACCTCTCGCCCCATTGATTATCGAGTGACTGGAGTGGGCGTCAGTAAATATTACATTTGTTCTGTCGGTGCAAAAGTAGCCCAATGGGTCCTGTTTGCTCCAGAGAATCGTGGAGCATTACGTCTTTTTCCTGGAGTTTTCGCGAAGAACTCTGACCATCGAATCGGTGGTCTTCCTTAAGTACTTTTGACAACCCGAGGAGTACAGTCACTAACGACTCTTGTCCATGGGTTGTCGCCTTACTTATCCAACCAATCTTACCTTCGACGGTTTGGCATATAGAATGGCGTCTTCAACTTTTGATGGGTGACGTTGGTCGGACCTTCGCATGAAAGTGAGGCAGAGCAGTCTTCAGTGCTCTCGCGATACTTCGATGAGTATTGTTATAATGTAGATGTGGTCCATCGTGCTGAATACGTTGCCAAACCTCGTTTGTTAAATTAATACCAGGATCTACCACCGTCCTGGTAACAAAGTCGCATGGTGGCAAATCTCCCTCTGATCCGCAAGGACTGCGACGGTCTGTGGTGGTGAAGACCTGGGCAGACTTTGGCTAAGCCGGCCTCAGGATTCCAGGAAACCACAATGACTTAACCAGCAAATCTCCGAAAAATAGAGGTTATACTGGGACCCGCACAACCAGTGAGGACGGGCCATTCAAGTTCAAGTTCAAGTCAAGTTCAAGTTTGTTCACACAGCTGTCCTTCCTCCAGTTTTCTGACAATTATGTTTGCAACAATTTTTGATGTGGGGTGGTGCAGTCATCAACCATATGCGACTATAATCAGCTGTTCTAATCTTCCTCGTTGGAAGCCAAGAAAAAAGCGGTGAGTTTTTCGAGAATCTGTCAATTCTATTTGCAATGCCTCGAGTGAAGAGCTTGAAGACGAGAGACAGTAAGCAGATTGGGTGATAGTTGCCGATATCCTGGAAGTTACCCCTGTTGAAAAATACCATGGCCTTGATGGTCTTCCACCGATTAGACCTTGGATTCAAACACGTATCATGCGAAGAGTCGAGCCAGTGCGTTTATGAGAACTGGCAGAAGGTTCTTAAGGTGTTCAGATCTTATTCTGCCTTGATCAGATGCTGTTCGATTCTTCGCCGATGAAATAGCATATTAGATTTCGGCAGGGAGAACTGGTGGGTTGAAATAACTATCTTCGATTTCTTCGTCTGAGTGCAGGAGGAGGTGGCTATTGAAGAGGTCCCAGTAGTAAACGTTAATGAATTTCACAATTGATTTTTTGAAAGCTGTAAGTGTTCCGTCTGGGCGTCAGAATGCAATAATGTTGGTTTTTTAGTTGACGAAGCTTCGGCGGATTTTGCGAACCCTTCTCTCAGACCCTTCGTATCCCTCGTCAATGTTATCGAGAACGGCATCTTCGTAACAGCGGGCTAGTGATTTGAACAAATCCCAGTTTATGGTGGTTCTGGGACTTCGTTTTTTCAATTAAGCGGCTTTTTTCCTTTCCACTAGAAAAGAAATCCGGCACGAATGAGGCGATGGTCTGATCCCGTGGACAATTTTGGCGCAACAGCGCCACCGATGAGGCAAAAAAATCTTCAATCTTCAAAATCAATCTACGATACAGTCTATTTCGTATTGGTACTCTCCATTGGTTTCCTCTCAACTACTTGTGGTTTTTTCTGTATGCTTTCATTAGCTGCTCTTTAACTTGCTTTTTGTTGCCAAAAAACTAGAAAAAATTGTGGTTGCCTAGCAATCCTTAGTTTCATTGTCATATGACCCGCCGTCGAATCTACTTTGCTGATCCTGAAACACTTCTTGCACCCGACTGCTTTTTCTGAACCCGTAATCCACGAAGATCTTTGAACTTTTCTCGTGTAAGATTAGCTGCTGGATGAAGATTGTCGTCTTCCTTATGAGTGTCGCTAAGCTTTGGTTGAGTCTATTGTTCCTAGAGTCCCGAGATAGCCAGGTCTTAGCGTTTCCACTTGGTTTGCATGAAGTAACTGTTCCCAGACAAGTCTAGCACCAAACCAGAACCGTGGTCGTAATGCATTATAGCTACCATTGCACTAGCCATCTGCTGTATAAAGTTTTATGTTTCATTTTATGTAAACTTTCCATATCACGTTCTATGATGTGGCGTTACTACTTGTTCACAAGGAAAAAAGTGAAAGGCATGTTTAAAAGCCTTGAGTGCGAAGAATTCCAGAGCATAAATATTAGAAATTCATAGCTAAGTTCAATCGGCGTTCTACAAAATACAACGAAGATGAAAGTGAACGGCGATTAGGGCGTAAAAGCTAGCACGCGAACTTAAACGTCGTCGTAGTAATGTTAGGCTGAAACGCAAACGTTGGAAAACAGAGAAATCACCTATTCCTTGTGATGTTACAATACTGTTCGCTTTAAGCTCAAATGGGAGCATTGGAAAAGCAGAGAGATCATTCATGCTTTGAGAACTACATTGAAAACTATGCATATGCTAAGCGATTTTCTCACACCTGCTCATATGTGAATGGCATTTCTGATTCACCACCGGTCATGTGAAAGTGCAGCAAAGACGCTGGTCTTCTTCGAGAATGCACCGATTCTCCTCGACTCACAGTGCAGCCATTCTGCGAGCACAAGGAGCCTAAACATCAGATTACACGTTTATATTCATTCATTTGCAGTGTAATGCATCGAAAAAAGAATGATGGTCTTGGTTAGTGAGTAGTTGTTTGTGGAACAGCCATTCCTCAGAAGAATCATAACAGCTTGTTTTCTTGGAAGATTAAGCTAACATGAGGTTATTTCAAGGAAACTTATGACGGGGTCACGAGTCGTTTTCCTTACCTCAATCGAAAGGATTCGTTTTAGATAGGTCACAAGGCACAACAAACCAAGATATTTTCTTTTAACTTTGTAGGAAATGAATATCATGAAAACTGCCGAAAAACTGCATGAGAATGAACCACAATGATGATGAGATATTTGCAATACTCCGAAGCGCAGGTGTCTGCGGTGAAGATCGAACACGTTATTATTCCTTCCGGGGTGTAACGCGTTTACCACCACATCATGCAGGTCGTTCGCTTCGTTCGTCTTTCAGCTAATTCTATAGATCATTGCCATCACCAGTCACCCGCCAACGGGATTGATCTGGAGAGCAAAATCGGCATTGAACCCAGTTAGGCTGAGGCTATAGTAGAAATTAACAAAAGTTGACTTTTTATCTACTGTCTTTTACAAATTTTCACGGCAAGGCATTATTTGTGAGCAACCGCAATGGTGCTGAGATAGAACTAGCTGAAAGACAGGCAAGACGAAGGACCCGCGTGGTGTGTTGGTGAACGCGTTACTCCCCGGAAAGGACAATAGCGCGTTCGTTCCCCACCGCAAACACCTGTGGTCGGGAGTTTTGCAAATATTTCAGCATCATTGTGGTTGCTTCACAGATAATACCCTGCCGTTAAAACTTGTAAAAGGCAGTAGATAAAAACTCAACTATATGAGAATATGTATTCTTTCTTTGATAAGCTTACACGAGGATGATAAATAATTTTTGCTCGGCTAACGTTTCGACGCCTTCGTCTTCATCAGAGCCGATGACCCGTGCAATCAGTAATACCGAGGCTGAAGGAAAGACGGTTTTGAAATATTATTATTGCTGATTTTGCTAACTGATAATAATACCGACTTTTACAGCATTGATTGCCCTTGAAAAATAAGTTACGTTCACCGGAAATTCCGAACTATCACCATCAGCATCCTGCATAAAAGTGTATCACTGAGTGAGCATGCCTCATTGAAGAAATGGTCCGCTGACGAAGACACAACTCGATACAAAGGCGAAGACGCCAAGACGCCACATCGAGACGAAGAAAAACCGTGGACTATCGACTCCGATCAACGGCTATGATGAAGACAAGGGCGTCGAAACGTTAACCGAATAAAAATTGTTTATCAACCTCGTATAAATTTATCAAAAAAAGAATACATGTTGATTAATAATACCGAGACTAAAGAAAAGTAGGTTTTGAAATATACGAAAATATTCGTCAATTTGAGTATAGAATAACGCTCCAAGGTAGTTCAGCTAAAAAGGAATATTAATCGAATTCCCGAATAGGTATTGCAGGTGTTGGTGTTTCAACAATTTAATCCAGAAATTTCTCTCAGGCTTCCTCATAGTTCTCATCTAACAAGAACTGCTGTGAAGCCTACTATTTTCGTTGGAACCTTGGCACACAGGCCTGTTCCTGCATGAAGCATTTGTCCACAGTTGCGACGTGCGGAAGTGCGCGTTTCGACGTTCGGAACTGGAAGATTCACAACTTAGAAGAAACATCGAATCCATCAAAAAAAAAAAAATTAAGAAGTGCACATAATTAGCAGTGTCTCACTAGATGGAGTGTTCTTGCGAGCACATAAAGGTGATAGCGTTAAATTGCCAGCAAAATTCGGAAGAAAGTGACGCGCATTCGACAGTTCCATGATAAGACGCTTGAAACTGTGGCGCGGCATTGTTCTAAGGGAATCATCGCATTCTTCCGAAAATCGACTACCATTACTTTGAAGGCCTAGTTTGCACACTAAGTAAAAGCTGTGTTGGAACAAATATAAGGAAATAGAAAACGATAAAACTCAAAAATACATGTGATTGAGCAGCAAAACCATCCACCTTCTGACACTGCTCTGACATCGACTGATATAACAAACGAAGGCTAACTCGACCATGCTTCCGAACACAAACGAGATGCACCCCAGCATCCAAACGTCCATGGCTTAAATTTGCATAAGTTGCTCAATCCACTGCTAGCGATGGAGAGCTGCAGCGGACACTCACCTTTCACATACGAAACCCGTGGTAAGTTCTTCAGGATGTTTCCAAACTGGAATATTTTATTCGGTTATTAAGTATTAGTGAAACTGGTTGAAAAATCAATCATCGCTTAGACCTTAATAGTAATCGAAGTCTCCATCTCTGCAGTGAAGCAAATATTCTGAGATTTCTGAACGTTTTAAGCTTTCTCTCAATAAGCAGATCGATATCAAGCAATAATTTTCCTAATAATTTGCCACTTTTCCTGCTGTGCAAAAAATTAGTCCGAATTAGCGACGGTATTAGCTTTTAATGAGCTGTACGAAACCTTCTCTCGTATCACATTGGCTCTGTAAATTTGCCATATCGACCACATTATACACTAATTGGAAAACTATTTTGCAGGATAAAGACATGTTTCAAAAGCAAAGGAATGTTCAAGTTTTTGGAAATACATTGCGCTTAGTGCCAGCATTAGAAATTTGTGGGCCTTCGTTCAACTCGTTAAGAGGTTATTGTTCCGTGAGCTAACGAAGCAGCAATTGCATGTTCAGAAGAGAGCGCTGAGCAGCCGGAGCTTGTCGCACTTAGCTCCCAATAGCGCCCACAAGAACTGATCGGGCCGACCTGGAACGTCAGTGCTAGTAGGGATGATATGCCGACGGTGGTCCGTGCCGGAAGGGCCTTCGGTTCCATGCAGAACGACAGCCACGAGACGATAATCGTCAGGTACGTGGGCACATAAGCTTGTATGATGTAGAATCCGTAACGGCGCTTGAACGTGAACACTACCTGGAAGTTAAAAGTTGACAAAAAGCAAAGAGAAGCACCGAGATTTCTTAGAATGGGTGGAGCTTAAAACGAATAAATTGGCAAGTATTTTGCACCTTTTCCAAGAGCCATTGTTGAAAATTTAGGTTGCCTTCGTGATACTGAAGTAAAAACACTCTCCTGCAGTCTGTTTGCACGCGTTTTTCTCTACACGATGATTGAGGAGAAAAAGAGTTAGTTAATGACATCAAAAGTACCATGTGGAACTCTAAAGCTCTTCAGTTTCATGTTTAGACATAAAATTGACGAGATGCAATGGTATTGAGCAGAATGCTATGTTTTCCTTGTGGGATAAGCCGTTTTACAAGAATACTGGTCGCTTGAGTACTTTGTGTAGAACACCGACGGAGAGCTAACCTGCAGTTGGTCCCAGTATCCGTTTGGATAGAGGAGATTTTTCTTCTTCGTGTTGAAATGAACCATATCGAAATCGGGAAGTTCGATCGGCTTCATGAACGTCACCGCTTCCTCCATCCATCTCAATTGCACCTACGACAATACTCAAAGTGATCGATGATACAAGAAATTTATAGGGAAAAAACTGAAGAAATAGAGAAATAGTGCATCAGAGCGAAGAACTGCCTTAAGAACTTTTTTTTATGACACGCTTTTGTAAACTCAATGTTTTAAAATCAGCTTTGGATTTGGAACCATCGTGAAAACAGAGACGAAAATCTCCTGGCGTCATAGTCTACACGCTGTTTAGTTACTTTGTCCTAGGCATGGGATCTAAATTTCAAAATTTTTCCTCAGAGTTGCTGATCTTCTTATGCCCGTTCGGACTTTTTTCGTTGGAAAATTTAAAAAGAAGATCTCGAGAACCTCTTCGGCGTTGTGGCTGTAGGATTCGAGGATCAAAATGCAACTTTGCACATCGAATGGAAATTGTCGGAGATCGAGGTAGCAAGGTGATTTCACCGAAAGCCGGTGGTTAACCCATATCGTGCCATTCTAAAAACAAAACGACAACTGAAAGATGAATAATGTCCGAAGAAACCGAATTCGTTAGTTGTGCAGAAAAATTTTCGAGTTGCATCTATACTACTTCGGAACGTAGTTGGAGCTCTAACAAAAAACTGCACTGGAATAAAAGAGTTTTCTCTTAGCGTTTGTCTCTCTGTTGGCCTCCAGAAAGTTGATGATTAACAAAGAGAATGTTCATGTGGAGATTGGATTTTTACACAAGTCTCTGAAAGATAGGAGCGATTCGAATGGATATTTAGTATCTAGTAGGAACGAACCATGCTTTCTCTAAGTTAGGGCGAGGCGTCAGAGAGAGCAAGTATTCAGAGAGTCCAAATTCGCAGAAAGCGCTACTTAGTCCTCTCGGTCATTAGAATAAAAAGTGTTTACGAATACATTTCCTGTTTTTTAACTACGAAACACACAGAGGAAAACAACTGCGAGCTACCATTTGACAAAAAGACTTAAAAGAAAAACTGAAAAGAAAAGGATCATTCTTTTTTAATATCTAGTGTTTTGATTTCACCTATAAGCTAAAAAAAGCCCTAGATGTAGCAGTGTCGCCTATTCAAAAACTTCATAGACAACGCTTACTTTTTTATTTACTGGCTATAATTGTAGATATTTGCAAAACGTGGATTTCAGGCCAGATTCGAACCGAGGATTATCCTTTCCGGGGGATAAGCGGTGTAGTGCGTAACACGTGAGCATTGTGATTTCAACTACACCCGCGGCCTAACCGTGTTTGATGCCGATTTGGGCTTCCCAGATCAATCCCATTGACAGGTGATTGCTTATAGCACCATTAGGTAGAAAACTGTCTGAGAGAAAAGCGAAGTAAGGGCCACAGTGGTGATGTCGGAGCACGTAAGCCCCAGGAAAAGGTAACTGCGGATTTGAATCTGGCTTGGAGCCCAGGTTTTGCAATTATCTTGGCACATAGTGGCTGTATTTCATAGACGTTTTTTCAAAAATAAACCATGTTTGTTTATGAACACCAGTGAATGTTGTCTAACTACTATATTTAAACCAATTCGAATTATTGAACGTGTAACCCAATTCGATTGCACAGTATATAAACGTGGTCATAAAGTTTATCCCCCTTTATTTTAAACGAACACAATGAGGTAATAGCTAGGTTGGCTTGCTAGTTAGTCCGCCGATACTCGAAAAGGCAAACACTCCAGACAAAAAACCGGCCGTAACCTCAGCAAACATTTTCTGCCATTTTCAAGAAGCAATTCTGCAAAGCAAACAACCAATCTGGGATGAAGGAACAAACGTTTGAATATATGAAAGCGGTGGAAGAAGTTACTGAATTATATGAATACAATTCTTTTGACCAAATATATAAGATGTACCTTTTTTGTTTATATATAAGACACTAATACGAAGCTTAGGGGACGTGTGGCGCAGTAGTAGGAGGCGCCCTGCAACACACACGTGGAATTGATCCCGGCGCCCATGGCCCACCAGCCCTCCATCCCTCCGTGGTCAGCAAACTGGTACCAGACTTGTCTGGAAGGATGGCAGCACTGGGTCGCCACATCGATAGGCCACCGCGAACCACTGTAAATGACAGATATTCATTCAATCTCCTCCAAACGATGCTTAATGAAGTCGAATACACGGCGCATCCCTCAGCGATTGATCAACGCGGGGAGCTTTATCCTTTATCCTTTAACGTGAAACTTTGAGGTGCACTGAAGCCTTTTCAGAAGTTTGAGCTTAATGTGAAAAAGACCAAAAACGTGTTCGTTGTACTGCCACATAAAAGCTCGACACAAGTTTCCTTTCTTTTTTCTATCTACTTAGAGCAGCATTACAACAACAGTAGAAGACAGCTCACATCAAACTGCTGAACGAAGGCTGCGACTGATTTTATCATTCCAATAGACTTTCATGCACATTGGAAAGACAACGCATTACTTACTTTATTTCGGGATGTTTCGAAACAGAAACAATCAAATGTCTCAAATACTCGTTAAGGAGATTTCGAAATCTAGGAATTTTTCAGGTTTAAGTTTAAGAGACCAGATCGTTACGCTTCTTATAAAGGAAATTAGAGGGATATTTTCATCTTGTTCCAAAAACTAATTATGGATGGACATCAGAAGTAAAGCTTATGTGAAACACAAGCATATTTTGAAGGGATTCCTATCCAAAGATATATTGAGGAGCGTTTTAGAATTTGACCATTGTCAAGAAGCTGATGCCTAATGTGAGACACAAATAAATCCTCATCTTGGCTCTGCCATTTAATAAGGGTGCTTCTTCGGGTATCGAAGGTGAAGATCGGAAAACAAATAAGACGAAAAACTGAGTATAGATGCATTTTTTTATAGAAACACAAGTGGAATAGGTGGATTATTGTGAAAACTTCTACAGAGATGGAGGCCGCAGAGTCTCCATTGACCTCGAATGCAATACACTAAGAAAAGTTGGTGATATAATACAGGACTCTTTTGTAACCAAAGAACAGAAGATATCACATTTTGTGACGAATTTGCCAGGGTAAAATAAGTGCTATTTTAAATAATGACTTTTGAGTTTAAGTATGAGTTTAATGAAAGCAGTGCCTTGAAGTGTCAGCGACATCAGCACTTGTTTGCAGTTGCACCTCTCTTGATTGATTCTCCTTTGTCGCACG
Organism: Angiostrongylus costaricensis; assembly: GCA_900624975.1. NCBI lineage: Eukaryota > Metazoa > Nematoda > Chromadorea > Rhabditida > Metastrongylidae > Angiostrongylus > Angiostrongylus costaricensis. Next base: position 88,093 of record UYYA01003965.1, on the reverse strand, counting down.
CCAGAGAAGGAGTTGCTGAATAGGTTCTCTCTGTCAATGGACAGAGGGAACTATTATTCTTTAGCGCTTGTTGTTTATGAAGGAGTGTATCCATTGTGTCAGTCGTCTACCAGTTGTGAGAATATAGCGCGTAGACATCGATCGCAATTGCTAACAGCTTTTGCTCATCAGTTGCCATCAGGCTTTAGCCCAGCTGATTCCCAACATCTTTTATTTGATCACCTATCATTGATTTCGAAGGAGGTCGAAAATTCCTCTTCCGCTTTCTCTTATGAGACATTTTTAACATCACTCTTTCGATAGCGGTTCCGATATAGCGGCGCGTATTTTCATCCTCCGTTGGATTTCCGACTCCATAATTGGTGGCACATTACGAGTCTTCCATAATTTTAGCTTCATCTTGGCTTTCGTCTCCGGAGTTTCAGGGAATCAACGCTTCTTTGCCGCTCTAGCATTTTCAACTTTCCGACTTACGGAAGAGAATCACCTTAAAGGCTATCGCCTTAGAGATATACATAATACACAATTCTGGCGAAATTTTTCTTCACCTTAAACCATTTGAATTAGAATTTTCAAGAGACTGGAAAAAGATCTTAAATTTCGAAGATTTCCTTCCCAAATTCCCATAAATTTCAATAGTATTTGGCCAAGCTTATACCGTATTATCGTGCAACCATCGTGGTCAGATGAACTTAGAAAGTTCGCATTTCTACAGCTCTTGAGGGTAGATTTCAGGAAGGAACTCAGTGATACTCATGGGTACCATGTTGTGCTTTTCTAAAGGCAAACTTTTCGTTTTCTACCTTAGGAAGTACCACCAAGTTTCTTCGTTTGCTGAACTGAAGCATCATCTTGTGTAGTTCTTATTCACTTTGTAGAACTTCCTCGGACGAGTGAAGGACAAGATGCAAGCACCACATCCATTGTATATATCCACACACGAAAGATGTTACTCCAGCGCATTATAGGTAGGATATGCATCAGTTTATGTGGCTCAAAGTTGCCCTCGATTACTATTCCTACTTGAACTTCCGACTAAGATCAAACCAGATCCACATATTATGGAGATAGGGGGAAATGCTAGTTGGGGCTTGGTACTTTATAGGAAAGCAAAAGAGAAACTACGTTATTTCCTTCTTAGTAAACACAAAGATACGATCGTGTTTTGCTCTCGTTAAATTGTATTCATGGGCGAAAGTGCACCTTTACAACAGCTCACTTTCCAAGTCCAGCTAGAGAAATGTAAAAGAGAACGTTCCGCTGTTTTATTTATGATATTTGTAATATAAATATGCATATATATACATATATATGTATGCATATATCCAGCCATGCACACACAAATACGTCCAGACCTGCACACTTGTACGCGCACATACATACATGTATACACATATGCATAGACACATACATACATAAATGCGCATAAATACATACACACACAAATACACACATATGCAAGCATACATACACATGTAAGGACAAACACGCGATTGTAACGATTACAACAAAGCCATGTTCACACTTCTTTCTTAGCACTGCACCGGACGATAGCTTTCATAATTTCCCTCTTGTTCTCTTTGCGACGTTGAATTAACAATAATCTGTTAGGCGTCACTTACAAGATTTCTCTTTTATGCACGGATAAGAAAAGTAAGAAAAATGCAAAGTGAAGCATTGCCGACCTCATAGAGGATTAACATCACGTTATCACTAGGTGAGGAGTGGATGACCGTTCTCTTCGAGTTGATCAGGCAGGTGTTCGGCGTCCATATGTTCTGCAATAGACGTGGCTCCATCGTGATATTTCTGAAGAAAACATTTTCCATCAAATCAAACACGAAAAAACATTCTGATACAACCACAAGACTTCATCGGTCGATATTCACAACTAAAGGAAATCCATATATGTTTTAATTGTTATTTTCTCCCAACGGTTTACCGCCTCATCGTGGCTGGGAGGTGTTCCTGGGTGTCGGACCGCGATGTACAGTGGGGGTTTCACCCCCTAGCAGGGTCTCCCAAGCTGAGAAGGAGTCCGGCGTTTCCATCAGGAAGCCTAGCTAGGAGTAAACCAATACCGGGATCCACCACCGTCCTGGCATCAAAGTCGCATGGTGACAAATCTCCCTCTAATCCACAAAGGCTGCAGCTGCCTGTGCTGGTAAAGACCTGGGGTGGTCTTTGAGCCAGGCTGACCTCGGGACTCCACCCGCGATGTACAGTAGCCATAATGGCATAAGCGGCAAATCTCCGAAAAATAGAGATTATGCTGGCGCCCGCACAACCAGTGAGGGCAGGCCATTTGTGTATCAAGTAAGTAAGTTTAATTGTTATTTGCTGCTTATTCTTTTTTCACGGCAGAGTTTCACGTGAAACACAACCACAAGGAGGACGGGAAATAAAAAGGAATAGAGCACCTTTTGCATGCTGGCACGTGAGAGAAGGACAATGACTCGTCCTGCCACAATTGCGTTAGGAGGATGTCAATCTCGAAATCCGAGGTGATTTCGTTCAAAGATCCCATGTCCTAAAAACCATCATTTTTTCTTATTCTAAGGCGTTTGTCAGCCACCGCTAAAACAGCCGCATTACCGTAGATGCGAAATTGGAACAACCTTCAGTAACATGCAAATATATATACATTTATATGATCTTATAAACAACTATCTACGCCAAGGTTTATAGTAAGTCGGTTTTTTAGGCTATATATATATATATATATATATAATAAAAAAAATGACTATGACTTCGGCTTTCAGTCTTTTGCAATTTTCTTAACATTCTTTAATATAGAGATTAGTTGCAAGCAGGAAATTTTTAAATCGTACAATGAAGGGTGTACATAAACTTTAATAATTGTATAGCTATGTAGCATTGTATGGCGCTCAAATAGAATAGTATCCTTGCCATGAATCTATATGTTTGGCTGAATTGAAAAACAGGAATATGGCTTCGTATTTCAAGGCAGTTCGCAGTCTCAAGAGCTCGGGTCGGTCCAGTTCAATATCACTCCCTATGCTCGAGGCATTCGGAAACGCGTGCACGCTACCTACATATGGAAAGGAAATAAGTTCAGGAAAACTAAATAGTGAGAACAAAGTCAGATTTGGTCGGTAGGTAACACTTTTTGCCCTCAGTGCCTTTAATACAATATTGACAATATGAGTAAAGACCGAAAGCAAAATATACCTAAGCAGAATAGACATTGGAAGAAACAGTGATTGCCCAAATAAATGTGAGGGCTTATTTTCACTCTTTTCATTCAAAAAGAAATACTCAGTCATTGAAGGCATAATTTTGAAAAAATCCACCTTGTTCTTGTTCTGTTGTCGAAGAAATACGCTGGAGCAAAGAGGATTTGATTTTTATCCTTCACGAACTGGAGCGCGCCAAAACAACTGCTGTTAAAAGGTATTGGCCATTAAGGAAGCACTGCCGCATGAAAGTCTGGGAAGGATAAACCAACCAGGTTAGCAGTGTCGCACGAAAATCAAAGGTAGAAGAATTTTTTAAATGATTTAATGCCTTATAGAGGAGCCGAGAAAAACTTCATTTATTTCCCCGATGAAGAAAACAGTAGGGAACGCTTTCTCATTATGTTAATGGTACTCCATTTTGATGAACGGCGAAAGAACGTATGCATAGAACGCTTTCTATTGCACGTCCATGATTATTTTTTTTATGCAAAAGGAGATTTAGTTGGTGAAGAGCGCTGAATATAGCGTCATTCTTTAACAGCTTCTTCATTTCCTTCTTAGCGCCATTTTATCGAAGAGTTGTGGAGGAAAATATTCGAAGAGGGCTTGAACAGGAATCCCCAGTTTACAGGTTTTTTATGATGCAGCGCTTTTTTATCTTCAAGCTTTCAGCTTGCTTTCAGCATAGCTTGCTTTCAAATTTCTAGCGTAGGTTAGTGGCCTACATAGAGCCTAGTGAGTCTGTATTAATCACATTAAAGGAGCTGGGCCTCATTTTGAAGCTCCATTAACGTTCAAACAAACAAGAAGCATCGTGGTGAGACAACGCATTGAAACAATAGCAGACCGCGCTTTGTATAACTTAGAAACTGTAAAGGTGGATATCAGCCAACTCAAGGATGCTTAAGATTTAACCTGTACGTGCATTTCGATCTGAACGTCGACTGCATTATCTGTCTCGGGCAGCATTTTCGAGTAGTTCGAAAAGATAGTAGTAACGATTTGGCTCTCAGTTAATGTCTCCGACGGGCAGTTCATGCGTTTTCCAGCCACCTGCAACAGAGCAATGATCACACTTTTATAAACATTACATCAATTGGTGAGAGAAGTTGACAAAAAATCTGATTTTGTGAAATGAAATTGATTCTGCTTTCGAGAGCCAGTTCACTGAATACTTATCGAAAATCGAAATTGGAAATCTGACACTGTGAGAACCTAAGCAATGGAACTGTTTAATCTTATAATTGCTAAGCAGTAAATTGAGAACGACAAGAGACATCTCCCAGTTTAGGAATGAAGCGTGGGAGAAGCGCAGTGTTTAGAAGACTTCGGACGAACTCAGCGAAGTTGTTAAACTTTAAGTACCTGGAAACTTAGGCACCTAGATCGCACACATACATCTTTTGTCCAGCGACTTCTTCCTTAGATTCCCTGGCGACCATCAACCGTGGAGCTGGTGGAATTCATGCGTAAGTGTGACTACGACTTGAGGAACCCTCTTCTTCTCGGCTAAGAACGGCAATCGAACGGGATTTTTCCTTCTCTTGAGTTCGAGGGGAACCGTGCTATGGCGTTCTCACCGCCCTTACCACGGTAAGCGCTGACAAGATTTCCAGCTTTAGCGAATCAGAATGCGGCGTGCTTGTTTTCCGATCCTTACGGCACACCAACGATTCCTTTTATGGCAGCAAATTAATCTACCGGTTGGGCTCAATGACCATATGGAAAAATTAATCCGGCTGCGCTGTGTGCATCATATAACACGGCAGAGAAGTGCTTTCGCATTTTTGAACTCATGAGAGACGAATGAAAACTGTTTTGGTACTTCAACGATAAACTGGTTAAACTACATTGGGCAGAAAAACACTGTTTCGTAGAAGATCTACTTTGTCTTTTATTTTACTATTGCTGTTATTTTATTAAAATTCAAGAAATCGTAGCTTTATCGCTGTCGTAAAATAAACACAATCAAATTTTTCATTCCCCTAGTGTTCAGAATCATTTTTGGCGTTACGATACCAGGCTTTCTACAAGTGTAAGTGTAAGAGATAGGACTCCATTTTCACCTTCACTTTTTTCATTCACCAAGATAGAAACAAAAACGATATTTTAAAGAATTTCGTTCCTTTAACCTGGGTAAGACCAAGCAAAATATGTTTGAATTGTTCAGCTTACGCGAGGTTGTTACGAAACCTTTATTCGGCTGACGTTTCGACGTCTTCGTCTTCCTCAGAGCTGCCGATCCGAGTCGATGTCCATACTTCTGGCTCTGAGGAAGGTGAAGACCTCGAAACGTTAGACCAATAAAGATTTCATAATAACATCATGCAGGCCAAACAATTTAAACGCAAAAAACCAATGCTGTTCAGCAGTCTTGATTCGAACTTTTGTTGGAAAGCTTTCATTAAATAACAACTCAAGACACTTCATGCTTAACGGAAGACTTCAAAACGGTTTAAAAGTAAGAATAAAAATGTGCATTAACGGCTAAACTCACCATTATGGGGAAAAAGAACGCGAGCATTAACCGGCTTTTCATCGCAAACGTACCATAACAAATCCTTAGCTGAAAACTAAACGTTGTTGGAACAACGGGACAACGTCTTGTCAACGAAGACCGAAGAGTGAAAATGTCATCAAAGCGGAGAAGAAGTTTAACGATGAGATGACGAGAAGGGCACTTCAATCGAACTACGGTGAAGAAACGGTTGTGCATATGAGACACATGGTATGTAGCAAATACAGTCCCACCAATATTGGCACTCGAGCACAATTTTAGAACATGGTGTTAAACAATTATTTTAAGGATTAGCACATTCACGATCATGGTGGTTTTTGACAATGTTGATAATTTCTCGATCACTAAAGCAGTTGAAGACTTGAGAATCTCAGAATTTTGTGCAAATTTTGCTTCGTCACTTCGAGCCCATAGATACTTTCTACGAGGCGTCATTTAGTTTCTAAATTGAAACTTAATATAGGATTTAAAATTTCTAAGTCAAAATGTGATCTAAAGTTCAAACTTGCGATGCAAGGATGGCAGCTGGAAGCACCAACATTAGGGAGCACCATTGCCCTACTGGGCAAAATTTCGCTCCTTTAATTGCTTTCGTGTTCGAAATACGAGCTCTGACACAAAAAAAGCGAAGAGGGAAGAAATATGTTTGTGGGCTATAGAATGCCACAACTATATTCTAGAAAAAGAAGGATACTTCATTGTACGGCAAATCGCTTTTGATTGCCAAGGAACTGTAGATCCTATTTAGTTCACATCTCAATTAACATAACTTCCTGCCAGCATTGTTTTCAATGCATTCGGTGCAAAAAGTTTGCGTTTTACGTAACATTTGTGTTTCATTAGCTTTCACCATTTCAATTTTATTGTGTGAACAGCCCTAATCATAGGGATTCTCCCGTTGAATACAGTATTAAGCCAACAGGAGAACATGGCAATAATGAGATCGACGACAAATCCGGAGCTTCGAGAACGGCTTGAAATTTCTTGCTGTAGTTAATACTCTTCCTTTAAAACAAAAAAGAATAATGACCAAATAATCAATAAACAATGAGTACATTTTCAGAATGGAAAAAGTGGAGCCGAAAGCGATTTGGTGAAGAGCTTTGTTATAATTATTAACGTCCCAGAGTAAAATATTGAAGCTGGACAAGTTTGGCAGAAAGATCGCAAGAACTTCTTGAAGTGATCGCTCTGGGTTCCTGAAAATGGATGACAATAATTAAATCTTTAAATTGAAAAGATGTAGGATGTTAGTTTCTCAGTCACTTCTAATAGAGCCATACGTAATTAAAGCCTCGTATTTGCGTATGAACACATGCCCACCAGCTGGTCTTTGAATAAATGAGGCCTATTTAAACCTCTAAATATCCTTGTTTGAAGTCGTAGTAGTCTAGTGAATTTTGGCAGAAGAGTGGACTCAAAGGTTTGTATTCTTCTTCGATGATCTTCGTAAAGAATTCACAATAAATGACCGGTAGTCCTTGTGCCATGCGCTTGACATTTCAAGCGACACACTTTCTATCAGTTCGCGAGTATCCACCGTTAGGACTCTTTACGTTTCCGAGATATGCGATTTTTGACGCCTTGGCGCGCACGGAAGCGTCTCTGACTACTGGTCGTTGATGCAGTTTGAAGCTTTGAACTTTCTCTTTCAGATGAATGATGGAGAATTCTCCTACACTGCTACACCTAGTTCTTTTGTTATATAAAAAGGTAGGTGAACGTGAGTACAACAAAGCGATAGTGATAGAATTTGTGTATCATAATTTCCACAGCCCTTCTGAATAAAGTGACTACTCCCTGTAGATTCATGAAGATGAAGAATCGCCAAGTCGTGGTCGTTGTTGTCGATTTTCCGTTCTTTCCAATCTCAGCAACTTCAGATTGTCTTGCTGGAATTTGGTAAACACAACTCATGCACTTTCATAGTAGTTTGGAAGTTCTCTAGAAAATAATCTTGTTCACAAAGAGCAATTGTTGGCCCTGGAACAATTGGAACAATAGTGGCAACAGCGAGTGATAATTTTGATTGGTAGCGATGTGCTCGTTCTCGTTAAAGTACTATGCTGTCTCATCCTCCCATATTCAACGTAAAAATGTTGCCTTTTGAAATTGTGAATAACCATAGACGGTGTCTGCCGCTATAACGAATTCAATCAGTCTCTTACATTGTTCGTTTTACACAGATTAGTGGATGATTGACGATTCTGAGCCTGAAATTTAATCTTTGCGGTGAGATGGTCAACTTTTAACTAATGGATGGCTCCATGGGATATCATCCCGTTTAGTCGCTAGGCAACGTGGAACGTCCACAAGTGGCGAATAGGAAGCTATTCGAGGGCCAAAAGAAACATTTGCTTCCCTGATGTGCGAGTGGATCCAAGCGTTGCACTTCCCGTTTTTGCAGCGCCGATTTGCCACACAACTTCTCTATTTACGTATTGATGCATGTGTGCGTAGGTGTGTTCTTGTTTATGCAGATTGTATTTACAAGTTAGTTTGCTCAAAAACCTGCAATCAAGCAATAGGGAAGTATATCGGAGGCGGCCAAGACTCACCTCCAACAAATGAGCTCTTCCGCCTACCTTGAAAAAAACTGGCAAGTTAGCCCACCCCTCCTCCTTTCCAGCCTCCACGCCCAGTGCTCTGCAAGCTATACGTGGATATAAAAAAGCCAAAAATAGTGAAACAAACGAGCCTTATTTCCTTGACTGCGAAAGAGCCTCGATACGGCGGTGCTGAGCAGGAGGAGTACGAAGAGGCCGCTGAAGTCTCAGGGGATTCTAAGCAGCCTAAATCGCAAACGACTAAGGTGACGATCTGTACCCACAAATACTTATACTTGCACCTAGGTCCTTGATGGAGGATTTGATTATGCGGCCAGTTATCATAAGGAACGACGTCATCGAAGAGGCTGAGATGAGAATCCGCCAACCATTCATTGCTGTTTATTACACCGAAGAAGAACTGCATCTCAGAACATGCGACAGTAGAGAAGTTGGCGGCGTCTGTGTTCAACATGAGTTTGGCCATGAACATTAATTCATTCAAACAACTAACAACCCTAATCGTACGCTTACGATTGAAGAGATGTGGATTAATACCGGCTTTAACAATCTTGGTCGTTTAAGCACCGACATTAACCTATGACGAAGAAGAAGTCTAACCGTTCATTATGGACTTGGAAAAATTCAAAGCTACTCTACACTTCTACTCTACTCTTAAACACGACAAGAAAAAGTTGATATGTTGACAGCATGGCCAATAAAAAAGACAGAACTCTAGGCGTTGATCAAACCCTGAAGCATAAATCATGCATTCGACTTTTTTAAGCATCATTGTAGGTGACTTAATGAACACCTGGCCTTTACAATAACTTGTCGAAGTCTGCAGATGTCTGAAGTTAGCGATGTTATCCTTCAGGGCAAATTTGGTATCAATTTGGCATATCCGGAGAAGTGGAATGCTTCGCCACAAGTGTAAAAGACTGGATCAGAGAGAGGCAAACGAAGAGTCTCGGTTGGTGCTACGGATAACATGTGAACCTTCTGAAAGGGTGTTAGAGGGTTTGAATGTGGCCTGGGTTACGAGTTTTGCAAATATCTCAGCATCATTGCAGTTGTGTTTCAAATGATACCCTGTCATGGAAAAAACAAGAAGCACTAAATAAAAAGTTAGAAATTGCTCATGAATTTTCTGATTGATGCCTGCTGCTCACGTTATCACCGAAAGCTATTTTAAAGCTTATTTCTCACATAAATGCTCGCCATGTTGTTGGTTGAAATGAAATTGTCCATTCACTAAATTCGCATCATTTTGCTTCATGAATTCGAACAAACACCGCAGCAGCAGCAATGCGAAATGCTATCGAAGAATTGCCAAAGCAGGCCTACCCAACACACGATGTAGAGATGGTTATTAAGGTATTGTGTAGACTGTGCCTATCAGCAGTTGACGATGACATCTGTATGATCTGATCCATCTGAAGCAGATAATTGCACTTGCTTCGCGAAAAACTAATTGTCACGTTGTGGATAAACTCAATATTGATAGCACAACAACCGTTCGTCATTTGAAGATGTTGCCAAGACGAAAAAGCTGAATAAGATGCTCAAGAGCTCGATAAACGGTTCCCGCACGAATTAAACGAAAAGCAGCAACGTCAAGAATTCAATACTGTGTTTCTTTTGTGAAGTAAAAATAAGGATTTCTCGATCTCTCTGTGATGTTGGATGTAAAATGTATTGTATACGAAAGGAGATGACCGTCAGCACAGTGCATGCTCCGAGATCACAACTTTTTGAAACTTGGCCGAACCACCAAAGAGGACCTGTGGTGCCAGTAAATCGAAAAAGTGCTCTAATAATTGGAACGCCCATGACCGATAAATGTTAACGAATCCTGTTGATGTTCGGGCTCTCGCTGGTCAGGCACCTCGTTACGCTGTACTTCTTCACCACTTCAAGATGATGGAGCCTAGCGCTAATTTCATTTTCACGAATGTATAAAGACAAAGCTGTAAATATGTACTGATGCGGCCTGCTTGGGATTTTTGGTGAATTGTTTTTCAAAAACCTGAACGAACTAATCATTTTTGTACTATTTTGTTCAATTACTACGCTATAATCCACTGCATTTCTTGACAAGCAAACAAAGGGTTGTTATTGCTGCAATTTATTAACGAAGAACAGCCGACGATTCGGCTGTTTCGCCTTTTTCAGAACTTGGAAAGCTCAAATTGACATGGAATCTACCCAGCCAAGCGCTTTCATAACCTCAGCAGACGAAACTTAACAGAAAAATGTCTATTCTCATAATGAAACGCTTCTTTTTAACACCCACCGTGTTTTTCGTATCTCTTCCAGTTATTTGGTGGAGACCAGCCTCATATAGTCCTGAGATAGGAATCTGCCTGTTTCAGGTCAAAGAATCATTCTGAGGTATGGCGCGAGAGCGCGATAGGCGTTATCGCAATGCACTCCCCTAGTGCTTCGCCTTTGGAATTTTTCAATTAATCTAAAACGCTTCAACTGCTTAATGCGCTGACGTTTTGGATTCTTGGGCGAGGATAGTGATTTTACGTCCAAATCTTCTCCGCCATGATAATGTGTCCTATGTGCGCTTTGTGGAGCATTTGGTCTTACAAGAACTGCCCTTGTTGAGCTGAGCGATTTGGTTTCAACTTAAATCTATCGACTAGGTTTTCTTTTATACGGACGTAGAGCGGTCTACCCGTTTCAACAACGAATTCGTCTCCACACACTTTACAAAGAACCATGTAAAACGCACCCGAACTTATGCAATCTCCATATCTACTGTTAGGGCATATCATGCAATTTTCCTTTGTACACGGTCACATAGACAGTTACGAACGAGCTGATGTCTCATAGTGTTCGGTGGTACTCCAGTTGGTGTTACCGAATTCTCCAGAACGGCCTTTCTTAAAAAACGTGGTTTTTGGTTTTTCTCTACACCTACGCCGAGGAGCTATGGTTTCATAGCTATTGGAAGTGCCAATTTGCCGCGCCAATTTTCGGGACTCCTGTACTCTTCCGTTGCGCACGTTGGCGACTGTTCAAAACATGTTTCTTAAAAACGCCTTTTTTGTGTGTGAGGGGTTACAGGAGAGGTAATGAACCAGTGTATTTCTACTGCTTGAATTTTGGCATCATTTCGCAATACATCCGTTTTCAGGTAGGTTAATTTGAGCTTTCAAAAATGGAATCCGATCCGGTTGCATTTGGACATTCGTGAGATAGGCTGTTAAGTGCTTCAGCAACTGGGTGAAATTAGGTCTACAAAGCACTTTATTCTATCCGCTGACCGGTCTACACAATTGACGATTGGTCCAACCTTAAAAGTTGAGGGGTCGGTAGACGCCAGATTATCAGTGGAGACTAGCTTACAAGTTTGATAAGTAAGTGTAAGGCGAGATATGTTGATAAATTTAATTTGTTTGTGTTTGTTGATTAAGAAAAAGAGTGAATTACTCGTCAGTGTCGAGGTTAAAAAATGTTGATTCTGGGATCTACTATGTTATAGTACCAAAATAATCTTAAAAGTGAGTGTTTAGAAGACTGAACTCGAAAAATGATTGAGCAGAGTTAGAACATTACAGTTGAAAAGTATGCTCAAACGAGCAGTCGTTCTCAAAAACTGACCACAAACGGATCACCATGAGGATCACTACTGGGATTGGCATCACCTGGTCATTTCTAAGGATCAAACGAAAACAAGTCGCATTATGTTAGTTAACAAAATTCAGAAGGAGAAGAGTTTAGTTAGACGAAAAATTGAGCGGGTGTAAAGCCAGCAACACAACAATACTGCAGTAGAAATACATGAGAGATAATGAGATGAAAAATGTAACATAAAACACTCCCCGTCATTATGTCTCTGCCCTATTCGGCGATTTATGGTGGCATTCATTTGAAAAACACCTATTAAGAAGTCTCATAGTTTTTAACTGTGAGTTACAGAATTCTGCCTTCTAACCCAACCCATACAATTTACCGACTCCGGAGGGATGGACGGTTTAGTGCGCCATGGGCTCCGGGATCGATTCCACCTTTGTGTTGCAGAGCGCCTCCCACCAGTACGCCACGCGCGCCCATTTAGTACCCATGTCTGTGAAATGTTTTACACAATATTTCACATGGTACTCCGTCATAAAAAAACAAAAGACAGTAAAAGAAATGTTAAGAAGACTTCACTCTGTTAGGAAAAAAGCCGATGGTTATACCGACGTTGAAAGGCGCGCTTCGACAGGCTTCATAAACCACCTGAGTGTAACATTTTGTAACTCAAACAATGCTAGAATACAAAGCACAAGCCACGATCGAATGTGCTTAAAATCCCAGTAAGCAACTTTGCAAAAAAAATATCGTAAAACTTCAGTAGCATTCGCTGAAGATTGAATGTTGAGTATTTATTCATTCACAGAATGAATAAAGATTTCTTCAACGGAACCTCTAAGAACACGATTCAAAACTGTAACAAATAATATTTGAAAGAAAAGTACTTGAAGTGTCATATTTCCTTATAATCATGATTTGTATTCGAAAAGAGTTTCGATAAATAGAAAGGAGAAAACCGGTAAAGCAATCACATAATTTGTTAATCAGCTCAGAAGAGCGTATTACTTTTAAGAAGGCAAAATTGGCAACAAAAGAAATATCTGAAACAATATTGCCTATGACCTCGACCAAAGCGATGTCGGTGCACGAGAACCCCTCAGGTAAACCACGACGACCAGTCGAGGCAGCTCGAAGTCTGCGATGCACATCGTCATAGAGATGACGTGGAGAGGCCTTTTCTGAGCATTCAAGCAGAAGGCATGCTAAGGAAAACGAGCCTAACAGTTAAATTGAGTCCTCATCCTCACGTCTCCCTCTTGCGTACAACACACCGTGACGACACCACAAGCTTTGACAAAAATTCGAAAGACACTTTTGGTCGTCTACAACTTCCAAAGAGATCTGAATTTTCAGGTGGAAAGGAGATTACTAGAACAGAAGCTGGAGAAAATTCCCGGGATATTCAGGCTTTGAATTAAAATTCTATTCCTATTTCATGAAATCGAAACTTCACTGTGATCTGATAATGGCAGATGTGTCGATAAAATTAGTGCTAAAGCTGAAACTGAACGAAACGATTATGAAGCTTCCAGCGCCGTAGCACCGTTAGAGATCATGTGAACAGGTCTGCACAAAGTGTAGGTGGTCTTCCCAGAAGACGCCTACATCTTCGAAGAGTACGCCCTACAGTTTTTTGTACACCTATCTTTTTATTTTATGATTGGCCTGTCTGTGTTTCGCGACATCGATATGTATTTTCCTAATCTCGAAGATGACATAAACTTGAAAAATAATAGCTTTGCATTCCGGCTAAATATTGAAGATGCCGGTTATATTTCAGCAGACATTGCTCAAGCGCTTTGTGAGTACTACGCAGTATTCTTAACGTGATTGAAGCACATGTTTTGTTGGATAACAGGGCGTTTGGAAGAATGTTGATCCAAAAAAGTGAGCGTAGAGTTTCAAATCCTTTAGTTGGCTAGTGGCTTTTTCGAGGGCTCCGAATGTGGCGCATGCTGCTCTCCTTTTCTATCTAATTCCTCCTTCATGTTGTTCTCCATGTTGATTCAATGCTCAAGGTACACGTACGAAGTAGTTTCTGTGATCGGAGAGCCATCCACTTTGATCTGTTATGCGTTTTTTAGGAACTCGGTCTTCTTTCGATTTATGGGTAGTTCGACGTTTTTTTCCACCTCGCTGAGCTTAATGGTTATCGCCACCGCTTCTTTGGTACTTCTTGGAAAAATGGCAATGTTGTAGGTGGAACGAAAATTTGAAAGAAATTTTCAATCGACCGGTATGCCCATCTCACTCTATCGAGTGATTTCATCATTATCCACTGCACTGCGCCACTAAACAGTTTCAGCGATATGGTAACCTTTACCTATGGGTATGATCGGGGCCGATGAAAAACCACATAGTTGTGCTACAGTTCCGACAGCAGCCAGCTTTTGTTCGTGTTTAGGACGAATCGACTCCTCGGTTGACTTGCCCAGAAAGGGTTGCATCTTCATCAACGCAGTCATACGCTTCTTCATAGCCCATAAAAGTTAGGAATAAGGGCAAGTGATATTATTCAGGAGGAGCTTTTACGATGCAGGCATGGCTTAGATGTCGTCCATGCAGAAGAATTTCTATCGAAATAGTGCCTACTCAACTGGTTGCGCAGCATCCAATCCCCTTGATATCCTCGACATGATAATCTTCATGAAGCGCTTGTAAAGCACATAGCACAATAGCTACGAAGATTCATTTGGTCACCACTCTCGAGTAGGACGGCCGTGCGCGAAGTCCTCCACTAGTCTGCGTTTTCCTCTTCCTGAAGGTAAGATGTCATGCGAGCTGTGAGAAGTAGATCTAACTTGTGGCACCAGCTCTATTGAAGTCGGTGGTGATATTAACTGATTCCTAGAGCCGTGCCTTTTCTTATGGTTTCTATCGCAACTCGAATTTCAGAGGAAAGAATTGCAGGCAGTTTTCCTCAACAGGAGATTTTAGGTTTTAAGTCAGAGAATATAGGACAAAAAATGTTCGTGTAATACGTTCCCGCTACCAATTCTATGCCATGGCGGGACGTCTTAGTTATCCAATCTTTGTTCATCAGTGCCGACAGTGGAACATTGAACTCGAACAAGTGCCGACGTTACTTCTTCAAAGTATATCGTTCTTGAGCCTCTTCCGATAAATATTTTGTAAATACCGATATAAATCTTCCTACAAAAATTTTTTAAATCTGGAACTTATTAGTAGCCGTGTTACGCTTGTTGCAAATACGATCAAGATTCAGTTTCTTTCCTTCTGGAGCAACTCCTTGAATACAGTGGAGATGCGACCTACCTAATTCATCTTGTTTGCATACGCACAAAACAGGAGGTGATCGCACCCAATGCAGAATGATGAAGCTACAGATATGCCAAGTAGGCGCCATCTTCTGTTCGCCAGAATATCGTCAATCTCCGCAATGAATGGCGCAGTTAGGAGACTCCCACGCCCAGCGGCGGCTTTCTTTCTTCTGGAAAACCAGTTCCCACGAAAGAGGCATGCTGCAGAAAGGAGTCCTGCAAGACTATTTTCGCTCTAGTTTTTTTCTCCTAATCTAAAATTTCCGATCCTGTTTACGCTCTATCTGGCCTTTCCTATTCTGACGTTGAATTTTCGGGCAACAATTTTGCAATACGATTTATCGCTACCAAAGATTTTCTCCAACTGATTGTAAAATGCACCTAAATCGTACTCATCGGGCGCATTGTCGATGAGTATCAGTTCATGTTAGTGATTTTCATATGACGCTTTGGTTGAAGGTGAAAGGTGATCATGCAAGTAGGAAGGTCTCGTATTAGCCGGCGAAATGGACAATGGACCGGTGGAAGCTCACGGTATGTGGCAAGCTTCCCATTATTTACTTAGGTTATATCATTCTTCATGCATTTTGTTTTCTGTAAGGCGATCAGATACAATTTGATGCAATTTGGGAGTCTGATAGTGTTGTGGTATCATATGTACAAAATGGGATACAGCCTTCACGGCATGAAGTGTGCGTGTTTCAAATCCGTTGCAGTGACGCCTTGGGAAACCCGAGGTTTCGTGGCTTTCCACCGGTCGTCTCCCGCTTGCCGTCATAGACGAGGGCCCCATAGACAAATGCTACTGAGGCTGGCTATTGCTGCTGTGCAATTTGGTCTTCCCTCGAATCTTGACTGAACATTGCAAGGAGGCTTAAGGTTTTCACCACAATGTAGAATCAAAAATTAAAGTAGGAATGGAAAATATTTCCGACTGCTCAAGGACAGTGTGAAAGCAGATTACTGTCACAATTTGTCGCATTAATGGTTTCTCTTAGAATTGTACACACGGCCTTTCCAATTCCATATGGAAGTGGTTCTGTAGGTACTCAATTATCGAAAGATTATTTCCTAGGAGGAGAAGAAGAAAACTTCCCTGTCGGGAATAAAAACGTAATTGGTAAAGTACGTGGTAATTGAAGACAGAAAAGAAGAATGAAAAAGACGAAATAAAAGAGAAACAACCTCCAAAATAGATTGCTGGTTTTTTGTGATCCAAATGAAGAACTGTCTGGTGTTATTGCATATATTCTCGGAAGGAACGAGTTCCGCTAAATTTGGAGCAGAAGCACAGCTCAGTAGAGAAGACGGAAAGCAGCCTTACTTTACCGTTAAATGCGACTTCATTGCATCACTAGACAAACGTGAATTTGAACGCATTTCAGTGATACCCAATAGTTGGTTCTAGTGGTCATCTATTAATGATTAGTTGTCTCACTGTGCAAACACAGTTTGCCTGCAAGACGCTAACTGGCGCCAAGTTGCAAAGCTGATAAAAGCGAAACACTGGTTACCCAAATAAATTGAGTGCTAGAAGGACTTAACTGTTTCGTTTGCAAGCTTCACACTACGGTCGATTGTTCGATTTTTATTTGTGTAGTAAATAGATAAACTGTATAAGGTTTAGTTACAAACACTATCAAACATTTGCAGAAGCAGGCAGAATAAATGCTCTAAAATATCAGAGCAAAGGCAACATTCCGTAGACGAGGAAAAACCTTAACGAACCATACATAACACGCTGCTCATATTCCAACATTAATCTTTGACAAGCATGAAATTTAAATAGTTTCGCCGAAGTGGGGTAACTTGCCTTTTACGCCAAACAAGTAGACATAAAGCCGCTCTTGGAAGCTTTGGAATGAGCAAGGAAAGTGAAAGATAACACGCTAAAAACAGAAAACGACAAGACAAAGTTGTTCTTGTTAACTCGATTCCCTTCATTCAGAGGGTGGGAAGAATGGGAACGGTACTGCCGATATCAACAACAATGAGGAACGCCCAGAAAAACACCAAAGCCGAGAATCTTCACGATTTCCATTAGACCACTTTGAATTTAGTGCATATATAAAGAGTCGTAAAAGTAGCTGCCAAGTATTAAATAAAGCTTAAATTTTCAAAGTAGGGCGAAGTAAGATGAAGGATCTATCTTTACCTGTATCACCTGCGCTCCTCTTGATCTTCTAGCGACTCAAACAGAAATCAGCAAACATTCCATTTCTCCCTGCCGCGTGCAAGAGTATCCAATGAGTTCCGTTCATTTAAAGGACTCGCTGGACATCATAATTTCATTTTAGGGTTTTCAAAAAAAAACTACGGCCATCGGCTCAGTGGTCTTTCTGCTGGGCCTTTGACAACCCGATGAATCCACCCACTAACGGCTGCTGTCTATCATTTGTCATTCGGACTTATTACTCGATCGGCCCCCTTATCTTCGATAGTTTGGCGTATAGAAAGGCACCTTTGAATTTTGACCCTTGACCTAGGTCGGAGATTTGGATCCCTTACTTGTGTGAAACGGGATACTCCCAGCATCATCGTTTCGACTGCGCGTTCAATAACGCTGTGTCATCATCCTACTTGCGCAGCAACCAGGTCTCTGATGCATACGTAAGGGCAAAAAATATCGTTGAGTCGAAAAGGTGGGCACGGAGTCGGGTGTTCTTTGTTTTCTTCACTACATTCTCGATGCTCTTCAAGGCTCCTCAAGCCGCTTGTTTACTTCTGCTCAACTCTGGAGCTAAGCCGTTCATCACGTTGATTTCCCAACCTAGATAGACGTAACTAGAGCATTCGGAGAAATTCGTTCCGTCGAACGTGATTGGAGCATATGAAACCAATCCGCTCCCCATGAACATCGTTTTTGTGAGATTTTGTCGAAGACCAATCTTTCCACAGGCTTTATTAAAGTCGGCAAGCATTCGTTCCGCTTGGCTAACGTTTGGTATTATAAAAACGATGTCATCAGCAAAGCGAAGATGGTGTAATTGCCAACCATCGATTTTCACTCCCATATTATCCCATTCCAATGTTTGCATGGTGTTTTTGAGGCCGTCGGTAAAAATTTTTGGGGAGATGGTATTGTCATGCCTAACCCCTCTCTACGTTGACGTTAGTATAATATAACTCAAAAGTCCGATTTTCTGTAAACCTCAGGCCAAATAATCGACATATATACATATATACATATATACCCAATGTTCCTGCGAACTGTTCTTGTTGAGCAGATGCGGTTTCCATTGTTGCTGTTGTTGTTGTTTCTGTTTTTCGATCAGAGCCGTAATGTTGGGTGTGGGATCATCCGTATAGTTCAAGAGGAGCAGTTCGTAAGAAAATATGCATATATATATATATATATATATATATATATATATACGTATATGTCCACGGATCTCCCTCATATGAGGAATCTCGAGCCGGTTAGGCGCGAGGAGACGTGGCGCATCACCAGGTGGCGGATAGGGGGTTAATCGCGGACCAAAAGCGACCTTTGCTTCCCTGAGACGCAGGTGGACCCAGGAGATGAATTCCCTGCTTTCACTGCGCTGATTTGCCACATACTTTCTGTATTTGCTAAGCGTATTCATGCATGCGTGTGTGGGTGCGTTCTTGCTTATGCGGATTGTATTCTATGATTCAATTGGGCCAAAAGCCTGCAATCAAGTGACAGAAGAGTATAAGGGAGGTGGTTAAGAGAGAGTCGAATCCAACAAGTAAGCTCCATGTCCACACTTGTAGAGACTAACGAGCTACCTGTGAGTACACTCAGCCTCCACGTTCAGAGCTTAGCAAGCTATACGCGGATGCTAAATGCAGTAAAAGAAACGGACGTCATTGAAAAGACCCCGAAAGAGCCGCTGAATCGGCAGCGAAGGGTGGGACGAGTACAGAAATGCTGCTGAAATCTCAGGGCCACTCTAATATGCTTATATCGCAAAGGAATAAGGGCGACGATGTACACTTACAATACACGCATACTTGCATCTGAGTGCTCGATAGAAGGCTTGATCATGGAAGCAAGAATGATAAGGTAAGACGTCATCAGCCTGGCCGAGACGAGACGACGCCCTATTCAACGCCGTCTATGGCACTGGAGAATAACTGTTCCACGGCACATGCGACAGTAGAGGAGTCGGCGACGTCGTGTTCACGTCAAAAAGAATTTCCATGGATATCGGATCATTCGAATAACCAACAACCCGAATCGTACGTTTACGACTAAAGAGATCTGGATCAATACCGGCTTTAACAATCTTCGTCGTTTACGCACCGACATCAAACTATGACGAAGAAGAAGTCGAAGCGTTCCATATAGAGTTGGAGGAGTTCGTTCTAAAGAGAAGACCATAGGTCATCATTGGAGATTTTAATGCTAAGATTAGATCAAGAAGAACGTCTGAAGAACTTCACATCAGGACCCATGGTTTAGAATGGAACAAGCAGCGAGAGCGGCCGTCTGAGTTTATAACGAGGGCAATGACCATTTTCATGGTAGCTCACAATTTCAGAAGCCGCACTCCCAACGCTGGATGTGGAGTCTCCAAGTGAAGAGCACCATTACGAAGTAGATCACATTATAGTAAATCGAAGATTTTACCTTATCGATGTCGCTGTTATCGCAAAACTCTACACGGGATCAGATAGTCGCTCCTATCTGCAAGATTTCATTTTAGCGGAACGGACAAAGAGCTGCTAAATTCATAAACCTAAGTTCCAAAACCACTCCGGGATTTACTTATATCGCTGGCCAGCCGTTAGGAAGATACCCTTTTCGATAACATCGACAGGAATACCATCGGCTCATTCAACATCTTCGCGTTAACGCTATGAAAGCTGAGGTCCGAAAGTCACCAAAAGACGTCTGTCTCCGGAAACACTTGAGCTGATAACCGACGGTGGAATCTTCCGAGCTGCAGGCAACCGTGAACTTACGTCCCAACTTGCAAAACAATGCAGAGAGGAGATAAACGAAGATCTTGAACAAAGAAGAGCAGCAGTTATGGTCGAAACTGCCTAGACAGGGAAAAGCATTCTTAAAGCGCACCGAGGCTTCGCCAATTACAAAACCAAGATGATTGCACTCCGAAGTCCAAGCGGAACAGTTACAGCGGAAATGCAATGGAGAAAATCATTTACGAATACTACTCAGATCTCTTCGAAAGTCACGTCCACCTTCCGCCATATGAAATAAAGAAAGATGGATATGCCGTACCACCGGTCTTCCCTTCTGAAATCGAACATGCCATTTCGTCGGTGAAAAATCAACAGCACCGGGTCCGGAGAGGATAGGATCAGAACACCTGAAAAACCTTCCGGCAGTCCTATGAGCACACTAGCTCGGCTCTTCACACGTTACCTGTCTGGATGCAGGGTCCCTACTCAATGGAAGACCAGGAAGACCGCGCTAATTTTCAAGGTAACCTCCATAATATATGCAACTATCACTCAATCTGCTTGCTGTCTGTGCTCTACAAACTCTTCACTCGAGTCACGCCAAACAGTGTTGATTGAACACTGGACGAAGGACAGCTAAGTGTGAAAGCAGGCTTTGGAAAAGGGTTCAGTACGATGGACCACATTCTCATTATAGCGAGACTCATTGAAGTATCGCGAAGGTACTGAATACTGCTGTGTCTCAATTTCATCGATTTGAAGAAGGCCTTTCTCTCAACTGGGACGGAAGCAGTCATGGAAGCCTGGACAGGGCATCCTACTCTCTCCATAAAGGCTCTTCGTGAGCTGTATAAAAATTCACAAGCAAGATATCACCATTTTGCAACGGTGTTAACATTGACGTCAAAAAATGGTAAGGCAAGGCAATACCGTCTCGTCAAAATTATTTATCGCCACCCTGAGAATGTCATGTGGACATTGAAATGGGATAATATGGGAGTGAAAATCGATGGCCGACAGTTACATCATCTTCGCTCTGCTGTTGACATCGTCCTCATAACATCAAACATTAGGCAAGCGGAACGTATGCTTACCGACTTTGATAAAGCCTGTGGAAAGATTGGTTTCCGACTAAATCTCACAAGAACGATGTTCATGAGGAACGGATTGGTTATGCATGCCCCGTCATGCTCAAAGGAATAAAAATCTCTGAGCGTTCCAATTACGTCTGTCTAGATCAGCTAATCAAAATGATGAGCCACTTAGATACGGAGTTAAGCAGAAGGGAACGAGCGGCTTGGGAAGCTTTTAAGAACATAGAGGATGTAGTTAAGAGAACAAAAAACATCCGACTCCGTCGTGCCCAGTTCTCCGTCTCTACTTTTCCTGCTGTCTTAACGTACATGTCAGAAACCCACTCGCTAATTAAGAAGGATGAAAGATCAACTCAGCTTCATTGAATGTGCAGCTGAAAGGACTGTGATAAGTGTATTACGTTCCACACAAGTTAACGAAAGGATCTGGAGCTCCGACCTGCGTCAACGATCAAAAATCAAGGAAGCCGTTCTATTCGCCAGACTGTCGTAGATGTGCCGTAAAGTAGTGCGCATGAACCACAACCGATTAGTGGTTGGATTCTTCGGGATGTCAAACGTCCTGCAGGAAGACGACTGACCTGATGGTAAGAGTTCTTCACGAAACGATCAGAAGAAAGATATGATTCTCAATGTGTCGATAGAGCGAGCAAAACCAACTAGGCTAGTCTTGCACGCAACAGGGAAGATTAGAAGATTTAATGGAGCCTGGGTCACTCAACGGTCCATGCGACCACTGGTGATACAGGTGATACAGATGATATATATATATATATATATATATATATATATATATACAGATGCTAATATACAAGGCAATACATACATGCAAACACACATATACATACATATAATATATTATATTTATACACAATATATGCTGAGTAGGGACGCCTTGGCCTCCCACGGCTTCCATAACTGCTTCTCACTGAACTAAATCGAAAGCTTAACTCTTTTATTTACTGCCTTTTTCTTCTTAATGGCAGGGTATGTTTCGAATTATAACTCGTATGAGATGCTGAGATATTTGCAAAACTCCGGACCACAGGTGTATGCAGTGAGGAACGAACACGCGCTGTTGTCCTTACTGGGGAGCAGTGCACTTCACCGCCACACCATCCGGGTCAACCCGTGCTCCCCGGGAAGGACAACAGCGCGTTCGTTCCCCACTGCGTACACCTGTGGTCCGGAGTTTTGCAAATATCTCAGCATCTCATACGAGTTATAAATCGAAAGCTTTCTTCAAACCTATGAAAGTGGTACAGTACTGTCTCATGTATTCTTGCATTACTTCGATGAGTTCTAGTGTGTGAATGTGGCGCGGGGAAGATCTAGTTCATAGCAACGAAACCCCCCATTGTTTATCACCTCGTCGCTCCTGCGAGTGTTTGGCTATTTCTAAGCGTAGAACAATCAACTACGCCGAACATTTGTCCCTAAGATGGTCTCCAATGCTAAGCAGTTTGAAATTTCCGGTCGGAACGCCAGCTATGAATAAGCGAATACCAGCAATCATCGTCGTGATGTTAGAAAACTAATTACTAGGAGCAAATCTACCTTTAACCCATAACATCTGACAATAAGCTGTGTCGATGCATTGTGAAAGTGCGTGATCGTGAGTGCAGAAGGCCCTACAGAAGCAAAATCTTAGCCAAGTAATAAATTTGCATCAAATGGAAATTGTGCTACGCCAGGAGGATTCTTTGTCAAGACAGGCTACGCAAGTATGAAGTAAAGATCCAAAAATGGAATAAACGGTTGCCAATAATTGTAGCTAAAAAGACACAACCAAACTGAAGCACAAGGACAAAGGATAACCAAATCATCCGTTATGGTATGCCCGTCAAAACGGCTAGTTACCAATATGCTGCTGTTGGCTCACAACGTGGGTGGAATTCTCAATGGGTAAACTCATCTACAGAATCTGTCTCGCGTAGTTCTCAAAAAGTTCATGGGCATACCAAAGTACTGTCGTAGAAATCGTATCGCATCGTATCGTAGAAGCAATAGATATTCTGTTGTCACTGCTAGATTTCTCAAACGAGATCTTCTTCCATCCAAATTGTACGGTAGCCATCTAACCACGTCTCAAAAATATAATTCTTCTCCCGATCAACATACAGGGAGTGTTAGAGCTCATAGTCAGGTAATCTACTGATTAAATTTCGTTTCTCTCGTCTTTGAAAAAATGGAAAAAACTGTGATCTTTGCAGAAAAAAAAGATAGCGAACTTCGTTCACCATGAACCTATTCTGTAGAAAATAGGGATTCACGAATCAACTACGATTCCTGAACAACAGTGGACCTGATTTAAGCGGGCAATCGAACAAACATATTTTATTAGATCTGCAAAGCGATTGTCGAACCTGTTTACCTATATTGAAATTCGATAATTTTTCTTGATAAAGGTTGTCAATAAAACTTTAGAAACTCTCTTTGAAATACCCATTTGCTAGGCACTGACGTAGACTCGAGTGATACTTGCTAGATTCAGATGCCATGACAACGGATCATAACAAGTGCGGATTAAATAGTTTACGTGAATAAATGCTGAATAAAGATCAAATCAGCAAAGTGCGTCACCGAATTCGCGCTTTTTGAAATCGTAGAGGCACGAAATGTGAAGTAGCCTTGTGTGCCACACGAGAATAGGCTAACCCATATAAATGTTAATTCTTTACCATTTTTAGAAAAGTCTACCACTAAGTGATCAACAATGAAGGTATAGAGGATTCAACTGGTTTAAACGTTGGGGTTGAACTGATAGAAGACGAGCGCAATTGGCGTTTTATAGTGCTGTGTGACAAAGCTGCGGAGAAAAACTCTGGCTGGATGGAAGCCTAGCATTGCCTCTTTCTCTAACTTGACCAGCAGAAGGACAGCAGATGGTGGAGCAAGCACGGAGTAATGCCGCATATAATGTTATGGAAGTTTTCAAACAAAAGACGGAGAGCAGCGAAAATATTCTGCTCCAACGAGTTTACAGACACAGAAAGTAGTGAAAGGAGCGTTCATTCGAGATTTTTAACGCAACAGTCACTTATCTATTATGTCACATACGGATATCCTAAAGTTTGGTGAATAACTAACTTGGTTACTTGGATACTTGGACCATCTTTCGTCTGTTCTTTTTTTGTGACCGGCCCATCTGTATTTCGCTGTCAATGTGTATTCTCCTGGGTCTCGAGGATGTGATAGATTTCGAAGAGCAGCGCTTCGCATTTCGACTAGATATTGAGAGTGCCGGTCATATTTCAGAAAACGTCGTTCAAGGTTCTGTGAGTACTACGCAGTATTCTTTACGTGCTTGAGATATCAGCCCGCGTCTCTGCAGTATAACAGAGCGCTGGGAGCGCCGTTTAATGGAAAAGATGAGCGCGGATTTTCGAGCCCTTTAATTGGTCGATGGCTTCACCGAGAGGCGCAAATGCGACCCAAGCTGCTGTCCATCTTCGATTTAATTCGTTTTTGGTGATTAAAAATACATCATATCCAAACATGGGAGATAAGCATTGAAAATTTTATGAAAGATGTCCAGATGAGGATTTTAACGAGAACTACTGCAAAGTCGTATAACGTAGCTTGTTGATGTTAATTCCTGCAGACTAACAATTAGGTAGTAACATATGAAATGTTCGATTTCAAACGTGAACTCTAAATGACTATAACTTTTTTCATAGCAATTTTCATTAGTGAAAACAAACAAATTCTTGATTTCGTTAATACAAAACCTATCGGTTCTAGTGTCAATGAATTCTTCAAAGGCATTTTTAAGGGTTGCATGGTCGTTGACGATTTTTTCCGTTGGAAAGTGGTCCAGGTGCTTAAAAAAATGAAACTCCGTTCGTGACAATTCTGGCGATCAGAGCGGAAGCGGTAAAGTTTTGTACTAAATTTCATTCGGCTTGTTAATATCGTTTGGAAAGCGTGTGGTCACGCGTTTTCATGAAGCAATATTGGTCCTTTTCCACTGACCAATACCAGTTGCTCCACGCATAGTTTTTAATACTTTTCTTCGATTTCAGCACAATATTTCTCTGAGGCAATCGTTTCACTAGCTCGTAAGAATTTTTAATGAATTCTACCGGCTTCTGAGCACCAAACGGAAAACATTGTCTTCCTTGGATGCAGACTCGGTTTAGGTATGCGTCGTGGGTTACAATCTGCGTCAACCCATTGTGCAGAACTGCGACGAATATCGAACAGTATTCACTTTGCATCGCAAGTTATAATGCGTTTCAAAAATGAAGCTCTATCGTTGTCGTTGCGAATCAGAAGCGAATTGCAAATTTCCGGAAGTTGACTTTTTTTTTGCTTTTCGTTGAGTTCGTGTGGAATTCATTTGTCCGTTTTTAAACTATACCAATCAACTGTAAGTGACGTGAAATGCCCATAGCAGTGACTCCAGACACTGTCGCACCTTTCTGAACGCTTTACCTGGATTTGATTCGACCGGAGTACAAAGTACCTCATCGTTAGAGTAATTTCTGGCCTACCACGCTCGTCGTTTGCAAGGATCTCGTCCCCGGATTCAAACTTTGTGTACTGACGACGAATGGTGCGTTCGTTAACAAACCTGTTCCCAAACGAGATTGCATTGAGATTCCGAGCTCTTGGCGCGGCATTACGTCCACTCTTCCACTCGTACAAAAAAGGACACGAATATCACGTTGATTAATGCTAAAGTTAAATCCTATAAAGGTGCCAAAACAACAAATTTTGAAAAATAATTTTGAAAAAACCCTATACTAGAACGATCAGACATTGCGCTTCAAAAATGCATGTTAAACATACATAAAAAACAAATTGTTTACTTAGAAAAATTGCACGGAAAATTAAAACAATAAAATCGGACATTTCATATGTTACAGCCTAGTGCACAAGCGAATCTAATAGCAAACGTTTTCAACAGAAGACGCGAGCTTCTGTTGCAATGAAAGATTCCCGACGGAATTTTTATGTTGTGATAAAGTTGAACAATGTTCCTTTTCCTCTAAATTGGCCTTATAAGGGTAGAACAAGCGCATCCTATAAGCTGACCTTCTTTAGCTGATGCGAGATTGGTACAGGTCTTCGTTGTCCTTGTTGTTCTTGTTGCTGTTGCTGTTGCTGTTGGTCGATGGCTGACGCTTCGGCGACTTCGCTTTCCTCAGAGCCGTGATGTTAGCAGTGGGACTCACCAACAACAACACCAACAACAACACGAACGACAATGAAGACCGGTACCAACCTCGCATCAGCTAAAGAAGATCAGTTTATAAGATCGTATAAATAAATAATATCACTTTCTTTAACGAAAAAGCCCTCAACAATAGCTTTTGAAGTGGAACATGGTGAGTGTCACATTTGCTTCCTAGAAAGTTTCCCAATAATACGCATGAGAAGGGAAATTGCTTGAAAATCTGCCATTCTTTTCAAAACGCCAGGAAAGTAAAAGCCCAGCAGATACAAGTGAAAATATAAAATGTAAGATCAGAAATTTTCGAGCCTAATTTTAGGAGAACAAGAGAGGGTAATACTGCGGAGAACCGCTTAACACTCTGGAGGCGGTTAACCATTACGGGAGTCATTTCGAAGTAGCCGGAGTGGCCGGCAAGACCTATACGGGTTTGATTTTCTTTTATGATTTATTTTAACACGTGAATGAGTTTTCCCACACTTCTTGTGATGACCCGATAGCTTGTAGAACGCAGGTGATGCATTGGACTTTTGTAAGGAAAAGCTCTATTCTGCACTCAGAAATGTACAAAAAATGTTTCCCGAAGGAGCTCACTGAGTGGAATTTTAAGTGCTCGTCAAGTACTTTTTCAATTCTAAAACAATTGCTATACCGTCACATGGGAGGTGGAGACATCACATAGAGGGCTGAGAACACCACACAGATCCTTTGATTAATTCATCTAGAGGCAGGATAACCCTATTATTTACTACATTTTTTGCTGTAGTTCGTCTGCTAAACGCATAGTTCCCAGAATTTAGAAGGATTTTGCTATTCGTGTTGAATCTAGTTTGGAATTTCTTGTTACCAACCATTCCATACAATAATCATGAGTTATCATAACAACTAGGAATGAAAAACAGAGAATTAGTGATGGACGTCCAGAGCACTAACGACCATGTTTATTGATGGCGGAGGTCTAACATGAAGTATGCTGAACATGTGTTTATAATGTTGAGCTTACCTAAGCTAGCTCAGCTTAGCTTAAAAAAATGAAGCAAGTGTTCATTTCGGTAGTCTTGTGATGAGTTTTGCTTTATGCTTTTCTGACAAAATTACGACGGCGAACACTTTTCGTGTTGTGTCACTGGCATGCGATGAAGTGGGGGAGGGAGGAGTTCATTAGAGTCCGGAGAAAGCTCGTTTCATCGCGAGCTTTGACATGGATACTTTATAATTATCACCATGAGGCGAAAAGCAGCTCGCAAAGTTACACTAGGGAAAAGTTTTCGTCGTCGATTCACAAGAACTTGAAGCTTTACAATGTTTCTGTCCAGGGTACGAAACTCTGAAATCTAAGGACGAAAAATACAACGAAAAAAAAAATCTTCGGTGAAATAGCGTTCAACACTTTGTATAGTAAACAGCTATCTATTCAGCTAGGACTGGAAGATTCCATTGCTGATGAGGAGATGGTGATAAATCTGCGTTATTTTGTATGGCAATGACATCGACCTGTGAGAAATCATGTCCTTATGTATCTCTCGCAAACATTTGCATTTCTAAATGATCTATCTTTACATTATGTGCGTACACCACTATTCATTCGTTTCGTTCTCTCTTAACGTCCATCCATAGAATATTCAGGTTCGTAGTATTCAGCTGCAGCATGACGATCTCATGTCTTTTCTTTGTGCTTACGCTTTGAATACTGATGAGCCCAACTTTTTCTGGAACCCTGAAACAACCATATCGGGGCTCTACCTAAGCTTCATCACTGGTGATAGCCAACCATAGTGGATAGGAGGGATATTTGTTGCCCTGCGACAAGGGTTCTCCCGGAAAGGTACCGATCTTCATGCTTAGCGTGCTCTTTAACCGAAAACTGTGAAAATGCTCATCTTTGTGTTTCAGCAAAGACAGAAGCTTCTCTTCCGTTGAATTTGATTCAGATTTGTCTGATAAACTGTTTTCTGCGTTCTCGTTTTGATCAGCACATGAATACCTCGAGACTTTCGTAACAAGTGAGGAAACTGATAACTTTATTTATACAGTTAAGCCGTAAATTGTGAATAGACGAATTCGTATCGATCAGATTTCATTGGCTAATCGTGTACTGCCAGTAAAATATCCAGTTGTGCTTTTTACGTGTGCAATCATACCCGGCTCCCACTACCTTAGGAAACACCAGCTGCACCACACTATTTTACGCAGCAGTCTAGAGTTATTTTCCTGACCCGAAGAGAGCCATAGGAGTCTTTCCAGCACTACTGCCGCACAAAAAACTCTTGCCTAGGTTTCAGAACAGAAATAAATTCTCTTTTGTGGAATTCGACACTGAGCATTTGTAATTGAGAAGTAGTAGTTTTTAAAAGAATAAAGCATTCAAGGAAAAGACTAAAAGATGCAGTTCTTCGGTTTTCAGAAGCGGAGAAAGCGAAATTATTCAACCTGATCAAGTTTTCGGTGATTGACACTTATCATTTACATGAAGTGGTCACGATAACATACTAGCATAATCGAAAACTTCATGAAATGACACTCTCAACTTTTCATTGGTATTCAAAAAAAAGTGGAATAGCCGATTAGAGGAACAAGCCTTCAAAACGCCCACAACATCGTTATCGTTAGAAATTTGGTGATGGACCAAGGTTTAGTAGAGTTGTATTATTGATCCGGAATATTGACATCGTTGGCCTGATTAATGCTGAGGTTTATAGATTCGGTCTTTGAGTTGTACTATTGACTATCTATGGCTACATATAATTGCCTATTTCCTATTTTTTATTTGTACTGTATTTTTTCTATATGGATATGCAATCTTGAATTCAACGACATGAGCATGAACGGCTTTACAACACCACTTCGTATTTTTTGTGAGAAGCAACCAGTGCGTTGAAAGCAGTCCCATCAAAACTCATTTGATAGTGAACAGAAGCCAGTGACTTGAAGAAAGCTGAGACCATTGTTCACTTCAGAACTGAAAGACCTAAAAACCCAAGCAGATCATCTGAGGGTCTAAAGTAGTAAAATGAAACACATTGTTTCTACAGATACGCTATAGTATGAGCGGATATTAAATCGCCATTTTTGTTGAAACCGTACCGCATTGAAGGTAATAAGTATGTATAAGTGGACGAAGGCTAAAGTCTATTTTTCAAATAAAACTCTGAACCACAGGTGTCTGCGGTGAGGATAGAACTCGTTATTACCCTTTCCGGAGGCTAGAGCGTTCAACACCACACCATGCGGGTCCTTCGTTTCGTCTTTCTCTCAGCTAGTTCTGTCGATCTTTTGCCATCAGCAATTACCCGCCAACGGGATTGATCTGGGGAGCCCAAATCGGCATCGAACCTAGTTAAGCTGAAGCTAGAGTAATCACAATCTCAACCTTTTTATTTACTGCCTATTGTTTTTAACGGCAGAAATATATAACTATATATATAATATATATAATAATATAACATAATATATAATATAGGAATATAATATAATAATAATATAATATAATATAATATATAATATAAATATATAACGAAATATAACTACCATAATGCCGAACTAGCTGAGAGACAGGCGAAACGAAGGACCAGCATGGTGTGATGGTACTCCCCGGAAAGGACAATAGCGCGTTCACTCCCTCCCGCAGACACCTGCGGTCCAGAGTTTTGCAAATATCTCAGCAATATAGTAGTTATATTTCGCAAAATATTCTGCCTTTAAAAAGAATAGGCACTAAATAAAAAGGTTAAAACAGGCATATTTGTCCAAAATAGGAAATATCCTCCGCCCTCATGATTCTTTCCACCTAAACTTTTTTGTTTCTCCTTTTGGGAAAATGAGAAGATTCGTAACACAGCTACAACGTAATTCTATCCACATTTCAAGCTCTAAATCTGACCTACTGCTATGTCAAATAGTTCCTAGGTACCAAACTGCGATGCGTAGCGCAATAGTTTCGTTGAGGCTCTTAGCTCAACATGGCTGGCCAGAGAACGCCTATTCTATAAACCGATTCCGCTCTGCAGAGGCTTAGTTACGAAGCGAAAACGTCGTCATAATTCACATGCACCAGCGACTGCCTGTGGTGTAGATAAAATATCATAACGAGTACTTTCATAACAGGAGAGTAATATAGCCAAAGGATGCAGAATAGACTGACAAGTGGCAAGCCGAGCAGAAGCATTACGTCGTTGCACTTCCCTGCTATGGCTTGTGCAGAAATTAGCAGCAGTTTAACAGCCCAGTTGAAAAACGCCGTGACTGCTAAATGACACATCATGGCACTGAGATTTCCCAAGGTGAATGTAGGCGCTACCAAATTTTAAACTCAGAAACGACTTGCATCTATGCAGCAAAATTGCACCAATTTCTAAAGTACGCATTATCTACCACTAACTTTTTACTGAAAGCATTATTTCTGGAATTTGCAAAAAAATCTATAGGTTTCTTTTGAGGAATGAGAGAATTGTAGTCGCAGTTGATGAGTTCTCTCCTTCGCAGACGAATTGATCATTACATAAAAGGTACTACATTTCGGATTCAAACAAAGAATAGAGCCGATTTTCAATTTAATCTCATTCAAGAACTCAGGTCTCCACTTTCTCACTGATTGGATGAAGCAACGATGTTCTCTTAGAAATCCCTCGATCTCATTCGCTCCTCAGTGATGAGCGTTTTGCTTGTTCATATCTCCTTCAAAATCTCAAAATGTTTACTGATTGGGCGAGGCAGTGACAGTCCACTTATAGGTCCACATTCATGTCCTCGTAAACAAAAGCTGAAGCTGCTCTGGTTTGCGTATTCAGAAAGAACTTTTCAAAGGATACAAAAATATGGGAAAGTGCCGAAAAATACACACCTCAAAACTCCTGCCATTGTGCCGTACGAAATCCCGATGACATTATCGCTGTCGAAGGCTAGCTAGATTCTTAGCTCATCGGATGCCATTTGCAGGCTTCGCCATTTTAATAAACGAGTATTTAATAATCCAAACGACCGACTTCCTATAAACCTCAGCATAGATAGTATATTTATTTATATTTATGATCTTATAAACTGATCTTCTTTAACTGATGCGAGGTTGGTATAGGTCTTCGTTGTCACTGTCGTTCTTGCTGTTGCTGCTGTTTGTGTTCTTGGCCGACCGCTAACGTTTCGGCGATTTCGCCTTTCTCAGGGCCGTGATGTTAGAGCGTTTCCTCAAGCTTGCTATATCGAAAATTCAAATAGCAGACCAGAAGCCGTCCTATCACACAATCGAGTCTCAAAAGAAGACGTTTCATCGAAACGTTCATTTGCCAGTGTCGTCGTTAGTTAGCAAAGATGATTTGTTTAGATATCCAATAGATGTCTAAAGGAGAAAATAATCCTAACTAAGCTCCACCAATGTATCACTAGTAAGACCTGATTGTGTTGATAACAGAATAACTCGAGCTATTATCAGTAGACATCCATTTTCGCCAAGAAACTGAGCACTTAGTTCCGCGAACTCGAAGAACACGAAGAGCATAAAATTACTGGAGGTTATTGCTGCTTTTAACACAAACGTAGGCTATGGGCATCTGACATGGCATTACTTTGTTCTTCGGCGGTGCTTCCTATCAAAATGGCGACATTCATCTCAGCTTGATAGTATTGCTGCATGATGAAGGATCGCTCTACACTATAGTTCGAATCCAAGATCACATCTCTGTCTCAATGGGACACAGACCATTGCGTTAAAACAATAGGATTATCACTGCATAACACTGCAAAATGCATATCTTTGCAACGTGTTCTTTTTTGGTGGAAAAAAAAGGATGAAGAATAACACCTAAGCGTTCGCTGTTGATCGATTGGTGGGTGAGATATGTACCATACATTCGACGCTGTTAAGCATTGTAGAAGTTGTTGAATGCATATCTGTCCAATGCAATGACTTTCGAGCCCATACTGGTGGGGCAATCCAGTGTTCCTATCCTAGCAAACACCAAAGTCTTGCTTTGCAACACCAAGCCAAAGTGCCAGTCTTGCTCACACCAGTCGCAAAGAATTTCAGGACACTTCTAACCACCGCGGCGCGGTGCACCTATTTGCACATTATTTGAAAAGAATTTCAACAACACAATCGATGTATGATGTTTGATTCATATTGGCCAACCAATTTAGTGTTATAAATCCTACCCCTTCGAAAAAGCAAACAAACTGCGGTGTGTCCACTCAATACCACAAAGATAAGTTTATACGAAAACATATGGCAACGTTTTTCAGACCTTCCCGAAAAACTTGGATTTTTCTTGCAAGCCATTTGATTACGCTGGCGAAATTAATGGTGACAAGGATGGAGAATTTCTTTTAAAATCTGGAGGCACAACGATGGAAAACGAGGCTACTCACATTCGCTCGTCAGTCATAATTCACTACGATCCCTATACTAGGTATTCGCACAGTCTTAACTGTTATATCGCATCCAGCAACCATTTTCTTCGCCATGAATGCCAGCGGATGGGTGATCACTAGACAGGGAAAATCGCCCGGCGCTCTGTCGTCGAAGGGAGACAGCGTCCGTGAGCCAGCGTGAGACTCGGCTCCTTGCTTCTTCCTCTCATGCCGTGCTGAATTTCCCTCGAATTATACCGAGCATTCCACGAACACAATGCTGCACTCTTCGGCAGGTTTCCAAAGTTCTTTGTCATCGGATACTTTCTTACTTTAGTTCCTCATTACACTTCATTCATGTGAATTTAACGCAAGACGTGTATCCGGTAAACTTGAGCATAAAACAAAAAGTGGGCACAACATATCAAAATTTCAGACTCGCTAGTCTTGAAAACTGCGAAAATTAAACTCTTAAAAAGGACTATACAATAGTTTATTATAATTTGAAGAATCAAGGTTTTATACAAAGAGAGTATCAATTTCAAGAAAAGAAAAACGCTTCTTGACATGTACTCATAGTAAATCTTAGAAGCGTAAATATCACTCAAACTTCTCAGATCGTTAAGCAAACAGGTCAAAAGATAACCTGAAATATCTCCAAGCAAGCAAATTGTTTTTCCCAGTTCCTACGGTTTGGTAGATGCTAATGGCAAAACAAATTAATATCGACAACTTACTCTACTGCTCCACGATTTCAAGCTCCCTTGGTGCTGAATCTGCACTATTGTAGAGTCAGAGATAGCAAAGGAAAACAAGAATTGAGGAAGAAACACTGCGATATGAAGTGCGCAAATGACTATGTGGTGAAAGAAATGAGAACGGAAAGAGTAATTACCATGACCGGAATAATGCCGAGTCAAGAGGTGTTTCTCGGTCCGACCACACTGCAAGAGTGTCGAACAACCAAGAGGCGAAGGCGTGCTCGAAATGAAAACTCAAAAAGTTTAACCAGATGGATAGCGACAAACACAATCAGAAAATTACATAGTTAGCAACTGAGTAAAACAAACGATTAAAGTGCGATGATTCCCGTTGTTGCAACTAAGTGATTAACCACGCAAAACTAAAGCGATAGCTTAAACAGAGCTAAAAATTAATAGTTCTTTGTGAGAAGAATATTCTGAGTCCACTTATCAAGTGCTTCGCGCGCTAAGAGACCTGCTATAAGAACAGCTTTCACCGAAGTGGAACTTCAAACTATACCATTCAGTGAGAAAATGGATGAGATACAAATGCAAGAAAAAAAAGATACAAAGAATGAACAGATAAATTGTATCAGAATGCAGCAGGCGTCGAGATCTTCGATTAGGTCGAGCGACAATAAGAACTAGCAGGACGCAGCTGCTGCATAATCGTGGAAACGTGCTTGCAGTTGGAGGGAATCAGTGCGTAGAGCTGTCGATCCTCGTCTAGCAGCTTCTACTGTGTCTCAGTCGTTAATAAAACATTTTGCGTTAAAGTAGAATTGTCCCTGCATTTGCCAAACAGCGGACATGATCCAATTCCAACTAGCCTGGTTGGAAAGTCTTGTTACGTTCGCCTTCAGGAGACTGGGAAAAAAAGATTTGTCTCCTCCAGACTTGACGTATTTTAATGCCATTTTAAAGCGTGATTTCGCGATTGCACAAAAACTATACATTCATGAGTAATTTCGTAACTGAATTATTAATCGTAGAAGAGTTGCGAAAAAATGGAAAACCATCGAGGCGATTCTTTTGAAATTGAAATCTTCCTGAGCCTCTAAAATTTTGTGAGATGCAAAAATCCTAGACCAAATTTAACCCACCGTAAACATAATTTTTCCAACTAGATTGAAACTCTTTTTGCTTTCATCTTCTTCACATGTAATACTTTCTCATCAAGTAAATAAGTTTTATGCAGTCGGAGAAGAAAATTTCTATCGGTGCTTGAAAATGCGGAAAATGGCACAGTCTAAGCACAGATCTTCTCCAACTATATTTCGTTTTCAAGAATTTCTTACTATCTATTGGGAAATGCAAGGTTAAACAAATCACGTTTTTTTTGTTGATGCCCAGCACCAGTGAGGGTGTTTCGACAAAACGGACCAGCAAGAAACGAAAATGTTGCAAATGATAGAGTTTTGCTGGATCAATTGAGTTAGCGTTATATCGGATTGGAATTGAGATAACAGTAAATTCCCGGTCAAAACACAGGTCAGTGCACTTGTTCAAGCAAAGGTTCTTCGTATATCTCCTAGCGCAGCATGGTCGCTTGGCGCTCGCAACAATATTAACGGAGAATAAATAGTTGATTCACTATAATAAGTGTAGGAAAACGGTTCTGTGCTCCAAAACAAACCACCGAAAACGAAATGACTCTCTATAGAGGTCATATCGGCCACTGCATCCCTTAAGAAATCACCCCTATAAGGAACACATCGTAGCTCAAGTGTTACTTTACCTTTTGCTGCATTGCTCCCCTATTCGACATTTAATGTGAGTTTCGCTATTTTTAGGAATAAAACTATTTTTTAAGTAAGCGTGAGCTGAGAACTAGGGGGAACCACATTCTCAAACATTTCCAGTAACTTTGCCTATGATGATGAAAGCCCTCACAAAAAAGTATTTATGACGTCATAAATTATAAATGTGCGGAGCCCACAACTAACAGATAGCATAAAAAATTTCCCTCCAGTGATCCAAAATCGGACGAAGTGGATGGTCCCACAAAAAGTCACTTATCACATAATGCATGAATAGTCGTTCTCCCACAACCACACGTCATTAATGAACGAAGAAGTGCTTGCACTCCTGCTCACTTCCACGGCTTCCATTTTCCAAGCTTCGTTTCGACTTCCTCTCCACCTAGCTGAGACAGAGTTAGACAACGTAAAACTGACGAGTGTTCGCTAGACGAAGAGAAAACGAGATGAATTTATTCTCTAGATGGAACCAATTCGAGTTACCAATACACTCGAAAAAATTCATTGATTTCGAAGTGAACTCCAGAAGTCGGAACAAAAAAGAGCACGGCTAGAGATTTCACAAAACCCGCATCCTGATATTCCAGCAAATTTTTAGAAGACAGAATGAACCTGAATGGCTTTTCGTTAGTTTCTGGCAGTAAACGTGTTTTCAGTAAAAATTATGACTTATTAGTAGCTGATCTTCCATAACAAGCTTCTCTGCATAGGCCCAGAAGTAAATGAGTAATACTTGCTTTTATCCACCATCCTGCTAGGGCGACTTGATCATATATATACATATGTATTTATACATACATACACATAGACGAGTTAAATAAATAGAAAAAAATACGGGGTATTCTGCATCTTCTTTGGTTGTTCTGTTTGGTTGTTTGATGTTTCTCCATGAACATTGAAGGACCGGAATGCTTTGCGCAAAATGTATACGTTGATATCCGTGGAAAACTACGCTATACACTTACTTTTTACATAGAAAAAAAACCTTTGGGACAAGTTCATTTTCGACGAGGAGCTATAGCTGTTAAATGGAATATGCACCACAGAGCCAGTTCATGAAGAAGAGCTTTCAACTTTCCGCTAGAAAAAGACCATAAATCACTTCGGGCACTTCGACAAACTGGCTTCATCACCAAGAAATGTGTTCGACAATGTACTTAGAAATTACCACGGAACAACTGACAAAGTCACTTTACCACAACTTCTTATTGATGCCTTACACGTTGCAGCAACCAACTTTCCACTTCACAACCTATAATTCAAGGTTTATTCGTACATGGGATTTCCTTCTCCAACACACGATCAGCACTCTGTGCAGACGATTTGCAGTTCTTACACTTACAGTCAATATCAATAATCACATAAAAACACGAAATCACTTGAAAACTCGACATTGTAGTAAAATCCTGCACTTTGTACTGCCAGTACTGAAACAAACAAGAGTCAATACAAATTCTCTGTGCTGATTTTCATTTAACCTTGGTGTGAATAACCCGTATATTTTTTTCAGTAACTCCCACGAAGAACTTTCTGTTAACCTCGGTATTGGTCGAACAATTCGCTGCTTTCTTGACGAGCAGACATGAGATTGTAACTTAATTCTATATTTAGGAACAAACTGACGTTTCGGTGGATTTTCCCTTCCTGACAGCCTGGTAAGGTCAAGTTGGCTGAAATTTAGTCAGAAAAACACCTACATAACCAAAACAGAAAAATCATGAGACGAAAATTTCAATCGCATTGGAAACAAAATAGCTTCTTCTCACCACCACGGCTTTCTACAAATCTTCCACTGCGTATTTTACATGGAAACCAACCGCACGGTGTTCACATAGAAGTGTAATGTACTCTCACATTAACATATCAGTACGGCTCATTTTCGAATTCTTGCAATGTACCCAGAGTACTTCGAGAGTTTTCAGCGCTAGTGTTTTCTAATCATGTGTGAGGTTGTTAACTCCTACTTCAAAACCTTAATAGCGCACAAAACTCTCGAAGCATTGTGGATTCATTCCAAGAATCCGAAAATGAACCACCAGGAGGAATTCCTCGTAATAACGATGCGTGATCTCACACAGATCTGTTCGTAAACAAAGTTAATTAAAGTACCCGCAGCTGCAGTTGGCTTACAGATCACGGTATGAGACTCGCAAGCGCTACCATGCTCGAACAAGACCGCCACCATGGACTACGATTGCGAGAGAAATGAACGAATGACATATGTGCTGGGGTCCACACAGCTCGTGAAGACGGACCGTCCAAATATCCAAGTAAGTAAGTAAGATCTCACACAGGATTCAATACTGATATTTTAATGTGAAGTGCGTGCGTGACGCAGTGGTCGGAGGCGCCTTGCAACAAACACATGGAATCGATATCCGCGCCCATGGCCCACCAAGCCTTCCATCCCTACGGGATCGGCAAATTGGTATCAGACTTGTCTGGGAGGATAGCAGCACTGACTCGATACATCGGTAGGCCACGGTGAATCATTGTAAAGGCCAGACATGCATTCAATCACCTCCAACGACGCTTAATGAAGTCGAATGCATGGCGCACCCTTCGGGGATTGATCAACGCGGAGAGCTTTATCCTTTCATTATTTATTTTAATATGAGAGGCATATTAAAATTCCATGTGAACTTTGTGCGATTGGTCTCCACGTGGCAAACTTTGTGGAAGATTCATGGAAAACAGTGAATGGACGAAATTTTTTCTTGTTTTGCTTCCAATGCGATTGAAATTTTCGATTTGTGAATTTTCTACTTTCGTTATGGAGGTGTTTGGCTGGGTAGACTGCAGCCAACTTGACATGTCTAGGCTCTGAGGAAGGCGAAATACGCCGAAAGTTCAGCTTGGTTATAGATAAAGCATTAAGTTATAACCTTTTGTTTGCTCATCAATAGAACAGGGAATGTTTGCTTAGATTGTTCAGCCGGTACGAGGTTGTTATCTAACTTTTACTAACGTTTCGATGTTTTCGTCTTTAGAACCGATTGATCCGAATGACTGTCCAAAGTCATTCGTCCACGTGTTGTGGGTCTTCATGGCCATATAGAGTTGAATTTTCATGAGTGAAACACCGCTTGAATGAAAAAATCTGATTCGTTTATGTTTCTTTATACAGGACGATTGTCGACTGATTATCTACTGATAATGGATTCTTTTCATGTCGACAATTCATACTGTAGCAGTCGGTATTAGAGTACTAATACACAGGAAAATATTACTTTAGCAAACTGGATTTTCTGACTATAAAGAAGAAAAAGACATAGAATTGCCAGGCGAAGAGAAGTTCTTACCAACCTCGCGTTAGCTTAGTAATTCAAGAAGATGTTGCAGTGTGCTTTAAGAGTAAGGACAGCTGTGGGTTCGGAGTCCTAGGGCTCCGAGTTTTGCCTATTTTTCAGCACCCTTGTGATCAGTTGTTAAAATTATTGCTCTGATATCTGAAATTTCAGCCCTTAAAATTTGTCAAAACACAACTGTCGTTGTAATTCAACTATACGGAGCGGAAGTGCATAGAAATTGTTTTTCAATGGTTACATAATACTAGACCATTCGGAAGAATCTATTGCCAAAACATATACACTTGAACACTTGGACGGCTCGTCCTCATTGGTTGTGCGGGCCCCAGCATAATCTCCACTTTTCGGAGTTTTGCTGGTTAAGCCACTGTCGTTCTTTGGAATCCCGAGGTCGACCTGGCCAAATTCTGTCCCAGGTCTCCACCACCACAGGCATTCGCAGCTCTTGTCAGATCAGAGAAAGATTTGCCACCATGCGACTAGTTTCATACCAGAACGGTGGTGGATCCTGGTATTGGTTTACTCTTAGCAGGGCTTACTGATGGAAACGCTGGATTCCTTCTCAGTTTGGGAGACCTTGCAGAGGTATGCATCCCTGTACATCTGTATCATCCCTGATCCCCACACCCAACAACATCTCCCGGCCACAATGAGGTGGTAAACCACTGGAAGGAAAACATATACAAGAATGAAATTATGAATTAAACAGTAATTTTTAGACAACTTAAGATATAAATCGTATCTATGTTCTTTTCTACACCCACATCCATTATAACTCTAGTAGACACCCACGTTGAAGTCATTCGGAGAGGTTTCCGCAAGTGATCGCTATAGATCTTCTCTGGCTTCACCCTACAGGTCGGAGTGATCAGACGAAATGAGCGCTCTACGTGTAGCTGTAAGCTGGTCGTTCCTGCCCAAGAAAAGCTTTCGGTGGTTATAGCTTCCAACAAGTTACGGTCTCAATTAATTGAGAGAAAGGCTCGTACCTGAACTACGAAGAGTTGTAACCATCGATATAGAGCTCTCGTTCATCCAGAAAATTATACATAGACCTCGCTGTTACAGACACTGCCACGTCTCGAATTATTGAAGTAGCGCTATTCCTATGAGTACCGAGTTATTTTAACAACTTTCGACCTGAATTGAGCATTTACGGTTGCAGCGATGTGGACCAATGCTGGCACTGAGAATTCTCATCGCCTACGCACTAGCATCAAGCTGTAAA
The DNA here is from genome assembly GCA_900624975.1 of Angiostrongylus costaricensis. Classification (NCBI taxonomy): domain Eukaryota; kingdom Metazoa; phylum Nematoda; class Chromadorea; order Rhabditida; family Metastrongylidae; genus Angiostrongylus; species Angiostrongylus costaricensis. The sequence goes on along the minus strand of UYYA01003965.1, from coordinate 48,413 downwards.
GAAGACAAGGTCGACGCTTTCTAAATGGACTTGGAGAAGTTCTACAAAGAAAATCGCATCTTCTAAAAGCCAATAATGGTGAGTTCAACGCTAGGACAAGCCCTAGAAAAACGTCAGATAACGTTTAGATGAAGACAAACGGTTTGGAATAGAATTAATGAGTGGAAGCTGCTGTCTGGTTTTATAAGGCTTAGGATCATTCGTAGTAACTCGCAATTCCAGAAGCCTTCCTCTCAATATAAGCAATTCTAGCACCTAACAGAGATAAAATGGAGAAGTGTCTAGCGCCCACTCGGATTATTCGTCCATTAGAGGAAATGTGTGCAACCACAAAACAAAGTCACGAAGGACCACTACGACTAAGAACTCTATTCTTTTCTAATAGTTTGTTCTTTTGAAAACATACTTACTGAGACAAGTGGTTAGAGCTCAACTAATTTTCGAAGACCATCAAAAAGACGCTGAAAAATAAACATCTATGAATAGACCGTGGGAAAAAAGAATGACTGAAAGTGTGCTTGTCGCCGGTAATGATAACCATATCGCATAAGTACTGGCCATGTTAAGGTAACATAGATAAGGACATGAACGGACGAAAAAAAACTAAAGACCTGGCGAAGCATTGGTCGTTTGGGCGTTTGAGGACAAAAATGTTAACTGTGCACTCTAAGTTTTTCGCCTTTGCAGTAAGAAAGAAACTGCTTGGCATAATGCTCATGCACTAACTTTAGAAAGCATTCAAGAGATTCATATTGTGGTCTCTCTTCGACATCCAACTTCCAAGTCACGTCCCTGGGGAGGACATATGTCGTTGTTCCATCGCTACCTTCCGAAATCATACCACAAAGGACAAAGAATGAAGCTTTCGGCGTTGATCAATGCCGGCGCTTGACAATTGGCAATCAGAACCCTCCTCTTCGGCCGTTAATTGAACCCGGGTCTCGCGTGTGGCAGACGCGGATACTAACCACTATACTCCCGAGGATCCGAAATCGACACGAGCCTTCATTTCCATCATCGCTGCCCTCTATGCGAGGAGAAGCGAAAGGGAGGTGCTTGACAATCGACAATCAAAACCATTCTCCCCGGCCGGGAATTGAGCCCGCCTCTCGGATGTGACAATTCCTGAGGGATGCGACGACTTCATTACGTATCACTGGAGGTGAATGAATGTATAGCCTGCCTTTACAATGACTAGCGGTGGCCTACCAATGTTTCGAGCCAGTGCTGCTATCCTCGTAGACAAGTGTGGTAGCAATCTGTCGACACCGGAGAGATGGAGAGCTTGGTGGGCCATGGGCACGGGAATTTATCTCATGTGTATTGCTGGGCGGCCTTCGACCACTGCGCCACACGCGCCCTTTTATCATATCATCATAGTTTGAAAAAGTAGCAGCACAACTTATTCTCAAGATCCAAAAAAGCTTCATCACGAGAACTTCACAGAATGAATTGGCTCCTTCTGCGTCTTTTGTCAAAACGGAAGGTAAGTAAAGGATAGGGAATCAAGCTGTCGGCGTTGATCAATCCCTGAGCGAGACACTATGCAATCGACCTCATCGAGCATGGCAAAGGTGAGATTCAATGCAAAACCAGTTTGCACGACTTGCGGTGGCTCACAGGTGTTTCAAGTCAATGTTGCTCTGCTATCAGAATGGAAGGTTGTTGAGTCCAGGGTGGTAGATCGAAGCAAAGGCCACGTGTGCATTCAGAGAAGCTCTAACCTGTTCCCTAAACGAGCTCTTGGGAAGCAAATATGCACTGGAAAACCATTATCAGGGTTCCGCTATTCGGAAAAAAGAAACAGGAGCGATATTGGCAATTGCTCACACACCTACTCATTACCTATAATACATAAAGGGATAAAGGATAAAGCTCCCGGCGTTGACCAATCCCTGAGGAATGCGCCATGCATTCGACTTCACGAAGTATCGTTGGAGGTGATTGAATGCATTTCTGGCCTTTACAATGACCCACGGTGGCCTATCGATGTATCGAGATAGCGCTGCTCTCCTACCAGATAGGTCTAGTACCAGTATGCGAACTTCCAAGGAACGGAGGGCTTGGTGTACCAGGAGCGCGCGCGATGGATCCCGTGTGCGTGTTGCAGGACGCCTCCGACCACCGCCACACGAGCTCCTACCATAATACAAAGGTTGCTGAAATACGACATATTTAGCAATCTCTACAGTTCCTTGAACAAAGGACGCTCATATTCACAGCCTCACGTAAAGGGCGGAGGATTCACCTCAAATGGCCCCCGTCTACTGCATCATAATGTTCAGTAAAATATTGTAAACAGTGAATGATGTCAGTTTCGTGACCTACGAACCACCTAAAAATAAGAAAGCAACAGTCAGCACGACCTTGAATAGCTAGGATATTCCTTTTTAACACAAAAGCGTTCCTTTAAAGTTGGACGAAACAGTCTGGAACAGAAAAAACTCGAGAAACGCCACGCGTAGGTGACCGCGGAGAAAACCACGTAGGAGACGACGAACAGTGAGCGGATCCTAGAAGTGCTGGCCACTGCACTGAAAGCGGTAGACCCGAACGGAACACTCTTGCTCTACAACAACAAAAACAACAACAGCAACAGCAACAACAACGAGGATCCGTATGGAACTGATGAGACGAATTAGATCCCGACGGTCCTCGTGCTCGGACGTTCGCCTCCTCCCTTCCCCAACGGCGCCCGCTCGGTACGGAGGCGTGCAGGATCCCGCAGCGGACAACCCCACCAATTTGACGACACTTAGTATTTTCGTCAGCTGCAATTGCGTAGCACCGTTGTTATGCCTTATTGTGCTGGATCTGTTTTTCCTTTATTCTTATCGTCTCGCTCAGTTGCTCTTTTTTAAGACATCGCCATTTATAGTCATCTGCTCACCAGACAGACGTGCGTACTACCATCTGTGTAGCGCAGTAGTCAGAGGCGCCGTGCAATACACATGGCGTCTATCCCCGCACCACTAGCCCACCAAACCTTTCATCCCTCCGGAGTCTGCAAATTGGTGCCAGACTAGTTTGGTAGTACAGCAGTACTAGCTGGGCACATCAATAGGCCACCGGAAGTATAGGCCAGATATGCATCCAATCAGCTCCAACGATGCTTAATGAAGTCGAGTGCATGGCGCACCCCTCAGGAGTTGATGAACGCCGAAAGAATCATCCTTTATCCTTTAAGTTTATTAGGCTCCACTTTTTTTTTTGAATTCTTTGCGAAACATTGGTTATTTCTTTCAGGTGATATGGTTACTGTTTTGAAGGAGATTCCCACGCTTTTTGAGAAGTGTTGGTTGTTTTTTGTGTTTATTTTCCTATGTTTATTTTTTACCCTTTTTTCTTTGAAATCTGAACTCGTGTTTCTAGTTGGAGTCGCTCGAGATGTATTGGAGAAGGTGTCCCTATGGCGTGGTGACATTACTCGCCTTGAGATCGATGCCATCGTAAATGCTGCGAACAACGAGTTACGTGGTGGTATGGACATTTTTCGTTTCTCTGGTGTTTCTTGTAGAGATCTCGCTCTGCTCATTAAAATTCTTTGCCGTTTCGACGGTAGTAAAGCTAATTTCTTTTTAGTTATCAAAAGCAATTGTTTATTAATTTCTATGTTGGTTAGTACGTGGATACTTAGACGGCCCATTCTCTCTGGTTGTGCGACCCTCAGCATAATTTCCATTTTTTGGAGTTTTACTGGTCTAGCTATTGTGTTTCCCTGAAGTCCCAATGTCAGCCTAGCCAAAATGTGCCCTGGATAATCACCACAACAGGCAGTCGCAGTCCTTGTGGATCAAAGCGAGATTTGCCACTATGCGACTAGTTTGACACCAAGACAGTGGTAGATCCAACTTCTTCTAGACTTGGGAGACCCTGCCGGAGGTATGAATCTCCCCGCTGTACATTGCCGCTGTACATTGCAATCCGATACCCATTAAACACCTCCCGGCCGCGATGAGGCGATAAACCGTTGGGAGAGATGTTGGTTATTAGGCATTAGAACATCGAAGCTTCATAATGATTTTGAGATATTTGCAAAACTCCGGATTGGTGTTGTCTGCGGTGGCAACCGAACGCGTTATTACCCTTTCCGAGGGCCAACGCGTTCACCACAACAGTAGGCGAGCCCTTCGTTTCGCCTTTCTTTCAGCCGTGTTATTGTCCTGTATTTATGGTTATTTTTCACATAACACCCTGCCATTAAAAAAAGATTAAGCGGTATGTAAAAGGTGACGACGTTGTGATTTATGCTACAACTTCACCTTAACTGGGTTCGATTTGTGTTACCTAGGTTACTTCCGTTGACGGGTGATTGCTGATAGAACCAATAGGTTAATAATACGGCGGAGAGAGAGGCGAAACGAGGGACTCTCATAGTGTGGTGGTGAACCCGTTAGCCTCACGAAAGGGTATTAGCGGGGTTCGATCACCACCGTAGACACCAGCGGTTCGGAGCTTTGCAAATGTCTCAGCATCACTATGGTTATATTTAACATAGTACTCTACCATTAAAAAAAAGAATATGTGGTGAATAAAAAGTGGCGACAGATGTATCTGTTTCCAAATTTTCTCCGCTCTTGGTGGCTTAATGTGGGACAGATGTCTTTGTATTTTTGCAATTTTTAAAATCAATAATTTGCAAGTGCGAACTCTGGTGTTAATATATAGTACGGGACGTTCTTGTGTGCCCTTCAATTCTCAAGATGGTAAAGAGTTCTGTATCGATATTGTTCTTCATTCGTAGGAGGTGGTGTTGATGGAGCGATACATCGCGCAGCCGGTACTACGGACCTTCAGAAGGAATGTCGAGCTATAGGACATTGCGACACAGGTGCTGCTGTCATAACTAGTGGCTGCCAAATGAGCCACATAAAGAGTTGGTAATTTTATAAATTTTTAAAAATTTTTCACACAACACGAACAAGAAAAATCAAACTGAGCCCGGAACATTCGTTCGGTCCGTTTCCTAACATCCATTGTAAACGAAAGCATTCGGATTTGCGTGTAGCTTAAGCAGTTGTTTGAAAATTTTCGATCCTTTTTTTTTACGGTTGTCGTTGAATGCTCGCCGAGTCAATTCTCCACTAAATCATGAGATAACCGTCCCAGGGCGTTCCCAGGTCTTCACCACATGCAGTTTTCATTGTTTTCGGATCGAAGGAGGCTCTTCTCGTGCATATCTGATACCAATTCCACGACCCGAAGAGTTGAGAGTTTTGATGGCTTGGTGCGAGGTCAAACAATGACTTCTCCCGTATTGAACGGCGTCAAACCATTGCAGTACCCGTACTCGTTCGGTATACATGTTACAGTCTAATCTTGTTTTAGAGCCGTGCAAGAGTCGTTGTTTTTTCTTTGAGTTACCACGATAAGCGTGTTTTCTTGTATTTCGTTAGATAATCGTTTAGATATAATTCACACTGTTGGCCCTCGATGCTCTTCTAAAGTTGCGTCCGCAAGCGACCGCGAAAAGCTGGTGTCATGCTACCGCTCCTGTCTTGAATTGGCTGTGATGAATAATCTTCGTAGCGTTGTATGTCAAGTAAATTATGTCAATGCATATTTGTAATAATTTTCATCGACTTTCAGGCATTTTGTTGCATATCCACAGGCGTTTACGGATATCCGCAAGAGGATGCTGCGAAAACAGTAGTCGGATTTCTTACAGACTGGCTCTCTAAGCCTGAAAATGCTGTCAATGTAGGTTCTCGTCCGAGTTTGCTCGACTGGTTTTGTTGGGGTATTTTTTTCTCTTTTGGTTCCGTATACTTACCGATATACATGGATATGGGGGTTTGGTAATCGAATCAAAAACGAGCATATTCACTACAAGTTTTGTTTCAGCCCAATTTCAGACTATTTCTCGATAACAAAAGCATATATGAATCTAAATATTTGACATTCTGATTGCAGTTGCTCCAAACTATCGCACTGTAAATCATTTTGATAAAATGATGTTTTAATCGTAAATTTGTTCAAAATTTAATTCAAAAGGTCGAACTCAAGTTTGCATTTCAATATTCTTGCCGAAAGCGCTGCAACTGCTAATAACATTAGTGTTTTTTGGAACACCGTTGTCCGTTATTTTATCGTTTCCCTAACTGTACAGTCGCTTCGATATTAAAAGTGGAAGTTTCGGGAGAAAAAAACGAACAAACGCGTTTTATGGGCTCTGGTTAACTCCAAATTTTTTTCCACTGCAAAGCAGCGAAGAAGGTTGTGTTTTGCTTGCAAAGATCTGTATGCTCTAAAGGTTTTTGATTCGACTGATGAAGTACTCGTAGTCTGAGAGTCCGGAATTCGTTAAAAATTCGACACTTAAAAGATTGACGATGCTGAAGTTGTTCTTCTCAGATTGCACGTGTCGTCTTTGTTCTGTTTAATCCTGTCGATGTGGCTGCTTACGAGAAATCCTTCGAAGAATATGCCAATTCACGAAAGTAGAACTTCGTATGTATTTCGCTTATATTCAGTACTCTGGAAAAATCAACATGTCTTTAAATTGTTGAGCATACACGAGGTTACCAAGTGTCTCTTAGTCTGCAGGGAGCTCTCAGTGTTATGGCTTCTTCAATGTTTTTCTGGTTGCACATGAACGACTTTGCCAAATGCGCACCGTCATTTGGAATATCATATAAAGCAAAGTTTGACAATGCTCAGTTTAGAATACTGCTGGTAGAGAGCTACGTGTTTTTTGAGAATTCGTTGTAGCCCGAACTTTTGGTTTATATTGTTTTATTGCATACCTTTCACTATACTGCTATGTTGACTTACCCATTTTTTGTTTTCATGGTTAAGATAAACAGTCTATTCGTTTCTTTGGTTTGTTTATAACGGTACATACCGGAGACGTACTTTTTTCTAGCACAAATCTGTTTACAGATTTAGTCGTTGAATTTATTACTTTTTTATTGTAGGTATTGCAACTAGAATGTCTCACAGAAAAAAAAATCCTATCAATCCGTACGAAGTGCTTGGATTAGAACGAGGATGCTCGAACAAGGATGTGCAAAGGGCATATAAGCAACAATGTCTGAGATGGCACCCTGACAAAAATCTGGACAACAAAGAAGAAGGTACGTTTTCAGAGTTAGCTGTGTTGTTACCATCGGTGTCTATCGGGCCAAGCAGGCACAGGTTTTCTTAGGGATTATTCTAATTTTGTCTATCTCCTAATTTCACTACTTTGTTATCATAGTTTGTCTTAGAAATGTTAGACATGATTTCCACGGCTTTCTTGAGACGCATAGCTTAGAATTGTTATTCTTAAACTTCTGAAATATTGTCTCATTTCGGTCGTGTAGTTATATCTTCACTTATGTCTTTGTGGGTTGCAGGTGTTCACTCTTTTTGGTTTCAGCTGAGAAAAGGTTTATTGCTGCAAAGGAAGCCTTCCACTTTCTTTTTGACGAGATTAGAAGGGTAATTGAATGATTGAATCAAGTTCCTCTCTAGCTCTTTAAATCTTCAGTTTCTCTCTCGTTGTTCAGGAAGAATATGATCGGGACTATGAAAGGACTAAACAAAGGGAAGCAGCTCAGAGAGCACGAATGGAGAAAGCTGACATTGCTAGAAGGAAGTTAGCAGATCTGAACGGTTTTTCCTGTATATTGGTATTAATTTTGGAAGAATAAACGATAAAAATCAGATAACAGCGATGTTGTGATTCCAGGTTAATCGATGACCTTTATGAAAGGGAACGATTATATGCCAGTGGAAACAATGTTGAAGAACATTTGACTGCTTCTCAAGCCCATAGAAAGTGGAAAGAAGAGGTTCGATATTAGTTGTTCTAGTGTTATGTGGTGGAATGTGGAGAAGTCGATGAGGGAGGTTTTGACAGTCCTGTAAATGACTTTTTTTAAATCTAAAATCACCCTGACTCCCAGCGGTTAACCGCCTCATCGTGGTTGGGAGGTGTTCCTGGGTGTGGGACTGCAATGTACAGCGGGGGAATTCCTCCCTCCGGCGGGTTCTCCTAAGCCGGGGAGTCCGACGTCTCCATCAGGAAGCTTAGCTAAGAGCAAGCCGATACGGGGGTCCATCACCGTCCTGGTATCCGCATAATAGCAAATCTTGTTCTGATCCACAAGAGCTACAACTATCTGTGGTGGTGACGACCTGGGGCAGACTTTGGCTAGGGTGACCTCGGGCACCTTGTGCGCTCTCACTCAGTAAAAAAAGGAGTTCCCAGCGTATACGTTTTGCTTAAACAGTTGTGATAACGCATATGTGATCCGTATGTGATTTGCATTCATTACATGACGTTTGTCCTAAAAATTATTTAGGAGAGCCGCATCAGATCCGAATTCGAGACGTTGCGACAACGACTGGAAAAAGAAGCAGCAGACGAGATCCATGCTCAACAAGAGAGAATCGCTCGACTTGTTATGGAGCGAACAGAAATCAAGACAGATCCACAGGCCATCAGTTAGTCTATGCACTTCGTTCTAGTCTATTCGATGCCTATCTATCCCGGTGTTAAATATGTCCTTTTAGTGTACCGTTCCATTATTTTATTTATGTTTCAAACATTCTACGTTTTTTGTTCCAATAATGTTATAGAAGAAAAGCATGCTACTCTGCGTGTGAAGTGGAAACCCTCTGGTGACAACGATTATGACGAGAGTCAACTACGCGACATCTATGAAAAGGTACGTTGTTCATTATTCAACATCAGTTCCAATAAAAGTATGGTGACGTCTTACTTACTTTTTTCTATTCCTCAAGGGATGTTATGCCTACAGTCATTGTTTGGAATGAGTAGAATATCCTTCGCTTGTTGAACCATATAAATAATTTCAAAAACTCCACTTCGTAAATGGAATTCTAGTACGGCACAATATCGACGATAACACCCATTCGAACCACAAAGAAAGGCGATCGCGTGTGTGTGATTGAGTTTGACGTGAATAACGAAGACCTAGATGCAGAGTCAGAGTTTGGAAAGGATGGTCCGGACATTTCAGGTACAATACGGATTGCCTCCGTCTTTGAGATTCTTTGAAATTTGAGGGTCCATGTTCAACTAATGTCTTTGAGTAATGTGGACAGCAGCCATCTTTATTGTAACTTAATTACTCAATTAACTTAATGATTATGATATTTGTGGATGGTTTCTTAACGTTTCTTCTTTACCATATTTACATATTTTTCCACTAGTCGTACTATAATTCCATCATTTTTTTCTATTAACACATTCGCGAAAACTCCTAAGAGTAAAGTTGTATATGCCAAAACAATGAGAATGAAAATGAATGCCGATTCGTGTACAAGAACATTTATTTGTAGCTTCTAACAAGGTGGTTTGTTCTCCATGGCGGAAGGTTCGCGTAAAGAACCGTGATTATTATAAGAGTTTTTGCCCTTCCGTTCGAGGAGCATTTGCAGCTTTGATTCTGCCACACATTCGTTTCTTTGTTTAGGTTTTTCTGAATAGCCTATTTAAAAAGTTCGTATTCACATTTCAGTGGTAATTAAACGGGTATTCCTCTGGAATAAGTTTTGATAGAAAGACTATGGTTCCATCGTGACTGTACGTCGAAGTTGTATTGTTCTTATGTGTCTCAGCAGCTATAGATCTACTCCAAATTGAAAATCATCGATTGTACTGTGGTCGTGGAGCACTAAATTATTCGACTCCTGGCTGATTTTATCATTTTCATCCCCATTTATTTTTCGATCAGTCTTTTCGTCCACTTTTTTTTTTCAACGACAGCTCAGTTATTTTAGATTTTCCTAATCATCTTCGGCTTCTTGTTTGCTTTCGATGAGGAGCCATTCAAAGTTGAAATTAAATTCCTTTACTCCTGCCGATGTGTTTTGAGTCTATAAATTTAACTCTTGGTCATCAAGAATTTATCTAAATGATAACCGTTGAGATTTGCAACTTATAATCTTGGAGGACATGGGCATTTATCAAATAAAAGCATCGGGGACCCATTGAAGAGAATATGAAGAGTGGAGGAAAATAAAATGGAACCGGCAGAAGAGAAATTTATTAGGAGAGAATACAAAAAGTCAAAAGAAGTATGTTTGGCTGAGCACTTGAAATATATACGTGATTCTTTAGAGTTGTTGAGTAAGGTAGACGTCGCACGTCGTTACCAACTTCGAAGTTGTCGTGTTTCTCGTAAAGTTTGCATATATACTGATGGTTTTCTTTAATTGCTCTGGTTACAAATACTGAGATATTTGGTTCAGTTTATAAAAACGTTCCCTTAGAAATATTGTTTCTAGAATGAAATGCTGAGGTATTTGCAAAACTCCGGACCACAGGTGTATGCAGTGAGGAACGAACACGCACTGTTGTCCTTCCCGGGGAGCACGGGTTGACCCGGATGGTGTGGTGGTGAAGTGCGCTGCTCCCCGGTAAGGACAACAGCGCGTGTTCGTTCCTCACTGCATGCACCTGTGGTCTGGAGTTTTGCAAATATCTCAGCATTTCATATGAGTTATATTTCGCAACATACTCTGCCATTAAGAAAAAAAGGCAGTAAATAAAAGAGTTAAGATTGTTTCTAGGTTTCCATAGCAATCAAGTAGTTCGCAAATAAATATATATACATATATATGCATTTGTTTATTTACTTTTTTATATATGTATATGTAAATGTGTGAAATGGGGGCAGATGCCAGAGTGGTAGTGATGTCCATCATCACGAGCATGGTGCTAGTTCGATTTCACTTCGGCCCAACAAAGTCTCTCATCACTCTCGGGTCGGGAAATTGGTACCGGACTTGTCTGGGAAAAAATCGCGATCTGAAATCCAAATTTGAACGCTACAGCCCGGCTATCTCGGAACTCCAGGAGGAATTGGTCGACAGGCATTCTACGAGGTTTAAGATGAAATGAAAATTCTTAAGCAGGAACAGAAGCCACATGTAAAAGATGGAAGATCTTTGTGAACAGTGGATGCGAGGAAACGAATCGAATGTGATAAGTGCTGGGATCTGCACAGTAGACGTGATGACGGATCGAATAAAGTTAAAAAATATGTGTGAAAATGTTACTGCAGTTCTATCTGGCCCCGTAGTTTATGTGGCTCAGTGACGTAGAACAATTTAAATGTCATCTTACTCCAGGTAGTTGGATTATTCCGCCTCTGACGCCTAGTAATAAGAATGAAAAAGCCACTGGTACCGACGAGCATAGAGGTTTGTTGGTTGTTATTACTGAACTTAGAAATATCTCATAATTTGACACTTTTTGTTGAATAACTTAGAGGCTATAGCTTAAAGATTCGTTTAGTTTCTACCGAATATCGTTCTTCTTGTTTAGACTACTCTTCAATGACATATGAAGAGCTACAAGCTCAACTGTTTGCTGACACGGGTCCACCTCGTGAGAAGCGGAAAAAGTGGCACGAAGAGGAGTGAATATTGATCTCATGGCTTCATTTTTCTCAAACGTTATTCCTTAAGTGTATTTCATTTTTTTTACTTAGGTTTATGTGGTTAAAAATGACTCGATTTTCATTTCCATATCATGTATTTGAGAACTTAGTACTCTTGCGGTCGTTGTCTCAGCGTAAATGAAATTCTCTCATAGGTAAGATACATAGTGTTGGATTTTTATTAGTAACCACTACATCAACTTCAGAGTTGTGGAATTTCTCATTATGCTTCCATACACATTGAAACAAATTGGTTGCACCGAACGATGACCGGTGTCGTACAGTGGAGACGGAACTGTAAGATCTGCGAGTCAACTTTTTCCTAAAGTTAGGAGAAAGCACGTTTCATTTTATCTTTTTTCTTTCCATTTATAATTCTCTTCTTAGTATGGCATTTGTACCCCTAGAACACTATGAATGTTCTCTATATGTGGCAGATTCGTTTCAAAAATGTCTGAAAGAGAGGAGCACTAGTTGGGTTCCGTAAGTGCTTCGGGCGGAAAGTGTTGAATGAAGTCAGTATACTTAGTTGGGTACTTTTAGGACTCATTTTGAGCACATTTTCCATTTGTTTAATGCCTTCACTACTTTCATCGATCGCGATTAGCCACTTAAGGTTAGTGTTATGGGCCGCACTAGTCTCATTCCTACTGTCTATTATAAGTCGTTTACAGGGAAGTAACTGATTGGCGTGGGCTATAAACATCTGCAACATGTCTGCCCATCTTGTAGCTTATCATTTTATAGGACGATTGGATCTCCTAGGAATCTGTTACACTGTTTTTCTCGTTCGTATGTCAACTTTTACTATGTGACCTCTCCACCAATGTTTTGCTTTCGATTTGTATTCTCAATCTCAATAGCGGGATAGGTTTCGAAGGTGTGACCCATGCATTACGGTTTCATGTTGTTTGCAGGTTATATATCGTTCAGATGAGCGCTTGTGGCGCAGAGGTCGGGGACGCCTTGCAATACATGTGATTGATTCCGACGGCCCTGGTCCACCAATCCTTCCATTCCTCCGAGGTCGGAAAATTGGTACTAAACTTGTCTGGGAGGATAACCACAGTGGCTCGATGAATCGGTGGACCATCGTGATCATTTATGAAGGCCAGATATGCATTCAATCACCACGATGAAACGGTGCTTAATGGAGTTGAATGCATGGCGCGTCTTTAAGGGATTAACTGGTCAACGCCGAGAGCTTTTTTAGAGCTTTATATTGTTCAGAGTTTTGGTTTCGTTGGTCTGAGGGATCTTCGATCTCTGAGGGATATAATCGGATCCATCCCGTTCTCTTCTATGTAGTTCTTTCATGTCGTCCTCGCTGAAGGCTCTGGATAGGCTTGCTGTGTGTGGTCCATGTAACAAGGTAACTGTCCGCTTGTCCTCTTGTGACTTTCTTTGAACTTTAGTCTTATGGTTTTTTCGCAGTCCAATTTTTACTCCTGCTCAGCTGAGTTCCTTTGACATCGCCTCTGTTTCATTAGTATATCTTGAAAAGATACCAACTATATTATTGTGAAAAGAAGGTTTTGTTGGGATTTCCCACTAATGCGCGTGCCATTGTCACACAAATTCCCTACTTTCCGGCGAGGTTCTATGATGGTGAACACAGCTCTGATGTGGTTCATGCAACAGTATCCCTGTCTAAATTGTGCTTGATCAACTTATTCTGCGTCATTCAAAGTTCTTGTTGTGGAGGGCTGCACTACATCGTTGACATTTTAGTCATTTCCGGTAGGTGCCGAAGATGAGAACGCATTATCGATGGAGGCCGGTGCATGTATACATAAGTCATTGATGGGTGGAACACTATACTATGTCATTGATTCTATGTATACCCATGGGCATGGGTTTTATCATGGATTTCACATTATATAGGTTCTCCGACAGCAGAAATGAAAAATATCCGTTGTGGGCCGGTGATAACCGTCGTTCACCTATTCCATAGTCGTTTCTATTAAGTGTTTGGGCGAATCGACTTGCAGCGTAGAGTCGACATGTACGAAAGCACACTTTCAGAGGTGCGAATGTGATGGCGCATATACAGAGGCTCATGCACTCTCCGCATTGAATTGTTTGACTTCATTTACATTGGGAGATCTACGGCTGTATCAGTAGCTGAGGAAAAAATGTTTGATCTCACCCTTGCTTTCAGTAACATTTGTTCTTCTTTCATTAGTTCAGCACATTCCATTAGTTGTAGTGATACTGCGATGTAATGCGTTCTACATAATAGCTTATGTAGTAGATCAGCAACTTGTTGAACATCTTGGCGACCCCACTACAGTGAAACTCGGGCCAACGAAAAGAGCGGGGAAAATGGACCCGATTGGTCTATTGAGAGAGTTCACCTTACCTAGAACAGTCGTTTGCCACGAAGTCCCTTCAGATTCATGTACGGCATTCGCTTTCCTCGCAATCCCCTCAGGCCTTTGAACATCATACCAACATCTTCTGCCAAAGCGGATCGTTTGACAAGTTCGGGAGAAAAATCGTTGTACATATATTGCTAAAAAAAAGTCGGCTGATTAGTATTTAGTGCTCTCCGTTCTTAATCAATTGATCTCTATCTACATCGTTTCATAAGACACGGAAAATTTGTGAAAGCAGGAATAACAGCGGAATAGAAAAACGTTCATCATTTCTATTTTTTTCCATGCCAAGCGTTCTTCTTCAAGCTCAATAATTGTCAATTAACATTATTTGCAAACAATTGCTCAAACTAACTGGCGGCGAACTAACTTTTCGAACTAACTGGCGGCGTAGGGTATTGGGCGTAGGTACCCAAGCACTTATCCAAAACATGTACCGTACGGCTAAAAATGTGTGCACAGGAGAAAAGGAAAGGAAGGATCGCTAAACCTCGCACAAAAAATAGCCATTTCCAATGACTACGAAGTAGAAGCCACTCGGATTAGAGAAAAACGTACGGTAGTTCCCCGAGATAATGTTTCGGACGTAAGTAAGATCCCCTTTAAGCTACCCTTCATATCAAATAAAGTAAGTTGCGCCATTAAAAGTTGCTTAAGAAAAATTGGTCTTGAAAATTATGTAACGATTGTTGACATCCCACCCAATACCCTACGCCGTCAGTTAGTTCGCAACCGTCTCTATGATCGTTTGTGCAGCTCAGAAAACTGTATGATCTGTCCTAACGGGAGAGACGGGGATTGCATGAGTTTAGGTATAATATACTTGATCTCATGTAATGCATGCGGCGAGGAATATATCGGGGAAACGGCTAGACCACTTTGTGTCCGCATAAAAGAACGTCTGCATGGGAAAGCTAAAATCCGTTTAAACACCCCTCTAGGTACGCATAGGGCACAAAAGCACAACGGTGATGACTTTGAAGTGAATGTGCGGATCCTAGCGCAGGAATCAAAAACATCAACGCGCAAAACTCTTGAGGAGCTTTGGATAAATTTCAAAGATCCAAAGACGAATCGGAAGGACGAATGCCTCACTATCACGCGTGACCTGGCGCCCTATTTCAAAATGATATTTTGACTCCGGGGCGTGTCTTGCTCGCGACTCCACGTGAACTACGTGTGGGCCAGTCCCGCACGTAACATCACGGTGAGTGGCTTTTCTGTTCAATATGGCGTCTATTTGAAAGTTTGATCTTCATTAATACTTTGACCTTCTTTTCCACCGAATAATAAAAAGTATTCTAACATAAAGTACGTCCAAGCTCTGAGGAAGGCGAAGTCGCCGAAATGTCGGCTATCGATCAATAACGTCATAAACAACGACAACGACAACAAGGATTTGTACCAACCTCGCGTCAGCTTAAGAAGATCAGTTTATAAGATCACATAAATAAATTACATTCGAATATTTTGTAAAATAGACGCAATAGAGAATAGGGTGGATAGCACAGTGCTAGTGATGTCCATCATCACGAACATAGTGCCAATTCGATTCCTCTCCGGGCCGGCCAAGCCTCTGATCACTCCAGGGTTGAGAAATTGTTACCAGACTTTTCCGAGAAAAAATCATTATCTGCAGGGCAACTGGGAACGCTCCAGCTCGCCTATCCCAGGAATCCAGGTAGAATCGAGTTGACCGGCATTCTACAACATTCAAGGTGAAGTAGGAACCCTAAAGCAGCAGCCAAAGGTATACGCAAAAGTTGGAAGACCTTAGTGAATGGTGGATGCGAAGAAACGAATCAAATGTTGGAAATGCTGGGATCCATACAGTAAACGTGAAGAGAGCTCGTATAAAAAAAAGTATAAAATATTGATGAAGTAACTTCCTTTCCGGCTTGCTTTGGTAGTTCTTTCAGTCCGGAGTTCTGCAAATATCTCAACATCTTCATGGTTATGTTTTACATGATACTCTGCCATGAAAAAAATAGGCAGTAAATAAAAATGATGGCATTGTGATTTATACCACAGCTTCGTGTGGGGTGCGTGTGGCACAGTGGTTGGAGGCGCCACTGCGACACACACACACACGGAACCCATGGCCCACCAAGCATCCCATCTCTCCAAGGTCGGCAGATTGGTACCAGACGTGTCTGGGAGGATAGCAGCACTGGCTCAATACGTCGGTAGGCCATCGAGTCATTGTAAAGGCTAGATATGCATCCAATCACCTCCAACGATACTTCATGAAGTCGAATACATGGCGCACCCTCAGGGATTAATCAATGCCGAGAGCTTTATCCTTTATCATTTAACCGCAGCTTCGGCTTAAATGGGTTCAACGCGGGTTTGTGCATCCGGGATCAATCTCGTTGATGGATGATTCGTGATGGCACCCATAGGTCAATAACACAGGTGACAGAAAAATGAAGCAAAGGACTCGCTTGGTGTGGTGGTGAACATATCAACCCCCGGAAAGGAAAATGGCCCACCGCATGCGCCAGCGGTTCGAAGTTTTGTAAATATCCCAGCATCATTATGATTATATTTCACATAATGCCATGCCATGAAAAAAGAATAGGCAGTGAATAAAAAAGTATCGACATTGGAATAAATTTTCTACTACGAATCGTTGAAGTTTCTAACTCTCAGCTGAACTTATCAGCGGTTGTCGTATGCTAGGATGTAGCGAATGCACAAATCGGGGCACAAATCATCGGAGAAGCACGCTCATCTAGTTTGATTGCAGGATTTCCGATATTTGAGTAAAGGTTCTTAGTTGAACTTCCGAAGTTGTTTTTTTAACGATAAGCGACAGTATGCAAAACGATTTCTCATCGGTTTCTGAAAACGTGCTGCGGACCCTAAACGGTAGAGTGCTAGCGGTTCTAGCACTTGTGTTCGAAGACCAGAGACAGCTCTTCGAATTTAGCGCAACTGGAGATTTAGCTATATCTTCAACTTTGTTGGACACTATTGTTGATTTTTAACAGTTACAGACCAACAACACCACAATTTTCTTCTTTCTAATTCCGAGGAAACGCAATAAACAGAAGTGGTGGTAACACCACAATAAGGTTAGAAAAGTATCCGTTCAGTTAAAATAAGTGCTAAATACTTAGCTGGTAAACTCAATGAAAAGTGGTAACATCACATAATTTTATTAATTTTAGCACCGCCAATTGGGTGAAGTCCAAAAATTTCGAGGGTCTTGATTCTGCAAAAGTGCTATGCAATGCAATTATAAAATCTTCTCTTCGTACACGTCGGAGCCGTTAGTGTTCTAAAGTGTTCACATCTTCACTGGCTGAATGATTGCTTCTCAATCAACTTATCTAAAGAGCGTTGAATATTGTTTTCAAGACATACTTTCTCTTTTGGACTGCCTTTTTTTTTCGTGAAGCGTCATGCATTCGAAGAGTTCTTAATTTAAAGGAAACACTAGAGCACTTCTACTTGGGCAGCTATGATTCTCTATGAAATAGTGCTATTATATAGGAATAATACACTCCGTCTTCATGATCTCGACTGCTAACTGGATACTTCACCACGGCTTGATCGATTGCTTATCGCCTGAGTACGAAACCACTGATTGAGCTTTCAGCTCCAAAAAGGGTGAACTTTTGGTTGTGTTTGTTCGTAGACGAGGATTGTGATGACAGGAAGCGAAACAATGAAGCAATCAGCTCTATACCGATTTCACTATGAATGCGTGTCGGAATTGGTTAACCACATAGCGTAGCCAGCTCGCAAGCTCCAGGAAAGTCGAACTGTAACCTCAGCTGGACCAACCCGGATGTACCGTAGTGAACGACCCAACTGATAAACAAGAAGTGTGCATATTCAATAGCGTTGACGAATCAGTTTGAATGCTTTTAGACCTATCCCACTAACTAATAATATTGAGTTATGAGATTCTCAATGATCAGAAGAGCCTGAAAGGTGTGAGAAAATAGGATACAAATCGATTAAACGTAACTTAACGCCTCATCTATGCTCAACAAGGATGTAAATAATTATTTGATAAACTACGAGGTTAATAATAAGTTGGTCATCTGAATAAACGTAATTTTTTCTTCTTTGAAATCGTCGTGACTTTGGTGAAGAAGTAATCAAGGATGCGTTTCACCTAAAGACCTTGGAAGAAGTGGCTGGAAAGTACATGGGCAGCGATTTCGATTCTCACTCAACGACTATTCCTCATTTTATTTCGGTAGATACTGAAAAACCAAGCAGTGGAAATAGGAAGAACTCAACAAAGAGTGCAAGGTTTTCAAACTCTTTAAAAAGTCCAGTTGTAACATTTTTGTTTAGGGTCCACTCTAGATAGGTCCGGTTGCCACGAGGACAATTAGACACATTGGCGCTGCAACTGCAAGTTGCTCGATGGATATACCAAGCACGAAACTGATATGATGAATTTTGACGATGAGCCAATGGACTACTGCTTTTCTTGCTTTTGAAAGTTTATATGGAAAATAAGACTTGAATTCCACCCGAAAATTTAGCAAGGCTAAACTTAACGTCGTTTGGTAAACAGCGGACTAAAGCACAAAACGAAGACATAGATAGAGTTGTAACATTTGTGTGTTTGGTGTGAAACTTACGACGGATTTCCGATTATAGTACTAGAAAGCTACAAGTCGGTTTAAAAATAGGTTCATTATTGGAGAGAAGAGCCATTAGAATCTTAATATTTCTTTGCAAACAACATGAATGCGTGTTTATTGCGTTAACATAGAACTCTGAAGTTCTGGATGCGACTAATTACTCGAAGGTTCTTTATGTACTGGCTTCGTTGCTTAAGATTTTATCGAATAGTAGCATAGAGATGCTTGAAAAAAGTTGTTTTTTATCGAGAGGTTCGACAACTAAAGTGAGTACTGCAGAGTTTGGTAGCCCAATTCGTTCAAATTCTACAGCGGTAGATTTTTGGTTTCAAATTCGACTTTGGAAACTGTCTAGGAGACTTTAGGAGAGGAGACTCATTCCAGCTTTCCAGATGAACATTGTCTATTTTCGACTAGTCTAACAAGCTTTTTACATCTTTCCAGTGTATTTGAAATGAAAAGAGATTATTCAGCCGTTAATATTGAGGCTAAGTTTTCCTACAGCCCACAAGTATTTTTTATAGGTACAGCTTTAATTGTAGACTTCACATGGTCGTTCAGGAAGACTGCGCTCGTTTGACGCTACTTTATGCCTATATTTGAACATATTTGGAAAAAGAATGCAATTTCTGTGAATTGAAAGCATCAAAGGAACCGAACCATTGTAAAATAAGTGTCAGAAGAGGCGTCACGTGCCGTGTTCTTAGGAAAGTATTAGGCTTTAAAACTGGACGCATAGTTAGTACTTATTACTATAACATTATTTTTTAATTAATTGTGTCAAAAACCGCAGCCATTTTCTGCCTAGCCTGGGTTTAGTTCTAGAGCAAATATTTGTAACTGAAGACGAAGGCCAACTGATCGTTCGTGATATTTCATAGTACTGCATAGAAGGAGGTCATTCACCAAATGCTAGAGAGATTTGCAAAACCTCGGTCTCTTTACAAATCACTATTGCCTCATAGTAGAGAACTTGGCTTTGGCTAACCGACCCTGTCACATGATGATACAGTTGTCACTACATTGGCTCTCATTCTCAAGAAGGTCTCCATCGCTTTATTTCTACTTTAAGTTACCATTTTCAGAAGAGGAAAATCACATGCTGTAAGCAATAGGTCATTAAATCCGAAAAGGATTAGGATACTCCTCACAGCAATAAAAAAGTACTTATTAAACACTTTTTATGAGCGTAGACTACACAGTGCTTCAGAATAGTGGTTGTCTTCCACATAATACCCTGGCATGAAAGAATAATAGGCAGTAAATAAAACTATGTGCATGTGCATGTCTATGTGCAACTCAAAATTGCATAATTTGCTCCAGTGGTAGAGACGGTGATTGCATGAGCTGGGGTATAGTTTATCTGATCTCCTGTAAGACGTGTGGTGACGAATACATTGGCGAAACGGGCAGACCCCTCTGTGTCCGCATAAAAAAACACCTATCCTGCAAACATAGACCAAATACTCCACTAAGCACGCATAGGACCCAGAGACATAACGGAGAGGACTTTGAAGTATGTGTCACGATCCTCGCACGCGAATCAAGAACGCAGGCGCGAAAAACTCTCGAGGCACTCTGGATTAATTCCAGAAATCCGAAAATGAACCGCAGGGAAGAATGCCTCATTATGACGCGTGATATAGGGCAGTATATAAAACTGCTTTTCTGATGTGAGGGGCACATTATACTTCCACGTGATTTCTGTGCGGTTGTTCTCTACGTGACATACTTAGTGGAAACCTCATAGAAAGCGGTGTGTGCAAAGCTGTGTTCAAAGTGATTGAAATCTTGGTTTGGAGTTTCTTTGTTTGGTTATGGAGGCGTCTGGCCGAGTGAGTTGCTATCAACTTGACCTTTCCAGGCTCTGAAGAAGGCGAAATTCGCCGAAACGTCAGCTTAATCGTGAACAAAGAATAGTGACACCTCGCGTTTGCTCAACAAAAATACGAAGTAAATAAAAAGTTAAACAATGTGATTTTGACTGAAGCTTCAGGTAAACTGAGTTCACTACCGATCAGTGCTCTCCATATCATTTCCCTTGACAGGTGATTGAAGATTGCACCGTTATAGCAAAAAAAAAGTGGCTGAGAGAAAGGTAAAGCAGGGGCCTCGGTAGCTGCAATAAGCTACAGGTGTGGACCCGGAAACATAATCATAGACTCGAAGCTGACTGGGGTCCCAAGTTTTGCAAATATCTCAGCACTATTGTGGTTGTATGTCATCGCGATGTTCATAACACGACGGTGAAACTGTTACTCTTTGACCTCAGCTATATATTTGCTTCTGAAGAAATCAGTGACTGAATCATGTGACTGGGCATAACGTTTAACAGAAAAATTGGATATGATTATTAAGCCATGGTAAGCGCAGAGGCTCATTGAACCATATTAGCAATCAACGTAGAAGGTAGTCACTTAGGTATTCATCTCGTGCAGGTCATTTGCATTTCTAGTGGTTGCTCTATGAATGATCCCCCAATCATGCCTGTCGCCAATCGTCGTGGTTCATAAAGACATGAGGCGCAAACCACTTACTCAGCAGTTCTGAAATGATCACATCTTACCTAATAGTTGGCAAATGTAATACCATTGTTGTGTTTCTGGAAACGTGATGAAAGACGAAAGAAGGTTGTCAAACTTGAAAAGCTAATACATTTGTGATATGATATGTGTAATAGGGCTAAGAAGTTTGAATATTTCGCTACAGTTTAGAAAATGCTTTCTTCTTTGAAGTTTGGTTCTTATCTTGTCATTATTTTTGCTTAATCCGATATTTCTTTTTCTCATTTCATGGTCCATATATGGACGTAACCAAGGTATTGTAATTGAAGCTCTAGTGTTTTGAACTGCAGGAAAAGTCGTCATTTATATATTAACATACGTTTGTTCTAGCACTTTTATAATAGGTTATGCAAATGTGGAGAAAATGTTACTCAGAATTCCCCGAAGGTTAACGGAATTTTGGTCAGGGTATAAATGAGTGTTTTTTAATTTTTACGACAAAGGATAAAAGGACAAAGCTGCCAACGTTGACCAATGCGTCATGCGTTCGACTTCTTTAATGCATCGTTAGAGTGAGCTAAATGCATAACTAACCTTGACGATGAGTCTAACGATGTCTTAAATCAGTACTGCTATCCTCCTAGACGTAAGATACCAACTTGCAGACCCAGGAGGGATGGAAAGCTTGGTGGGCCCATGGTTAGGGGTAGAACCAACGACCACGTCTGTATTTCAGGATATCCCTAACCACTGCGTAGCACACTCCCCTGTTCTTGTTTTGATTTTCTTGGTTGTTAGCATATCTAGAAGAATTTCTTCCACTGGGATAACCACAAGCCAGTAACGAAGTTAGTTGGACATCAAATTCATCGGGTAAGAAGAAATTTATTATTATCGTTCATTGCTTCATAAGTAATGAGCATCGTCTCATATTAAGAGCTGAGTAGGAAACGGAATGGTCGTATCTCTACTAGGAGTAAATTTTTTTCCAAAGGTATTTCAGGATTCCACAGAATTCCTGGAAAAGAGGCGATATCCGTGACAACCCACTATCTACTTTAACGCATCAAGGACTCAGAATTTACTATTATTTTGAGAGACTAATGTGATTAAAACCTTCTACTAGATAACCGATGCCTTGTCGGTTGATAATGGTCCCATTCTATATTCTCCAGTAATTCCTCCAAGATTCTTAAGAGATGCTTGTTTTGGGATGACTTTCTTAAGTTTGAAAAGCTTTCGAAAAGTGGCTGTGCCAATAGACAACTGTAGAAGTCGACTTCATTAGCTGATGCTTTTGAAGTGCTTTTTGAGATGTTGTAATCATCTTACACAGGTTTTCAAAGAAATAAGTAACACAAGAAGTTGTAGAAATTTTTTCACCTATTGATTACTCTTGTTCTTTCTTAGACATGAAGGTTTTGGCCTATACCGGAAATTAATGCGTGAAAACTACCATCATTACGCCATGTGAGAGGTTAAGACTGAGAACCTTGGCAATTTCATTAAAGTCTTGAATTTCCGGACACCAAGAACTTTCCGCTTGCACGTCATTCCGCGGTGAAATGACTTGACCAAATTCTGGTGAACAGCCTGGAGTCTTCTATATGCACTTCATTTCATTGCTGTAAACTAAAACAAGTTCCATTTTGTATTCGCACAGGCTTAGAAAAGCCTCTTATCCAAGTTAGATGTACTTGTAATTATAATAAATTATAACACTATTTTTTTAGGAAGAGGACAAGAAAGGTTAATTTTTGGTATTTATGATGAGATCTCTTCGAATTTAGGTATTAAGTACATCGAAAATCTTTTCAGCATGGATGCCAAATTGTCTGCCTAAGTCTCTCCTTCTAAAAAATTTTCAGTCAGACCTCAAATTTCGAGGCTAAATGCTGTTCGCTACTGGAGACCCAAACACAGAGACAGTATTCGTGGCCTTAGCCAACCCTGCGGTAGAATCACCGAAATGTACAAGAAGAATAAATGGAATGAAGGCAGAGGAAAATAAGGAAAGATAAAAATACATTGATGAAGAGCGATTGCACAATAAATACAAGGTGCAGAGGAGGCGGATCACCACCAGTCTGTGGACGCTGTCATGGTCCACCGTGACTG
Source organism: Angiostrongylus costaricensis (assembly GCA_900624975.1). NCBI lineage: Eukaryota > Metazoa > Nematoda > Chromadorea > Rhabditida > Metastrongylidae > Angiostrongylus > Angiostrongylus costaricensis. The sequence goes on along the minus strand of UYYA01003965.1, from coordinate 25,407 downwards.
AACAACCTTTCTAGGGCTCGCTTCAAATTATCCTATTTGTAGTCTTTTCAGGGCTAGGGCTTCTCGCAAAGGCTCTTCCACAGGTGACTTCCTGTGACACTACCATCTTGTATTAAGGAAGATTTGAGAGTATTTAGAAAGTTCTAGAAATCTCTTAATATGAGTAGCGATAAACACTCTTCGAGTGTTCTTCCGACACATTCGTAATTCCTTCGCGCTCAGTACTGAAAGGATCAAATGCTTTCTAATGAGAATTTTTGTCTTCATGTCGATGATGGTAACTCGCGCAGAAAGATTATGATCAAATGATGTGTGGCACTGTGAAATGCTGAAGACATGCATGCAGAAATCTCTAGAAAATTTCCTATCCTGAAGTCATGTCGGTTTTCTTAGAAGAGCGCATGAGCCACGAACCGCGTGTAGCCTTTCCGTTTTCGAATTTCTGTTAAGGGTTCAGTGAAAAATTAGGTTGGATTTTGTCAACGCGATTCACAATACTTCAGACAAATTGTCGTAGTTGTATCTCGTCGAATTTCACTAAATAAGCAAACTACAAACGAAGCCAAAAACAGAACAGGTGTGTTCAATTGATGGACATTCTTTCGTCTTTTCAGATATAATCGTCTAGTGCTTTTACTCCATAATCCCGTTAAGAACAAAGAGTTAAATATGCGAAGAAATGGTAAGAAGGATTTGGGGAATTGGTTCCAGAATTGGTTGCTCTTTGAAAGAGAAAAGGTTGATATAATTCTAGGTGTCACCGTAAATGATTTATTTACAGGGTCGAACAAAGGAATATATTGGATTCTGCGGCATGTCTGGACAACATCGCCCCGCATTGCTAAGGTCTTCATTATGTCTCTTACTCGTTCTGAGGGTTACAAAGCACTTCCTTAAAAAGTTCTCAGCGCACGTTTTCTAGAAGAATTTGATCTACTGAAGGCTTTTAGATAGCAGTCTAGTAGAAACGATTGCCAGTATTCACTGATCTCTGTTATTATTTCACCATCGCCCAAGTAATATTATGTTAGAGAAAAAAATATGTTTCCGTGATGCTAGCCATGGAACTGACCTCGTCGAACTGTTGCTGAGCGGAGAGAATGCCGAAAAGTGCTACGAGCAGTACGGCGAGATTCCTGACGATGTGAAGCATAGTGGTGTGATGCGGTCGGTGATGCTGGTGATGTCGCGATACTTTGTGGCCTCGTGTAAGCGTTGGCTCCGAACTGGCCCCGCCTCAACTCGTTTGACTGAGTTCATCGCTTCAGATTGTGCACACCAAATTAACTCAGTACTAGTGAAGTGCGAAGAAAACGAAACGAGACATTGAAGGCTGTACATATATGATAGAAAAGTGTCATTTAAGATTGTCAATATAACACGAAGTTGCAGTAAATGAATGAGTGCAATCATCTTTGAGAAGTTTGAACTCCGTTCGTTGAGTGGCTACGTTCTCTCATGGTTTTGCCGTTTTATCTAATATTTGCCACCTTCGTTGGATCAGTTATCAACAGATAGATCTCGCTTACCTTAACGGCACTGTTTCGGTTTCCTGTTCTGTTAGATGAGTATTTTTTTATGGGGTGTTTGTATCAAGGAGGTATATATTTACTTCGTTCCTAACGAATTGCAGGCCAACGTATCACCGCATTTCACAGCTGAATGGTATTGTTGACATCAGCAAGCTCTTCTCATGTTTTTCGATCCTCTTACTACGACAGCACTTTTTCAATTTAATGCAAACGTCTTCTTCTGATGAAATTACTCATTGAGTTGATCTCACCCTACAGGCGGTTTCACTGGGCTTCTAAAATTTTGTCCTTTAAATGATATTCTAAATCATTCTACGCTTAATATCAGTTGTGTATGGTATATATATATATATATATATATAAAGGATACAGCTCTCGGCGTTGTTCAATTCTTGGAGAATGCTCCATGCACTCAACTTCATTAAGTATCATTGGTGGTGACTGAATGCATATCTGGCTTTCACAGTAACTCGCGGTGGCCTACCGATGTATCGAGCCAATGCTGTTGTCCTCCCAGACGAATCTGGTACTAATTTGCCGATCCCGGAGGGATGGAGGGCTTGGTGGGCTATGGGCGCGGGGATCGATTCCAGATGTATGTCGTAATGGCGCCTCCAACCACTGCGCCAAACGCGCCCGTTATATATATATATCTTTGTAACTGTGCACTTTTGCATGTGTGTGTATGCATTCATATATACATATATATATATATATATATATATATGTATAATGTCTGTATACGTGTATGTGTCTGGTTGTGTCGATGTGTCTGTGCATATGCCGCTATTTCCATTTTAAAATTTTGGTCTCCTATATGGCACTTTTGGAGACTTAAATGAGTAATTCAAGTAGTGTCGATACCAATTCAGTTCTCATCTTTCATGTTTCGACCATTTCTGTAAAATCGGGTCTTCCTTCTACGAGTAAGTCAAGCCCAAAGTTCGGCTTAGTTTTTCGATTGTCAGTCAATTTTTAAAAAAAAGAGTGTTTAGCAGGTATAGTGCAACATATTTACTTCACTTGAGTTTATTGAATCATCAATAGCGAAATGATAGTTGCAATAACTTTACCAAGTTTTGGTAATCCTTAGGGTTTGCCCATCACAAAGAAATTCTAGAGAGGCGAAGAGGAGGTTTGGCTTGTTCGGCGCCTACTCGAGTTTTCGGACGTATATAATGTTAAGCAACAGGCTTCAGTCACCTCTATCCTTTACTACATTCTGTTCTTTGGCAATATTGAGTTTATAAGAAAAAGTGGAGAAGTAAAGTAGCTCATGCTACAGCTCTTAAATCACGAAGAAGTAAGGCAAGGATGCAGTGTAGAAGGCATCAAAGGAAACCGGAATGCCATTAGGAAAAAATTATACAGTGAATTATGGTGAATCCAGATCGAGTTTATTTAGAAAACGTGGTTCAATAGTAGTAAGCTTGGTGTCCCTTACTTTTAATGCTAAGTGCTTTTCCTTACGCACATGGACCATAAAAAGGTTTATTTGATTGAATTTTGACAAGCGCCTATCTTTGTGCATTGCAATGGACAGAGATTGGCTTCCTTGCGCCTAGGTTGCTACTCCATCTTCCCACAACGAAGCAGTTAACCCCTACAGGATTTAACTTAAACGAACAACGTACACAGAATGAAGTCAAGACAACTGTTAACACAGAAGATAACGGAAAAAAGCGTTTTTAAATGTTTGTCTGCCCCTCTGACGTCGATTATCTACTTTAGGACGTCGAACTGCAATGTACTGCACGGCATACATTGCCTATTGGCAAGGAAGCATACCGGCTTCAAATCCACAAGAAAAGAACTACAGGAAAAAATGAAGATGAAGCGTGGCGAATACCTACGATATGCGGTCTAAGTTTTTTAATAATTGATGAAAATGGGATTCTTTATATGTAAAATTCGTGCAGATTGTGAAGAAACAGATGGGTGGAAGTGAATGAGCTTAATTAGCTCATAATTTTAATTTATTTTGGGATCTAATCAGTTCTATGTAACCAAAACATCCAGCTGACGACTTAGGCGTGAAAAGCAAAAGTTAAAATCGGCTGTAAGAAAGCGGCAGTTCGGAGAATTCCTAAATTCAACACATTAGGATTACGGAAGGCTTAGGCCTATCCCCCCCCCTATCGGGTTTTACCCCTTCCACCGTTGTGATATCACACTGTTGATATTTCAGCTCCTGTCTTCTGATCTTGATTCCTTTCACTATGCAATGATTTTCAGATTTCTGTGGAAGGAAATGAATCGATGATGCGTCGATTTTCAGTGGAGAATAAGATGGCTTTGTAGGAAAGACTACTATGGGGTCTAATTTGAAAAATGAACGTTTTCAACAATTGTCAGTAATTATGGCGAGCGCGTAGCGCTGTGAAAGCGTAGGAACGCCGTTCAATAATAAGCACAAAGCAATGGTCCGATTTCGCACCCGGTTAACTAAGGTTTTGCTCTCACGGAAGCCGGACAAACCAGTTTGATGAGATTCTCGTTACCATTCCACAAAGGCTGGTGATTGCCTGTGCTGAAGATCCGGGAATACCCTAACACTGCAATCCTAGGATTCCAGAGAGCAACGGTTCGACCAGACGTTGGCAACATCTAAAAGTCAAAATGTTCAAGTGGAAACCGAAGCAATACGCATAATCAAAGGTTTCCGCAGATGACGGATGCATGACAACGAACGGCAAGAAGAAAGTGGTGACATACACACAACGCGTGTTGTTGGGTTATATAAAAAGTAGGATTGCTAAAAATTTCGTCGCCTCGAGCCATCAACGTCAAAGTCGCACTTTATGACACATGCTAAGCTCTATTATCCAAAATAAAATCTTTAGAGTCGAAACATAGTTGTCAGCAAGAAGCATGAATATTTGTCCCGTGGTGGTATTTGTCCAAACGGTTAAATTCTAATTATGTGGACCTCATAAACCATCTTAAGGTATTCTCAATAGCAACGTGGTCGTTAAGGAATCCCTCCCAGGAAGCAATTCAATTTTCGTGAAGTAATTTTGGGTGAAGCAACATGGTTTTCTTTACACTACTCACTAACGGTCACAGATGTTACAAATATAACTACTATAATGCTGAGATAATTGCAAAACTCCGGACCGCAGGTTTTTCGGTGGAGAACGAATGCGCTATTGTCCTTTCCGGGGATCAACGCGTTCACCACCACCACCATGCGGGTCCTTCGTTTCACCTGTCTCTTAGCTAGTTCTATCAATCTTTTGCCATCAGCAATCACCCGTCAACGGAATTGATCCGGAGAGCCCAAATCCGCATTGAACCCAATTGAACTGAGGCTATAGTTATAATCACAATCTTAACCTTTTTATTTACTGCCTATTCTTTTTAACGGCAGGGTATGTTTTCCGGAGTTTTGCAAATATCTCAGTATTATAGTAGTTATATTTCGCAACTTATCGTGCCGTTAAAAAGAATAGGCAGTAAATGAAAAGGTTAAGACACATGTTACGATTGTTTCGGCATTTGATGACGACAGTGGTCTACCAAGTAGGGATAACGCTTCGAAATCTGGGGCAAACATGAGGTATTCCGGTGTTTGATTTGTCCAGCCTGGGGAAGAATGTCGGTTGCTGTGCACAATCCATTTTGTCGCTTGCCATAATGCGATTAAGAAATAGGAATATTTTTTTAAGCGGAGGAAGCAGAAAAGTTTTTGTGAGTATGAATGATACTTCTGCTGCTCGTTTAGTTAATGTTTCAGCCACTTGTCTAAATTTTATTGTTTTTCTAATTAACTTGAAGTTTCTTGTGGTGTTACTACATTTAGCCGGAGTTGTTCTACAATCCATCGGACCGTCATGCTTCATAGATCGTCGCCGTTTTAAAGTGGATGTCGTCGACCAAAGAGCATCTTCATCTCCATGGATCTCATCCTGTGATGGTGCTTTTGAGAAAGGCACCAGTTGTGTCGTTGGCCCGCTAGCGATTCTCAAACGAGACTGATATTGTCACTGTTGTTCATGACTTGCTGTCTAGCTCGGATTTATAAAAAAAAAACTTGCATTTCATTGTAATCGACCAAATTCTTTGAAAAAAGTCAAGAAGATAACGGGGAGAGGTGGCAGAAAACCCAAATATTTCACTGGAAAGTAAGGAGTCGTTTTAAAAACTAATGCGATCTTAACTTTCTAACAATCTACTGTTTAGCTCGCGTTTCCCGTCATGTTTAGGCAAAAAAAATTTACTTAAAATCCAACTCTTAGTATAATTTATAGTACGACAGAAGAGCATCCGAAAGCAGAAGTGCACCCCTGATAAACCATCAGCCGTGCCAGTTTAACAAATAGCCTTTTGAAAGAAAGGTGGACTGGATCCGTTGACCTCTTCAAGAGCTTTTGCTCCAGCACGGCCTTCTCTTGCCTCCATCGCTGGATAGTTGCACATGCGGATCCAAAATACTACCAATGAAAACTTCACGAAAACCTGGTTAGTTCCGCACATCCCAACAGAAATTGTTGATTCACTCCAGATTTACAGTTGCTCTTGAACTAATGGTCCAACGGAGTGGACTGTTTTATTAAGTACTCTTTTTCGCATGCAAAGATAATGGCGCTGTGCACTCTAAAAAATTCGTGAGTGAATCCGGATTTCAGTGAAGAAAGACGAAAATGCTACTTGTGGCCTGAGGACTATCGCAGTCGAGTATGTGTATACGGAATAGGACCATGTATGTCTTAAACTTCAATAAAGAAGTGTCCTATCGGTCCGATTAGGGAATTTTTGAAAACAATGTGTTGTCCTCAAGATGTGAACCGAGCCGCGTGATTCTTCTAATGTACTGCTCACCACATTGCCCACGGAGAATAATTTATGTCATAGCCAAGAAGACACAGTGTTTTTTCTTCCGAGGTGTACAAATGGTTCAGTTTTTTGTTATGCTTAGCTCACTACTGGTAGTTACTCATTATTAGTTCTTACGCGGTATGCTAAGCAAGGAGCGCCAGGCCCCGATGTCTAAGTTGTCGGTGGTACAGAGATTTTGTGGAAATAGTTGGGCAGTGTCTATTGAACTTAATAAAAATTCTTGAGCACTATTGCTTTAGAAATGGATCATTAATATTCGAAAGAGATCTTCGACATGAACTCTGCTTGGAATTTTTATTGGGCAACGCAAACTGTCTTTCTGGCTCGCACGAATGGTGGTTTAACAAAGTAGGTAAGAGGAAGAAATGAGAACCGTCGGACGTTTGGGTAGCTCTCGAGCGAAATGCTACAGCAGAACACATTCGAAGATCAAATTTGCATAAGAGAATATTATGATGACTTTTCATGGTTGGCAGATGAATCGGGCACCACACGTTTTTAAATGTTGGAAAAAATCAATTAAAAGTAGCAGAATTGTTGAAAGATCGGCAAAATCGGGTAGCAGCGTATGCTACCGACCTTGGAAAATCAAGAAAAACAAACTTGCCAGCACATCGATATGCAAAAATGCGCCCAAGAGCAACAATGACAAATTTAAAACAAACGTGATATCAAATTCCGCATCTTCTAACGGGCTAAGCAGACCTCCCGCTAGACTCAAGCTGCTTTTTAACTATTTCGAGAACTACTTTTTGAGAAACATCTCCAATCGATGTACTGCTTCTGGCGACGACTTTGTAAAGATTCGCGTGATCAGAATTGGAATGGCCAATGTGTACTGATCACCAAAAATCTGTGGGTTACGATTTTTACCGACCACTAAAGTTTGTGCTTGTTGTCCGTTTTATAACCTTGTAAGTGTAATGGACACAACACTTTGTACATGATCAGTCCACTTTGACAAGTTAAGAGAGCTTGTCAACAAACGCTTAAAGTACATGATTTCTTTCCTAAGTGTATAGCTTTGTGAAATCTAATTTTAGCACTTTATTCCTGCCTATTTTTGTGAAAAATATGGCTCTTTGGGAGCTCGAAGATAGCGCTCGTCAATATGCTTTTAGTATAAGCCGCTGATATTTTTTCCACCGGAAGCCTACCTAGGAGTGAAACGACGCGATGGCCAAGCACGACGAGCTGTCTGTACCTAGCTCACCTTACTCCTGAAGTGTTTTACCCTTTGCGTCCTGCAGACCAGAGCCTTCCACGCAACTCCAGGAAAGGACTGGAGACTGGGATTTGTGGCGCTTTCGAATCATCCTATCAGTTACGGGTTTACAAGTGTGGCAAAGTGGTTATTGCGTCTATCAAATTCTTATGAGAGAAACAAGCTGAAATCACCGACCTGTGAAAAAGACAAAGAGAAGAATAAAGACGATCAGATTATAATAAGATGATAATGAAATTTTATCATCTTTTCCAATTGCTTTAAGATACCATAAAATATAAGCAAAATAACATCCAAGTTGTGTTTCCTTCAAAAGTTAGAACGTACTACCAACGTACTCAAGGAAAGATTTCTTAGGATATGAGGTTTGCTACCCATTCTGTCGTTCCGAGATTATGTTCCATAGAGCACGTCAAGCTCCATCTCTGATAACATCACATGACAGATAGAAGAGTCCACTCCATAAAAAGACTAGTTGAGCCCATGGTAGACTTTAACAGCATAAACGAGGTAAGCGCTCGTCAGACAATGCAGCAAGGTCGGACATGCCTTCTCTTCTTCACAAGGAGCCTGATAAATCTAATTGTTATCCAACCATCCAAACACTGTCAGTCATGAGAAAGGAGTAGCACAGCGCTAGTGATACCGTCCATTACGCGGAAAAGTTAATCGACGGAGACGGAGGCTCGACCCCGTGTTGGACCCATCAGGCATAATCCCATCTCTGTGATATTAGGAAATTGTTCACGGATCACCCACCCATTCTAATCCATGTGAGATCGTTGTAGCACGGATATTTCAGGATTTGCACGAGAATCAACTCAATCAGAACTCAGCCAATTTTGAGAACGAAGAAGAAAAAATCCTGAAGTAGCAATCGCCCCCAAACGCAAAACTTCAGATACTTTTGTGGATGGTGGTTCGATTCGAGTTTCTGAGAGTAAGAATGATTTTCACAGCGTTCACAGTAGTTGATCAACGCTGTGTGTCAATACTCCTACTTCCAAAAGGTCTCGCAGAGTGGAACCCCTCTTTTGTAATTTGCAGTGTTTATTTTAATGGTCTTGAATCATCTCAGCTAACGATGACTTCACCTTGATCCTCGATAGACTTCTCATCGATAGTGACAACAAAATAGCAGGGGATATAGAGAACCGATGTGCGGATCCGAGAGATATTTCTTGTTTGTGACAGATTGGGGAGTTGTTAGTGATCAACGCAAACCGAAAAACTCTATGAACGCAAAATAGGACCGGGCCGGCCATTCGAACAAGGGGACATGTGCACGTTGTTGCAAGGTTATCAGAGAGCCCTACTACCGAAAACATGCTGCAAACTGCACTGCGAGGTCTAGAAATAGGTGCAGTGATTGCAATAAATATTATTGCTTTGGATGTTTTAACAGGCTTTGTATTACGTGCACATCTCCTGTAAGAAATTCTATGTAAAGATTATTCATTGTAAGCGGAATTTAGAAGTTTTATTTAAAGATGTTTGGTTCTAAGTGGGAGCTGAAAGTTGTATGTGGAAAGTATAGTTGATTCAGTGTAGGTAAGAGTGTTCTCTAAAGGACTTCCTTCGATTCTAACTACAGGAAAGGGTGGCAGGATGTTAGTATTATTGCTATGGCCATTTGTAACTGCTGTTAAGTCCTATTACGTAAGTTGTAAATTGTATGTGGCAAAATAAATGTAACACAGAAATGTGATAACCATCAATTAATTTTTTCGAAAGACAAACTGTGTTGAGATGAGTGACATGACAACAGCGTGTGTTAGAACTCTGTCGGCGTCTCCAAATTTCGCTTTTTGCCCCAATGAGCGGTTCATAATTTTTTACTCTGCTCACTGTGGAACCTATTTGTGTCACACCGGCCATTCGTGTAACTTCGAAATGACTCCCACAGAGGTCATTTGTCGCGAGAGTGTTAATGAAGGTTCTAAAATAAGATTTGTCAGCTCTTCGTTCACCAAATGTGTTATCACGTTTTTGATGCTGTAAAGTGTCATCTGGTAGTAAGCGATGCTTTGATGGGAGGATTAAATGGAATATCCTGAGAGTCGTAAAGGCAGTGGCAAAAGCCTTGGCATAGAGCGTGGAGGGTGACAGAAATACTCATGGTGTGTAGCCTCTAAACTGCTCAGGCATTTGAGGGGAGAATATTTTAAAACTTGTTCACTTTCACCTAACCTCCCCAGTGCATTATGCATAACCCCAACGATTTTCTATTACCTGTGGACGTACGGCACCTTGTGCCTTAGCAATGAGATGTTTGGTAAGCGACAGCACCCAACGTGGATTAAGCTGTGGAAGACTTTCGGTTTTTTCTATGGGAAACCCCAGCCTTAATTATGACTTGAGTTTCAGTGCCTTAAATTTTTAGCTCAATTTTAATGATGACTTGCACCTTTAGGGATGCGGCATCATATCGTTTAAGGTGCATTACCATTTGGTTTAAAGATAGCATTCTTTACAATTTACTGTAGTTGAAATGCAATCTTGTACTTGTAATCAGAGATAGTTTAACATCCATTTCTTTGAAAAGACAAGTTCTCAGCAGAAGCATTGAACAAGAGTAAAGGAGAGTCGATCCCACAGCAACTGACAAAACTTCCGGTAAACATCATTTTAAAATGAATAACTGGCTACTTCTTTCGTTACCAAGATAATCTGCCAGTGACTTATTATCAAAAATTTTTTCTGCTTGTTCTTAAAGCAGTCATCCTTCCATGGAAGTTGACGAGGCGATATCAGCTCCTTAATTGCGGCATAAAATTGATCACTAGCTGATGATTGAATTCAGTACCACTGTCACGAAATTAAAATTAGTAGAAGGCCGTTGAAGTCCTACTTAGAACCAATTTGCTTTAATATTGTTCGAACAATAAAGTGGAATAGTTTCTTGACTGATTACTTAGCACAGATCCAAATGAACGAGATCCAGGATGAGATCCGCTGAATTGAAGCCAACGATTAATAAGCCTAGGGTAAATTACCTAAAGCCCATTTTTGCTTTTAAATAAGCACCGATATTTTGTGTAAACGATTCCTTATCTGACAAAAGTCTACATTTAATCACAAACAGCTTTCAAACTTTCCTGACCGGCACGTTCGGTGTTTCCCATCGGAAAAGAGCTCGCTGCTCAAGTCTGTCAATTATCTCCTGCCAACCAATAGCTGCTAAACGCATCAAACTTTAAGAGAAGGAAAAATTTTGGCCACTTGTAAATTTGAATGCTCGTATCATTTTGAAGTGGTCAACAAACGTCTACTAGAAATGCGTGGATTTCAACACATTCAATACCAGCTGAAAATTCGGACATGTTCAGATTACTGAATCTATTCAGTTAATTGGTTCAAAGAATTTTAAAAACAAACTTTTTCTACGATAACATTGGAATGTTCATTCTAAGTAATGTGGTCAGCAGCACTTGTTCAGGCAGTAGGTGAGATCTCACTGTTTTCCTTCTGAGTAGGCACAGCTAAAAGTGTCATGAAGAATGCAATTCTTCCCCTCATTTGGGCAAAGAGTCCATGAGGGTTACGTTTTTGATGCTTCAGCTGTTTTTGACTGTTATTTCAATGCTTTGCTGTAGGTCTACAAGAAGAGGAAGTTGGAAATATCTCACCATCGATATTTTTGACAAGTCAAGTACCTGGGTAGTTGTCGAAAAAAAATTGGGTAGGCTAATAATCGCAGTGTAGAACTCATATCACGTATTCTAACACCTCATTTCACAGTGGAAATCTGTTCTTGCCTTGTTCGTGATGAGCCTTTATAAAAAAAAACAGCTGTATAGTGATGAATGTGGAACAGCTGAACATTGTCTTACTATGTTGAGAATTTTGAAACATCTAAATGAAACAGTACTTTCTTTGTTTTCGCTGGTGCGTTCCCGTTGACAAACAGACTAGTGTATGAGCGGAAAATTGCTAAGTACGCATTCATCTTTTCGGAACTAACATACTTTTTCAACTCACCTTCTACACTTTTTTGTATAAAGGAGCACTAAATCTGCAAATGAAGGCAGTTAAAAATCTCTTGCTCAAGAACTCGGAGTTCTAAAATTTATTCTCTCTGCCAGAATCATAGATTTAGAAAGAAATTTTTACGAAATCTTAAAATGGACGGAGAAAACCTCGAGTTGGTCGAATATGACAGTATGAAGATCACTTGTTTAACTCCATTACCCTACCATGAGTAAAGAAGAAACTGTGAGTGAAGCAAATAAAAACTAGAACATCGTTTTTCGGTTGTATCTTGGGCTTAACAAGATTCGATCCCTATTTATGCTTCCCAGATTATTCCCGTTTCCAAGTTACTGTTGGTTGTACCGTTAGAGTAAAAAATTCGCTGAGAGAAAGGGAAAGCAAGGTCTCGGATGGTGAAATGGATAAGACGTCACCCTCCGGAAATCGCGAGTTTGAAGCACACCTTAGGTTCCGGGTCTTGCTCATATCTCAGCAGCTTTTTAATCTCTCATTTGCTTAAATTGTTGAGCTCTCGATTAAAAATTTTGCGATGCATTTATGAAAATAGTAATACAGTGGTGGCGTGCTTAGAACAGTCGCTAGAGGTTTGCACAGTACAAGCAGAATCGGTCGCTGGTTCGATCCCTCACACCGGGCAATCGGATCGTCGGTCTCTTCTCTCTTGGTCGGAAAAGTGACATGGGACCATTCAAAGTGAATAAGAGCACTGGCTTGTTACAATACGGTGACAGAACAGTATAAATATGCTAGGTATAGGCAAGGTCTTCATTCGTTCATTCCTAACGATGCATAAAAAAGTCGTATGCATGACGTAACTATTGGAGATTGGTCTCTTCTATGCGTTTTAGACTTTAGAAAAAGCTTTGAGTTTTTAAAAAAATAATATGGGAGTTCTAGAGGAGTTAGGCAGCAAAACTTTGTTTTGTTATTAAGAATATCTTCCACGTGTAACTGCGGCACATCATTCACTCACTGTTGAATTATGTTCATTACTGCCTTATTCTTTCATTATTGCATTATTCTTTTTAAAGGGAGGTATACATTATAAAATATAACTTCAATGATGCTGAGATATTTGCAAAACTCCGGACCGCAGGTGTATGCGGTGTGGAACGAACACGCGCTGCTGTCCTAACCGAGGAGCAGCGCACTTCACCACCACACCATCCGGGGTCCTTCGTTTTCCCTGTCTCTCAGCTAGTTCTATCAATCTTTTGCCATCAGCAATCACCCGTCAACGGAATTGATCTGGGGCGGCCAAATCGGTAACGAACCCAGTTAAGCTGAGGCCGCAGTTATAATCACAATTTAATGTGTTATTTAATGCTTTATTCTTTTTAACGGCATGGTATACATTGTGAAATATAACTTCAATAACTTTCTCAGCATAAGCAACTTTCCTCCAATATCGAACTTTTTTCTCATCGTGAGAGAACCTATTTGGCATAAAAGGATAAGCTGTGTGTTCCTGCTCATTAATGCTTTTTAAATGAGCCAGAGAGAATTCTATTCATTTTCATCATTCTTGCTATGTTGGCATTTTTTGAAGTACATATAGTGTCCCACTATGAATGTTCAGACAAGAAAAGTTGTTTCAGCCTAGTGAATCAGCAGCTGGAGACTAAATTATAATATTGGCAAACTATCGGCCTTCTCCTCAATTTAAATGGATCCGTGGAAGCAATATTATCTGCTCAATCACTCTCCATTTGCATTAAGGCACAGCCAAAATTTTAAAAGGATTATATGTTTATACAAGGGTACACCATGCTACGAGTAAATGAACATGAAAATGTAAAAGGCGATACATTGTCACAAGCATTCAACATTCCAGCTGCATTTTCTCAGACTTTTTCCCATAGAAAGTACTGCTGTCTGGTGTCCTCACTACTTTTGAGCGCATCGGGATCGAGGTATTCTTCGTTGACACCTCCTCTTCTCATTCTGGACACAATGAATTCCCTCTCCTCTTTGGCGAAGATCGTTTCAAGGTTTAGAACTCCTGAAGATCGGATACAAAACGTGAATCCTTAAAGGCAACAGTAACAAGCCTACGTTTTGGTAGCACCTTTCGAAACTCTTAGCTTAGTCGCCAAAAACCAAGTTCATTTAGAGTTAAAAAGCGACGAAAGAGAGAAAACGTGGTCTCGAAGCTGTAATTAATTGGTGGTGTCACAATGTTGGCACGGCACGTTAAACGTATTGGTTAGAGGTGATCCTGCAATAAACATCGCCTCTGGTTCAATCCAGCACCCTGGGCCGACCAAGCTATCCATTCTTCTATGGTCAGCCGATTGCTACCAGAGTTGTGAAGGTGGTTGAAAATACTGCCGGTAGACATCAGCAGGCTCCACAAGTGATATATTCAATCAACTTTAGATTGGTCAACTCCTGACGCTATATGGTTTGCTTTATACTTTTCGGACTTTTCCATACCTTCTGGGAAAGTTGGGAAGTACTTTGCTTGCTGCCACGGATCTAATTAATGCAAGGAATTCTAAGGCAGCCAGTCACTGCATGGCGCCTCACAGCGCGCTGGTGTTAGTTTGTAGCAGAAAGAAAGCCACAGCGACGATAAATTGAACTAAACGTTTTAGTTGAGCCTAGAAGTGAAAGATTTAAAGGTTGAGCGCAGATTACCTAAATAGTGCGACAAACAAGGTTCTACGTACAAATTCACTTAGAATTGAATGACTTTGCTATGCACGTGATCATCTTCATGAGCAAGTGAGTGTTGCGTTGGGGTCCATGCCGGTTATATCCACTACATCGATTCATTCAAAACTCTACGATTAAGTGGGTGGGAATCACTAGTGAAGCAGTTTCAGATCGGACATAACTTATAAACCCATGTGTACTGTGGTAACCGCAGCGAGCTAATTGAGACCTGCAGAAAACAGCGTTATTTGAGCACATCATCCCTAAAAGTGATTTCCTTAGTGTTATTTGTGCGAGCAAAGATCTCCTCGACTTTTAGAGAAAGTCGAATTGGTATTTGTTGATGCTCACTTGATCCAGATGGTTAACATAACAGTGGTGATAAAGCAGTGATGTTCAAGTGAGTCCGGTGGATAGACCATTTCGAAAAACAATGAAATTCTTCAAAAACTCCCACTGAGTTTTTGGATAGCGGCAATACCATACCGAACCATTTGCGTAATCGCGTGCACTGCCTTTGCACAAAAGTGACCTGCAAACTTTTCGACGTGCTGAGGTTCTTCTTAATATTTTGGAAAATTAAGGATCTTTTTCTGAACGCATTTGAGCGTAGTTGATGGAAGAGTAGAAGTAAGTTCCAGAAGAGCTACCAATACTGTTATTAAAGCTACCTATATCGAAGGTTTTCTTTGGAGTCTTTCCGTTGGTGATATACGACTTCGGAAGCGCAAATTTAACTTTTCTGTATCCAGGCTGAAATAAAAAAGCTGTAGTGGCCCAGTAGAAATGAAAAATGATTGAAAAAAACGAATAGAATAAAAATCTAATAGTCATTCCCCTTTGTGTTAAAACAATGTATTAATAATACGGGCACCATATTTCTAGCAATTTTTTTAATAAATTTTGAGAAAGGCCACGGAAACTAACCTTAATTCCATCGTCACAGTCGTGATACACCTTGAAAACTGGATCTATGGGAGAGAGTTCAGCGGTGCCACCCGAGAGTTGGAACTCGCCATTCGTGTCTGTGTACCCTTGGTCGAGAAGGTCGTCAGGGTCGGGACCTATACTACTCAAAATAGACCATGAACGAGATAGCTGAACTGTTCATCTGTGGGTGGAACTATGGCACAATCTTCTTTTAAGTGTCAAAGAATTCATAAGTGAGTACTGCAGTAACTAATTCGGTTGAGCCAGTCGTCAACACAAACAAGGAAAAGTTGGGAGAACAAAATGCATATATTTTCTAACACTGGGGCAGCAGCCTGTGATGGCTTTAACACGAATTGGGTTGAATTCTGCGGGAAAAAGTAGTTGCCAGCCATTTAGCACACATTTAGGCAGGAAACATACAGGGTCATCACAAAACCATTCAAGCATTGAGTAATTCAGAACTAAGTTTAAAGTTAGAAACATTGGCTTTTTTGCAAACATCGTAATGCGAACGAAATCCATATCCACCACAAGAGTTTCACAAATGTACCCGAATGTGCTTAAGCATCGGCAAGGCCACTTCCTAGTTCGACTTTGACTTTTACCAACTATTTATTTAAGCGAGGTTAAATACTTAAATGAAGCAACATAGCTGAAAACTAAAATAAGCAATATGACTCACCAGTATCTTCCTCCCACAGCTTCACCCTTACATTAGAAGCGGGTTTCGAGCCGCATAGGAGCTTGCCACGGACGGCGATCGACTGATCGCGCATTGCTGCAGCCACGGCGATAAATGCGAGTAATATGGTGGTTCTCATCTAAAAAATTCCAAGGAGCAGAACTGAAATTATTGAGGGGTTCAAATATTACGCAGCAAAAGTAATTTTTCAACTGATACATAGGTCTTTGCGAGAGTTAAAAAATCATCGAATACTCGTTTTGTGATGTTGGAGTATAACAAGGAATTGACGAGGAAAATTTATTAAAGAAATGTCGTCTTATAGCTAAGGATGAGACGCCTACTCTAAGAAAACAGAGCCAAGTCAACAATATGGATCCTGAACCTGTTCCACTTCTATGTTATGAGAGCTGTTTTGCAGGTTTCGATTCTAATTTTGTGCTGGTGACAAACACTTACGCACAATCGACGAAGTTTATAAACTATGGAATCCATTGATAAGGAGAAAACTATACTTGTTAGTAGCGTCAAGTCACCACTAAAAGTTCAGCAGAGCATAAATGGAAGCTCAAGACTCCTCCATTCTTGTAATTAATTATTTAAAAAAATCTGAGATATTTAGATACTATAGTATATTTTAAAGTAAACAAGTTATTTCTGGTGATTTCTCAATGTCATATATCACATCTGCTTCACTCATGCACCCACTGCTCATCGAGTTAATGGAGTGACGAACCAATAAACATCATAAGCGTTCCCCATGGAGTTCATAACACAGTGAGTATTTCTGTTTTCGTTTGAGTCGCACTATAATTGCAGTTCTTGATCGAAAACTACAAATGGGTAGCTCGTCGAATTTAAGCAATTGAGGGAGAATATATTCGCGGATTCGTTGCCGTGCTCTCAGAATCTGTACATGAACCACATTTGTAGAAGTCGATTCTGAACTAATCTCTAGCCTTTCCAAGCAGCTTCATGACAGGTTGTTCTCCGAACTCAGGTCTATGATAGAGTCCAGATATATGCAAGCGCATGGATCCACGTATCAGTGAACAGTGCATTCACATATCGCACTTCTAGACAGGCGAGCATAACACTTCTAAATTGGGTTCACCGATGATCTGAAAAAATCACATTGGGTCACAGAAGAAAACGATACAAGCACGACACCCGCCTAGCCGAGTTGAATCGAAGTGGTGTGTGGCTGGACCAAAAATGGTGATAACAGTATTTTTGTCTGATAACAGCGCAAATATTACGATTTATGGTGTTGGCTTGGCACTCCTGGCTGAATCATACACTGCCCATTATGCCTGAAATTTTAGCTACGACTGTCACAATGTAAGAAGTCAAAAATTCGTGGGGAGTATTCCCAGGTAATTTCTCACGACCGACTCTCTAGTGAGGTCGGCATTGGCTGAACAATTTTTTATATTCTTATTGAGCAAACAAAGGATTCATCATAGTTGCTCAACAAGAATATAAAGAATTTCCGGGTATGTTCGCACCATAACGAGAAAGCGCAGTTAACAGCGACGAGCTGATTGCGAAACATCCACAAAGTCTAAAAATTCACTTTTCCAAACGATTTCTCAGCTCAAAAGACTAGTTCTATATATGAATGGATTTTCACTAATTGCACCCTAGTTCTTGCAATTGATAATTAACCACAGCCAACTTGCAACTATGGGTTATGAGTGAACAGGGTTGGGCAATTATATACAGAATCGTCCACAAAACTCGAAACAGTGGAATTCCCAGCGGCAACCCCTCCAAATACTCATTTTCTTGGTTTATTTTTCTATGGCTTAATAGTGCTCCAAATTAGGGTGAACTGTTGCCAGCTGATCTTCGTAGCTTGTTTTAAAGATTTTAAAGTAGTTCAAGCGTAATATCCAAAGCCAGTTTATCAAAAGCTGATGATGATTTTTTGAACACTAGGACAATTGAGAACTTGGAAACTATAACGGTTTATGAAGGAGACTTCGCCATATTTTCTCACCTTCATAATTAAGGTTTATATAGTGCTTTTTTTGGTAGGATCGATTCCATGCGTACCGTGTATCATGTGTAGCGCAGTCGTCGGAAGCGCACTGCCATACTCACATAGGATCGTTCCCCACGTCCTGGGCTAGCCAAGCCTTTCATCTTTCCATAGCATACTTGTTCGGGAGTATAGCAGCACTGGCTTGGTGCATCGGTAGGCTACCGAGAGTCATTGTAAGGGCCAGATATGCATTCAATAGCCTCTAAACGATGCTTAATGAAGTCGAATGCATGGCGCATCCATCAGGGATTGACCAACGCCGGGAGCTTGATTTTCATTTTATAGTACTTTTTCAACTTTAGTGATACTTAGGTCTAAAGTTTCCGACAAATGGTAAATAGAATTTAAACTACTAATTTTCTCAATGCGAAGCCAGAAAGGTCAACGATACATCACGGAATATCATCATATCCTCCTGAACGAAATGCTCCTTGTACATTTGCTTTCGCTATCGAAATACTAGCCTTGAGGGTAACTAGAAAACACCTCTTTATCTTGTTACAGTAGAAATATTTGTCTACTTTGGGCAAAATTCTATCGATTCCAAAAGGCTTTATTTCAATTAATAAAGTTAAATATGAATTGAGACATATTGGTTTGAAGTTGAAAGCGGTCATTATTTTTGCACCGCATGTATTGTAAACATTGCGTATCGGGTCTATGTATCAAGCAACGGAGACATAGATAGCATATGCTTGATAAATACTAGGCTGCGAATACGCTGAGGAAAAGCCAGACATTTTCGTGCGCTCATAGATGGCTGTAGGCACATGTAGAGTTCTGATTAGTGTTGAATCGGGATACACAGGATCGGGATGCACTGCATCAGTCACAGACACGATCTCGTGCTTCGGCCTCAGAAAGATTCCCTTCCATCCAGGATTGCTAAATGGGCTCCAGGCAGATCTGCCTGGGAGGATGAAAACACTGACTTGATTCATCAGTAGAGCGCCACAAATCGTTGTCTCGAGTAAATATTCATTTAGTCATTGCTACCATTCTTGACGAAGGTGATTCATACACATCCTTCAAGGATTCATCAGCTTCGAGAGCTTCGTCCGATTATTTTTTTAGGGCTATATTTAGAGATGAAATTTTAAACATTTCAGAGCACTGGTCTAGATTTATGTTAGATAGAAAACTATAGCGACGAGATTACAAACAAAGCATGATAATCTTAGAGTCGAAAAAAATAGCATGCAAATTTGTGTATTTAGGACTGGCTTCAGAATTTCTACAGTGATCTGACTAAATGAACCTCATTAAGTTCATAAAATGTTTCAAATTTATCGTTTTATTTAAGGCAGATTCACATTCCTCGCAATGTATGAAGAGAACACAATGGCCATCCGTTCGATTGCGAAACATGCAATGAGTGGGATATATATTTCGCGAAGTCATGCACAAACAGAGCGTAAGGTAAGTCCATGCCTTAGTTGTTGATTCAATGTTTAGACGTAGAAGGTCAAATTCAGCAGGATCCACCTTAGAACTGAGGACTCTTCTTCTGAAGCTTAATGAAACGCTGTGAAACCCTGATTGTAACTGTTCTCTGTTGTGGCGACTCTCTTCCCTGAAACTTCCATAGTCGTTGGCTGAGTTTTAAAAAAAGCCTAAATTCTTTATGTCTGGTTGTTTACCAGTCTAAAGTTTCCAATTTCGCGGAATATTTTAGAAAAGCTATTTTAAAATGCACTTTTGTTTATAGAGGTCGTACAGCAGCGACAACTTGTCAACAGCCAAGTTGTAATGCATCATTCATTCTCAGAAATGCTCATCAGATAAATGTTTGCACTCTTCTGTTGGCTACTTCGGAATACTATTTTTAACGAACCACTTCCTATTTACTCTATTAGTTGCCACTCTTTCTATGTAGGAATCGCAGAAATAAGAAACATAACGTCGATTTTAAATTCCAAAGTATTATGTGAAGAGCTTCTAGTAACTTTCTAAACCTTGTTAATTTATCAGAAATATTCCGATAATTCGCAAAGCAGGGTGGTGGTAAGTCGTCTAAATAAGATGGAAACCCAAAAGGGTAGTTGAGGTCAAGGAAGTTAATGAGTAAGCGCTATCCGAAAAATTGTAGAAGTGGATCTTTTCCAATAGAATGAAATAAAAAATATTCCGAAAAAGAAATAGACGAATTTTTTTGCCCTATATTCCTTATTTTCTTTTCACCTTCCCTTGAATCGTTTTCCCTAAACAACATTCCCTATCTTCGGGACGGCTCTTGTACTGAATCAACGCACTTTCCGTGCTTTTTTTCTGTTTCACTAGTTTTCATCAACAGTTCGAAGCTCTTTACTTATTGATGAAAGCTTTGTATGAACAACTCGTTTTCTTAAATATGAACGGGTACCTTATTTTAAAAAGAAAAGCGAAGAGGTTTCTCGTTTGAAGTTCACAACTTGAAAAAAAAACTCTATAGGAAAGTGATGTGCTCCCACAAAATTTCGCTCCCATAGTTTAGATGGAAGAAACCCATCACGGCATTCTCTTTTGTTGTTAATGATGTGGGAGGTCCAAGTAAGTAGGTTTCCAAGTAACTATTAATGATATAGGTGTGGCGCTTCTAACCGCTTGTGCGCTTAGCGTCCAAAACCAAAACTTAAGAAAACATGCGAAGGACGATGAAAACTTCATCTAAGGTAATCAGGCGATTTTTTCCATGGTTTTCAATTTCCGAAATGGAAGACGGTCGAACGAAACTTGACAATGGAGTGAGCGGGAGCACCAGCGTAATTATTGTTCGGCGGTTGTTATCTTGGAGAGGTGTCCAGTCAGTTTCGAATTTGATCTTACAGCAGTAAGAAGAATGCGGGACATTAGTTTTAAGAAATACAATTGCATTTAAAATGGTTACAGTTTCACAAATCAATATCAAAAGAGTATTATGGCGCTTCCACTTGTTTCCACAAACCTATTTTGCTATGCCAGTTAATTTTTGCAGAAGAATTAACACCAGATAAATAATATAGGCACATGTGGCGCAGTGGTTGGAGACGCCCTGAAATACGCATGGGACAGGTCTCCGAACCCCTGGCCCACCAAGCCTTCCATCCCTCTAGGGTCGACAAATTGGTACCAGACTTGTCTGAGGAGATAGCAGCACTGGTTTGACACATCGGTAGGCCACCGCGAGTTATTGCAAGGGCCAGATATGCATTCAATCACCTCCAACAATGCTTAGTGAAGTCCAGTGCATGGGGTACCCTCAAGGATTGATCAACAGCTTTTTTAAAGGAGTAGAATCTTTTGGTGTTTCCTTCATAGTTCTCTTGGTGTTTCTTCCTGTTCTATAGTCAACTAATCCTATAAATCAGTGTTGTCATGGGAGAATTCTAGTCTCAAGATAAGAAGGTTCCCTTTGATCCAAACGCTGACCACATGGAGAGAATAATTAGAACCAACGGACATTTTTAGGATTGTAGAGCAAACCATACTCTATGAGTGTTAAACTTGCAAATGATAGATCCTCAAACCACAAATTCACTTACGCACCCACAATTTGAACTCGAGTACCGCCAGTGATGACGGTCGAAAATCAATGGAACGAATTTATCCTGTAGAGGTCCACATGACTTGGTGGGAAAAATTTCTTTAGATGCCAATTTTATCACTTCGCAAAATTTTGTTTTTGCACCAGAACCTTTCGTTAGCTATGGAAGATGCTCTTTCGTGTATCTTCCATGTTCCACCATATTATAACATCAAAATAGATCTCCGATTTTTTCTAACATAGTTATTTTACTTATCTTCGTCTAAAATAACAATCGCAATCGTAGTGTTCATGGATTACATCATTGGCGACGTTGCCCAATTTTTCGAAGCGGCCAAATAGGCCGACGCCCATTTTCGTGTTGTTGCGGACTTGCTGATTTTCCGCTAATAGATGGCAACTCATTGATAAGTAGATCAAATGGAAGCTTGAAACAACAAAAGAACCTATAAGAGGGCTATCACTCTATTGCTGCAAAGGTGCGGGACATTGTACATATTCTATTACTTTCTTTTTAGTATGATCCATCGTGCGAAAACATTGCTGTCATAGTTTGGAAGTGTTATGTCGTCTATAACGACCTTAATTTTCTTTCAACCAGGTGTCTGTTCTATTTCGATAATAATTTCTCTGTCTTATCCATCACTTTTCTACATTTGATAGCAGACGATTCCATACAATAACTATGATTCATCGTAGTGATTGCAATTCGAATAGCAGTCAGCTGGTAGTCAGGCTACCACTGCATGGAATTGCTTAGAAAGTGCATTATGTACGTTTTTAACAGAATAAGGCTTTTCCCAACCGACGTCCTCTACAAAATCTGTTTTGGACTAGTTATGAAATGGTTGCAAAAGTGCTGATAAAATGTTCTATCCGGCACAACAGGCAGCTGAAGGCGAGATGTATCATATATGACTCACCTCAACGTGCTTGTGGAGAGATTTGTTCACCATATATTGCTCATCTCTGCACCAATGAGTTAATGAAGACTGGGTTAACTTTACTAGTATAGAAATTATTTATTTAAGCTAAGTGATGTTTTTGAGCAACTCGGAGATGTTCATATTTTAATATTGCCGAACTATCTCTGTACATTACTCATCGATCATCATTAGCAACTCACATTTCAGGCACCGCTGTATACGCTATCGGTATGGAAATGTAGGAACAATAAACCACACTTCTATGGCACTTTGATTAGCACAAATATTCTCAGAGATTGAAAAGTCACAGCCATCCCTGAGTGCTAAGCTGCATTACATTGCCAGTTGTATACTAACACATACAATAATCAAACAACTGTTGAAATGGGGACTGAAATATACGACTGACTATCTGCTTCGCAGGGAGCACGCATATTGAGATTCGATGGGGAAATCTCAGAGAGCCGTTATCGAGATTGATCCCTTGTCCGCTGCGTCGTTGAAGGGCTCCACGACAATATGCGGGCGCTTATCGTCCTCGCCACCCTCCACGATGTTCACCTCTGCGAGCCATCTGGTAGCGAACTGCCGTGAGCAATCCTAGAATCAGTCCATATTTCAGCACATATTACCCGAAAAAAACTGTCATAATATCAGTATGGATGAAGTTGAGCATTGCCATAGATTTAGGACGTAGAGAATAAAGAATAAAAGAAAAGCAGAAAATGAAAAAATACACAATGCAGGTTCAGGGAAGGACCTAAAAGCTTTCTCATAAAAGGTAAAAGTGAACTAACTGAAATATTTTGCATTCCTGTAAAAATCTAGAGAATCGAGCAACTCCCAAACTTTCCAGTCTGTGATACGTGCTAGATCAGACTATTAAAGTATGTGAGCATTTTTTCTGGTATAGGACAGAATACAACGGTTGTGACTAAGGGGGCATTTCTCGGCTTTGTTTACCTGCTAGCTTTCAGCAGGTTTAGCTACGTACATTCCGAGAGGTACGCAGTGGAGTATTTGGAGGTGCCAAGTAATACACGCGTGCCCCTCTGTTCCATCCGGCGTCCTGTGGCAGCCGAGCCTTCCACCCTCTGGGTTCCGAAAATTGGGAACAGACTGGTCTGAGAAGGTGAAAAAGCACTCAAAGCTAGGTTGATTCGAATCTATATCCCAAATATCCATTCATTTACTTCTACGATGCTACGGATGGAGCCGAATGCAAAGAACGTCGCTATGGAACCGGCCAGCCGAAAACGCTTTCTCCTTTATTCTTTGCGCACCGACGAATATTCACGCATTTCCAGTTACTCCTTGCCTACGCTGTTGGTGTACACCATTTCCAAGCTTTATATGGTTATTTCTCAGACAAATTAACCGCACAAGACCTTATTAGAAACTTACAATGGATGACTGGCTTAAAATTCTTCAACGCATGACAATCGTATAGCATTGCTTTATGGGTTCAACCATAGATCACAAAGCAGTGGCTACGAAACACCACCGAAGCACGAGATAGGAAAGCGAATCGAAGCACAATAAGCAGATGGTGCTTAAGGTTTAGTATTGGAAACCGCAGTCTTCATGTTGTAAGCGCTTATCAGTCATTGGCGACTACCATCTAAACCTATCGAAAATACCTCTCCAAAAAATACTTGACTAGTTGAAGAAAAATCCAACATTTACGGTTCAAGATTCACTCGTCATTAAAAAAAACTTGAAAATTAAAAATATCACTAAATGGGTGTCGCGTAAATTAAACGAACGCCAGTCCGAGATCATTATCAGGTTTTCCATTTTGCCCTTTTTCAAGGAATGAGAACTGTCCACTTATCCAAAAACCGGTGGCTTCCCTCGGGCTGTTGGACCGAGACGAAGCTCGTAAGCGCTATCAACAGCCTGATTTTTACTGAGTGATGATTACAATGACTTTTTTGTTCTCGGTATAGGAAAGATGGATTGATGTAATATAAAGTCCTTAATCTTGTTAGCGTAGTTACAAAAGCTAACTTTCTCTATTCACTTCTCATTTCACATGATTCGACATTGCATGTCGTATGGAACCATGAACTTCTTCCATTCGGTTCTTCGTTTTCTCCTATCGAATGTCCACGGTGGTTTTCGAATTTGTGTGTGAGTTAGGCCTCTGTTTAAAGATTTTAATCCAATTCGTGAGTATTGCTGAATGCTGTTTGAGCCAGTCCGCCCAGGAATCCTTAGAAAGGCATGCTATGGAGTATCCAGATTTTCGCCAACAGATCTCGTGGATTGCAGGTAGTAGTAGGTGAGCGGATTCCACACAAATCTCGTTCCAATTTTTCCAGTTCAAATAGATGTGAGGTTTAGTAGATCCAGAGCGGTGTCGAACCAACGCCTTTCGCATTTGTTACAGCATTACTATCACTATGCTGCAAAGAACCTCCTTAAATGTGCAGAAATATTATACCCACCAACCGAAGTGCTCATTGTTGGGACAGACACACAATGGTTATCTCACAAAACCGCGACGACTGGAAGTGAAGAAACTACGAAATAACGCGTTTTGTATTCAAAGGACAATTCTAGAAGAATACTTTTGAGACCTAAAAGAAAAACCGCCTAACGTGTGGACCGAGTTCTATGCGGAGCTGCTTCGCAGTCAAGGATTCTTTCCGTTGAACCAATAAAGCAATGTCGCGGAGCAGATATTAACAGATAACAGCAGATAAAATAATGCTAAACTTTCTCTACAGACCTAAACTGGAGCGCACATGTCAGCAAGCGGTTAAAATCTGCTGCGAAATAGATTGACGAGACGTAATTCGAAAAATCTCGATAATTCAGTTCATCTAAGTACTAACAGTGTGCCCCGTAATAGCCTTAGAATCTCATCATATGGAAGGCTCCGATGTCAACAGTGTGGTCGAATAAATTATATCGCCATTTGCAAAACTCCGGACCACAGGTGAATGCAGTGGGGAACGAACACGCGCTGTTGTCCTTACCGGGGAGCAGCGCACTTCACCACTACACCATCCGGGTGGTGTAGTGGTGAAGTGCGCTGCTCCCCGGTAAGGACAACAGCGCGTGT